>ML788338.1:236783-286953 GCA_009831015.1 Picea engelmannii | reverse complement strand
AAAGGTATGAAAGTATTTTTCATGGGCATTGTTATTCATGTAATGGATATGGTCACAAAGCTTTTGAATGTAGATCTTATGAAATAATATATAATGGAAGATTCTATAACACCACAAGGTGTTGGAGATGTGATCAAGTAGGATATATTGTTGTTCACTGTAACTCTATGAGATGCTATAGCTATAGTGGATTTGGCCACAAATCCTAGGAGTGCTAGAAAACAAGAAGAAAGTCCATGATGAGGACTTCACATAGCATGGCCAGAAGAAGGAATGAAGTAAGAAAGGGAGACATCTTTGAAAAGATGAATACTCAGAGCTCAAGTTATGAAGAGAAGGGTCATCTACAAAAGTGGGTGAAGAAGATAGAGCAACCAGATCAGAATGAAAGATTGAAGGGAAGTTCAAATGTGTCATCTACTAAGGCACACACAGGTAACAGTGGTGACATTCATGTGTAAATTCATGCTGACCTTGAATAGGTTGCGTACACATGCGCTCAATTGTGCAGCAGGCTGCTGTCTGTTGAAAAGCCTTGGGAAAAAGGAAATGCACATGGCTTGGAGTTTGATGTGATGGTATAACTCTGTATTCCAGGGTCTGACATTGTTTATTGTAGGTTCTGACATTGTTTGCGATAGTTTTTCATGGTTCTAAGTTATATCATGCAAGGTTATGATATAAAATAAATCTTGGGTGCATGGCACTAACCCATGATTATGGCTTGATGTTGATCTGTTGGAGTACATAACTGGTACTTTTTGAAGTTTCATTGATATATCTTATGATGTATTATTGGAAGCACATGGTATTTTTGGATATCATGGTGCATGGATTTTGCATGTGGATGGGATACACATTGAGACATGTAGTTGATAGTCATGTTGTACATCATTGGGGAGTCTTAGCTTATTGACACATGGTTGATATACTTTCTTGGTGAAAGTAATGATGCATGATGGTGCACTTATGGATGGTATTTGTTTAGCATATTGATAGATGCACATTGTTTGGCATGTTAGTAGATGCACATGTTGGCATATGGTGGATACATTTCATGGATGATATCTTTTGGCACATTGTTGATGTACATGGGTGTTGCACATGGTGGGCACATTTTGGTACATGATGCACTTGGTGGATATATTTTTCATGATTCTCTATTTCATTGTTGACATATATTATGTTTTATGATGTATGGTGTGGCACAAGTTTGATGCATGAACAGGTCCAAGGATCGTCATATGGTAGCATATTGTTCATCTTACAGAGAAGATAGGGGGAGACATACCCTTAGGGGGAATCATTATTTTTCCCATGATTTTAGGAGGAGATATTTATCAAATACATACCTAGAAAAGAGACCTATATTTGAAGAAAGAGCACAGAAGCATAATTCCAGGGGGAGCGATGGTCACAGGGAGAGTATGTTCGATGTATTTTCAACATTACATCAGATTGATATCCCTTGCTCAAAAGGGCAGAGATTATAGAAAGTTGGGTCTCGATCTTTTCTCTCGAGCTTTTCTCTCTTGAATACAATCACTCTTGCAAACCCAAGAAACCCTCAATGGCGGAAGAAAAGAAAAACGACGGATCAGACGATCCTATCAATCTGTTTCTTGAGCAAGCTCTCACGCGACAGACGGACGAAATGATGGAGAATTTTTCCCACATCCTTCAATGCCTGCAAATAGCATTAGGCACATCTTCATCAAGCGACCACTTTGGAGGCATCTCACCTTTCAAGGTACAATTTAATTTTGATATTCCTGTATTTGAAGGATAGATAGACGCAGAAGCCCTAGAAAAATGGTTAACTCTGTTGGAAGGTTATTTCTCTGTTCACAATTTTTCCGACAAAGAAAAGATCACCTTTGCACTCCTTAAAGCTCTCCCTCATGTCAAACATTGGTGGGAAACTTACTGGGAGCAAAGTTCCACAGAGGAGTCTGGAATATATGGGGCCGATCTCACTTGGTATTTTTTTGTGGATGCGGTAGAAGAACAGTATTACCCTGTTGGAAACTATGAGGACCAGTACATGAGATGAACCACACTACAGCAAGAGAGGGGCCAAGCAGTTTCGGAGTTCACCAATACCTTCCATACCTTGCGCACCAAGTTGGGTATCAAAGACTCCGAGCGACATTTGGTTCTAAAATACCGTGGGGCTCTACACAGCTACATCCAAACTGAAATGGATTTTCTGGACATCTCATCACTTGGTGCTTCTTATCGATATGTTGTTAAAATTGAGCAGAAATTTAAGAACCAGAACAAATGGGAATTCAAGTCTACAAATCCGCAACAACCAAAGTATAAAAAAGATGGCCCGAACAAACAGTCTCCCGAAAACCAGTCCGAGACACAGGAAAAGAAGGGTCATGGGAAGACAAAGAAGGACACCGGAAAATGGTGCGAGTTCCACAAAATCGCTTGGCACAACACTGATGAATGTCACTCAAAATAGTCATTGGTGGCCGAGATTGAAGAGAAGGAACCAAATCTTGATTCTGAATCTGATTCTGAAAAGAATGGGAAAAGACAGATCATTGACGCAGACCCCACTGCTATTGTCATGACCGCAGCAATTCAACCAGAAGAACCAATAGATCCAGAAGATGGGGAGTGCCTTTTTCATTCACAGATGTGGGTGAAGGGGACCCCGCTGCATTTTATTGTTGATAGCGGAAGCCAGAAGAACCTCATATCAGCAGAGGTCGTCAAACAGTTGGGATTGTCGACAACACCACACCCACAACCATACAGCATTGGGTGGCTTCGCCAAGGACGAGATCTTGATGTCAGCCAGTAGTGTGGATTATCATACGACATCCAACCCTTCAAGGATGAGGTATTATGTGATGTTTCCTCATTGGATGTCTGTGATGTTCTTGAAAAGAAGTCAAAGTTCTTGAAAAGAAGAAATCATTATTTAAATGATAAAGTAAAGTGACAAAATCAAGAAGGAATATTTAAATGATAAAGTATTGGAGAAATTTCTATTCATGGAAAGTGGTTAACCCTATAATAAGGAAAATAGGTTAAGTAACCTAGAAATGGGTTAAGTAACCTAAAAATGGGTTAAGTGACCTAGAAGATGAAAGTATAAATAAGAATCTAGGATCTCTTGTAAAAGAAAACATTTTTTAGTAAGAATCCTTTTGTGGATCAATGGAGAGCTTCTTGTGAATATCTTTTGGAGTATTGATGGAGAGCCTTTTGTGAGAGAATCTTATTGGTGTGGATCTCTTGAGCATGATTGAAGATCTATTCTGAGGAAGAGAGCGAGAGGAGGATCTCATGGATGCATCAAAGTTTCGGAAATGTTGGAGATCTTGACGACAAATTTCTCAGATTCACAGAAAACCCTATTTTCTAATGCCCACACGGGCTGTCTATGTATAGGGTGCATGTACACGTGGTCTGGCTATGTATAGGGTGAGTGTACATGCGGGCTGACTATGTACAAGGATCGTGGAATGAATAACCTCAGGGAGATTTGTGTTTGAACCAGTGTCAAGCTCTGGATGATGAGGCAGGTTCCAGATCTGCATTCTATGGCCTCAGATCTATCACTAAGACACTGGTATGGTTACATTATTATCTTGATAGATGCTATTGTTTGATATGTTGTGAATTCTTAGGGCATTCTTGGTATGGCTTCTATGATGTGGCTGAGTTTGGTTGATTTGGTTGATGGAGTGAGCAACACTCTTGTGATTCAGTAGTCACATGATTGCTATGGTATACTAATTATTTATACATGATTGTGATAGCATTCATATTGATTTATTGTGGAGCATGGGAAAGCTATTGGAGAGATTGGATGTGTTGTGACTGGCTATGGGTCAGTTTGGACAGTGGAAGACATGAGAGAAAGTGATTGCAGGTTGCAGGAGATCTGAGCATGTGAAGCAAAGCAAAACCCTGGTAGCTCAGAAGCATACACTTGTTACATTATACACTGGCCGTGTTCACACATGGATTGTAATGAGCCAGGGAGCGTACACATGCGGGCTACACTACTAACAAGTCATGTACCTATTGATATATTGATATCTGTTGAGGATTGTTGCCTCATCTCAGTTGGTGCTGATAATGTAAGTTGAGTCTTGCATATAGAGCTAGTGCTCTTGTAGAGTTGTACTCTATTCAGTTGTTGCTAATAAACCCCAAGGATTGTAGTCTGTAATAGAAAGAAATTTGTACATACATCTTGTGTTCTTTGTGTCCATTGTGATGATGACTTGTTGATGATATATTGTTCATATATGTTGTTGATATGTGCCTACATCTAACTAGTTATAAATGACAACAATGGGTAATGAATAAATGTTGAATGCTAATTGATAAGTTTTAGTGCAAGATAGAAGTTTTGGGAAAAAGGGCCCCACACTCATTCACCTCCCCCCTCTAAGTGTGGTAGGTGTGTCGAACAATATTGCATAAGAAACTTGTGATATTGTTAAAAACAAATTGGTTAATTAAGTTATAAGTAATTTATATAAGGAAAGTAGAAATAGCTTCATACATTTTTATAATGTAATATTATGATTAAATTTATTTTTGTAATTTCATATATATATTTATATTTTAACTTATTTTTGTAATTTCTATATATATAAAAGGGTTAAAAACAAATACACAAATAAGAAAATCTTATAATTTAATATTATTAATATAATTTAGTATTTTTTTATTAATTTCACCCAAATTTATTTTTTGCAGTATTGAAAAATTAAGCATTAATAAAATAATATATTAAATATTAAAAAAGAAATTATGTTATTGAAAATTATATTATTTATAAAAGAATATATTTTTTTTACAACTCAACTCATTGTTTTGAGTTGTGTCTTCTTCTTCTATAGCTTCTTTGATGATGGTTGATTCAAGTCAATTTCTGAGAAAGCTATTGCAGGAGATGATCCACTACTTGAGGGGGAATCCACTAGCATTGGAGGAGGAGAAACCCTTTGAAGTAGGAGTTGCTCCACCTGGCTTCTTATTAGATACAATTCATCATGTCCTTGTCACATTGCTTCTCTCATGTTGTTGTCATGCTGCTTCTCTCTGCTAGATGAGGATATCTAGCATTTGATTAACTTGTGCTAAGATAGCATGATATTCCAATTGCAATTGTCAGACTTATTTCTCTAATACCACAACAAGAGTGAATAATGCATGCATATTTGCATTCCTTCGTGCAATTGCTTCAACATTGACCCCTGGAATCTATTTGCAATTCTTTGAAAATGAATTCCTCGATCAATTGAGTGACAAATATAGAGATCGATGTTCCTGAATCCTTGCCTTCTGAGTGTTGTCCCTTTTCCTATTCCCCTTCGTTTGGTCCACTATACAAAGTGTTCGAATCCAAATCTTCCCATTGGAGTTATAAGTGTCTCTATTCTCGGAGGGCATGCGAAATTGTAGTGGCCTTGCAAACCATTTATAACCACCACCTTTTTCCTCAATTTCGTTGTCTGGATGATTAAGGAAATGGATGAGTACTACCACCTCAGAATGAAGCATGTCAATATGAATTTTCCATCTTGTGTTTTCATGTGATATAATTGTTCCATTCAAACTCATGATTTTTGTCCACCGTAACGGTTGTACTATCCCGATGTGGTCGATAATCTCTATAAAAGAAAGACTCCCTTCCATTGAATCTGGGGGGATAGAGCTAGAGTAGCTTCTGCACATGAACAATTTATCCACACTAGAGGGAAGGATTTGAGTATCGTGGATGCGATTTGGGGATTTCATACAGAGAGAAACTCGAATGATGTCACCTTGATTTTGAGGTGAGACCCCATAGATCATGCACCTTGTGTGTGTGATGAACCAATAATTGGGGAGCATGGTGATGGAATAAATTCCCATTTACATTGATTGTTCATTTTGACAATACGATTGTTGAGTTGGCCTGCGAGTCATCCATGTTATGGTTTTCCCTTTTGATGTGGAAAAAAGAGATTTTGTGGATACTTGAGATTTTAAAATGGATTTTATTGAGAATATTCCGATGATTATAGTTCCAAGGTTTCTCTTTGATCATCCTTTCTATGGTATTTTTAGAATCTCCTACTATGTTTAAAGTACTTCCTTAAGAAGGGCATACTCGTATGTCTGATTCTTTGTTTCTTTCCACAAGATCCGTGCATAACTAAATTATTGATTTCCTCCTGTGTCAATTATAACCCCTCCCGCTCTTTCCACCCTTGGGTTTCCTTTCAAAGCCCCATCAAAGAATAAGGTATGAACATTTGTTGTCTCTAGCCAATTTGAGAATTATGAGAGATTGATTTGAAGCTACCATGATGAACTGATCTTTGATAGAAAGGGAGGATGAAACTTAATATGGAAGTCATGCAACCAACATTTCTCCACTCCATCTAACCTTTGTGGTGTTGAAATATTCATTCTCCAAGAATTTAGGTATTCAGTCAACTGAGCTTTGGTAGTGTTGATGACTCTATGAGTGTTGAAGCTCTCTTCTTTGAAGACACATCTATTTATGGATAGCCATATTTTCCAGCATGTTCTTGATGGTCATTTATGACACACCGTCAACTGGAAGGGAAGATCGAGACCGGGGTTGTCTATTTAACCCAAACCATTTGGGATAATCTATCCTGATGGGTTTTATGGCTTCGTTAGCCAACTAGGATTCTCAAATAGTTAAGAGTTGTAAACTAACTAAATGTGCAATCAACATTAATACAATTGCTTAACTAATAGTAGTATTATATACAATATATATATATATATGCCCCAGATGGGGTGACATGAAGAAAATCCAGAACACCTGATGAAGTGTCTTGCCTCACCTTAAATGAGGTAGGTCTCTCCCCATATATTCACCATTAACGATGGGAGATGGCTAGTACTGTCGACCTCCGAATAAGCGACCTCTCCCTTGCGGGAAAGAGTTAGCCCTGCAAACATTAACTATGAAGAATTTAATGGGGAGTCGTGTCCCATCATTCCCCAAGATTTTGAATACAATGAGGCATGTTCACACTCAGCTCATCCATGCTCTACACATTTCCACCATTTTCAAGCTCTGGTGCGTTCTTCTCTCCACTATGGGTGATTTCGATATCCTCTCCTTCATTAAGATGCCTAGGGAGAGAGGAAAACCTCATTGTGGTTCGGCTTGATATACCCACGTTGATCAACGACAGAGGAGACACCAAATGGAACAAGCTCTTTTCCTGGTTCGCACCATTCTGCGTCAAAGAGAAAAGGAGGACAATATCCCTCCTAGGATTCACACAGAGGAATTTTCGATGGAGGAGCAAGCTCAGACACTCAGACCTTTTAGGGAAGCAAACACTCTGACTGCCCTTGAAATTCAAGCAAGGCTCAGCTCTGCGGGTGGGCCCTCTAAGGAATTCCCCACTTGCTATGTATAAGAAGTACCTTATGAGGAACTGGCACTGCAGGGGGCCATTATGGAAGGTGAGCACCAGGAAGACACGGGTGGGAATAGTGAGGAATTCCCCATTTGTTACATCGAGGAAGTACCTTATGAGAATTTGGTACAATAGGGAGCCATTACAGAGGGTGAGCACCAAGAAGACACAGGATTCAAAGGCCAGGGAGAAGGCGATGCTTCTCCAAAGGAAGCCCCGAAATTGGGGACGAAGGTCACTCCAGCAGAGGATGACGATACCCCAGAGCCACCTTCCACCAAATCCATGCATGCATAGATGGGTGTCCCACCACCCTTCCTCCACCCGACGCACTTGGAATTAGTGTTTGAATTAAGGGAATAGATGGCAGACCAGGAACATAGGGTCCTCCTAATGAGACAACATATGAACATTATTTTTTATGCGTACTCCAACGCACCAGAAAAGAAGAAATGCCCAACGTGCACCCATACATTCGTAATGTAGGATAGAGGAGTGAAGCAGGAGGATGAAGACGATAGGGTCACTGGGTATTTAGTCTAGTTAATTTTTTGTTTGGTTCTCTCTTATGCATACAACCATGATGAGGCCTCTTTTTGCTATATTTTTTAATGTCCAGAGTTATGTTCGAGGTTCCAAAAGCTCTATGTATCACCTCAAACAGTTTCAAGATTATGCATGGCCATCTGTCCCGGTTTCCCTCGGGCAGGACAAATGGTGGAACAACCTTTTTCTAGAAGAGAAATATGGGCTCCAAGTTGGGCTGGTTTCCGATAAAATGGCGGCACACTTGGTGGTCTTAGTACCAATATATCTCTTTTTTGTTAATATAATATAGTAGGAATCAACCTTTTTAATTAAAAAAAAAAGTATTATATACAATAGATATATACAATTACAAGGTTTAAAATAAAGCTTCGTGAAAATGATTTGTTTTCAACTAATGGATTGGAACAAGATGACAAGTAAAAAAATAAATAATTTTATACTATAAATGACAAGATAATAAACAATGAATGAATAAGATTATAAATGATATAATGTTAATGGAAAAAACATTTCACGTTTAAATAATGTAATCATTATCCATTCGCAATTCAAACAAAATATAAACTAACTAACCTGATGTTGATCAACATTACTAAGCTATATTCGTCCTTTTGTGTTTGTATAAGCTCCACTTAACCCATGTCAAGTATAAATCTATGAAAAAATCAACAACGATACTTCCTGAAACAACTCAAGGAAGTTTTTTAAGTTTTGGAACAGATATGTGATGATAGAAAGACAAATAAATTTTATCTCATGTGACTTTAAAATGTCCAATAGCTAAAAGTGAAATAAACTCCAACCCTCAACAAGTGGTATTATCAACTATCCAACATTAGACGTAAACTAAAAATGTATCAATAGATGATCAACCACAGATATTAAAGGAACCAAAATATAATGAACCATATAAATGAAAAAAAAACATGAAAAATTATATGCAAAACAATCTAAAGCTAGTTCAATACAAATAAAATTTCATATTTAGAAATTATATGAGAAACAATATTAACATTGCATAGTCTACAAAAGGACAAAATCCAAATAGTAAACTGTATCCCATATAGTTTTAGTATAATAAGTTCATCATAAGGTCCAAAAGGAATTTTTGGGATAATAGACTCTTAAAGATTGAAAAAATTAATACATAAATGATAACAATTAACCATATATTGATAAAATAGACTAAAACTAATTTAAATTAATGCATAATCAATTACTCAAAAATATAAAGATATTATAATGAAAACAAAACCATTTTACTGACAGGACAAAAGCCATTAAGCAACTTGGAATTCCATATTCTTCTTCGAAAATACTGGTCCATTCTCCCAAATATTCCAACCATCTGTTACTCCATTTGAAAAAAAAAGTTTACAAAAGAAATAATATACAAAAAAGAAAGGACAAAAATCCTCCTGTCAATTTCCTCCCTCTTCTGGGCTCTAAACTTTCTCATATATTTATGCCATGAATGAACAGTTTGGGCGTCACTAATAATTTCCGTCACCTGAAATTTGCCTCGTAAAGAGACAACAATATCTTTCAAATTGTGCATTTGTTTGGGAAAAATATCACGATTAAGCTAAATGGGTCCATTTTGCAAATGGGTTGTCAACCGTTTGATCAGATTCCTCATGGTTTTTCTGCAATTAGTCCTACAAAATCATGTGTCTTTTCTTGAATGCATTTTCAAATCTTATTTGTTGTTGCTCATAAATTATTTGCAGCAATGTAATATTATTTTTGGATCAATTATATTGAACGTATTTAGATAATAAAATCAAGTCATGATCAAATCAATACCAAATAAATGATAATAGAAACCTCTGAAACAAAAAGAAGCCAAATTAATAACCTAAAAATTGTGAATAAAACAAAATTTAGAACAATAAAATTAAAATGAATTTAAAGTAACTATAAGTTCTAAACAAATATTATTTATATTTTCCTTTCAAATATGATCTTAAAATTTTAGAAGATTCAAGTTGATGGGGAGGAGAAAAATATTAATTTTGGGTTTTCACAAAATCAAACAAATGATGGATATATATATATATATATTTCTTTTGAAATGAAATGCAAACTAACAAAATAATTTAAGTAATTAAACCTACCAATTGATTTTGTAAAAATGATTGCTAATGAGAAAAATATGAAAACATAATCATAATTCAAACGAAAGTAAACAATTGAAAAAAAATAATGTTTTCGTTTAAATTAAGATTTCTATGTTCGTCTCTCCCTCATTCAAATTTGATCAAATGTGAACAAATGTCATAGAAAATATGTGTCGAAATAAAAGTTCTTATTGTAAAATCATTGTTATTAATCCATGTATTCAACCAATCCATTCTCATAGCAGATAAATTCAATAAGGAAGAGGTAATAACAAACTCCCAAATTATGAAGCTCGTCCATCAACATCAAAACTCTGTAGAAAGAAAAACAAAAAGGCATTTGAATTTCATGAAATTCAAACCAAACAAAAGAAAATAATATAAACTCAAACCAACCTCGAAAAAAATCAAACCAATACCAATCCAATCAAGTCAAAGGGAAAAAAAATGAATAATCCAAGTAAAATTTCGAGGGACCCTAGATTTTGAGTACAAATAAAGAAGGGGGTTGTTGGGGCCCAACACATGTGTATTTGGGGAGGGACATCCATACTCTTTTGAAAATTTATTTGTTCTTGAAATTATTTTGATAAAGTTTGTCCCATGACCCTAATAATTCTTGAATGGAAGTTGGCCAATTCACCATGTTGAGAATGTCCCAGAGAAAACCTTTCCATATTTATAAAATTGTCATGCATTCCAGGAACACATGAGGAATGAATTCTATATTGTTTTTATAGAAAACACATCTGGATGGGCTCTCAATCCCCAATATGATTAATTTTTCACTTTTTAGAATATTTCCATGTAGTAATGTCAATAGAAAAAAAATATTTTTTTTGGGGGGGAATCAAGATGCCAAATGTTATTTCACATACAGTATTTTGGAGGGAGGCTTGAAAGAATCAATAGGATTTCATACCCCTTATGTAAAATATAACCTTCAGTTCCCCAACCTATAACATCAATATCATCTTGATGATTAGGGGCAATGCCATGGAGATGAACTGACAAGAGCTTCGACTAATTTTTAAGAGCCTATGGAATGTTCCTCATATTCCACCCTTGCCACAGTCCATATGAATCCCATGTAAAAATATCAGTTAATAATAGTTTATTATTTTCCATTAGCCACTCCTTGATCTAGAGAAAATCATTTTCTCATGAAAAACATGGTCTATTCATGATTTTATCTTCCCAGATTCTTATATTTTCTCCATTTCCTAGAATCCATGTACGTTGAATTTGAATCTAGGGAAGCACTTATTCTAATAATTTAAAAATAGGAGAACTAGAATTGTCACCATTTTGGATTTCCACACCTCTGAAACAATCTCATTGGAAGTATTTTCTTACCAATAACTTCTTCTAGCATGAATAATTTCCTATTATCATTCCCCACAACATATTTCGTCCCAATGTTATATGGACAAGAGCGGGGTCCTTTATTCCTAATTCACCATGTATTTTAGGATCCCTTATTGTTTTCCAGTTGATTAAATGAAAATTTCTTGTGGTGGTTTCCCTCCCTTCCCAGAGGAATTTTTTTATTTGTCTTGCAATTTCTCTTTTAATAATTTCTAGGGAAAGCAAAGAGGAATATTGATACACTGGGAGGGCCGACAAGATGGCCTTGACCAGAACAAATCGACTAGCCAGGTTCAGTGAATCTGACCCTCAATTGAGAAATTTCTCTTTGATCTTAGAGGTGATGTTGAACAAATCTACTGTTGACAAAGAGTTCAAACATATGGGAATTCCCAAGTACTTGATTGACCACCAATTCATAACTAAGGGAAATTGCAGAATCCTTGAGATGACAACAAGAGAATGATCACTAGTATTCTAGGCATACAACCAACACTTGTGAGAATTTACCATTCCACCTTAAACGTATAGAAACCGATATAGCATGAGTTTGAATTTTCTTGCAAGTATTGAAGATGCCCCTCCAAGAAGTAAAATATCATCTTCAAATTGTGAATGGTTTATTTGTTTTATCTCAACTGCAATTTTGATACCTGGGATACCTCTACATCTTCTTTCTTGTTATAGTCTTCTTCCCATAAATTCTTCCATTAATATACATAGAAGAGGATATAAAGTACATCCTTGTCTTAATCCTCTGGAGGATTGAAATAATCTTGAGGGTATTCCATTAATTAATGATGTTATCAATGGTTGGATGTGACATGCTGCAATTCATTTGATGATGGAAGGGTGGAATCCAAATCTCTCTAAAACTTCTAGGAGAAATATGTGTCAGCCATGATCAAAATCATTTTCCATGTTGATCTTGATCACCATCCCTTTGTCTCCTCTGATCTTGATTGAGTGAATTGTTTCTTGGACTTGCACAATATTATCCCAAATTTTTCTTTTTGCTACAAAACCCCCGTGGGCAGGAGAGATTAATTTTGGGAGTAACTTTTGAATTCTAGAGGCTACGATCTTGGAAATGATTTTATAAGAAACATTGCAGAAGGAGATGGGTTTTGAATCCAGAGAACGATACAGGTTTCCTTTCTTTATGGACTAAGGATAGAAAGGCTGAGTTTGTAACCCACACACTTTTTCAGCTTTTTGTACATATTGAATCATTCAAACCAGGTCCTTTTTTACAATGTGCCAACATTTTTTGTAGAAGTGGGTACTCAAACCATCTGAGCCTCGAGCCTTATCTAGCTCAAATTGAGCTAGGACTGACCATACCTCTTCTTATGACATTCTCCCTATTAAATATTCATTGTACCTTTATGTTACTAACTTATGGATAAATGAAAGTGCTTGTTCCTTTAGTTCTTAGTCGGTTGTACTTTTCTCCATGTAGAGATATGAGAAGTGTGCCAAGGCAACCAATTTTATTTCTTCAAACATGTTTAGTATGGAGTTGTCTTCAATATGAATTTCTTCCAATGTGTTATTTTTTTTCCTTATACTACATTGTTTGTGGAAGAAGGATGTGTTCCTATCTCCTTCTTGTAACCACAAACAATGCAATTTTAATCTCCAAGTTTCCTCTTCTTTCCTCATTACCTCTTGAAGTTTCTTCTGGCATTTATGTTCTTATTGTAGAAGAAGAGTTTTTACATATGAATGATCCAATTTGTTTCCAATGTCTTCCAAAATCCCTCTAAGATGGATTAATTCTTCCCGAGGCTCCTTGATAGAATAAGTTACCCACTCCTTTATGGTCATTTTTAATCTAATTAACTTTTGCTCCCAAATATAAACAGGGGAACCGAAAATCCATGGACTCCAAAAGGAATGGACAATAGATAAAAAAAAAAGATGATCAAGCCACAGAGGATTGAAGCAGAAAGGAATGGGACTCAAATTCTTATTCTTTAAAAAATATAAAGAAATGGAATTGTGATATGAGCTCACCAAAGGGAGGACCTGAGAAACCAGAGTTGAAGGTCATGTGAGGAAGGTACTACTTATCAAGAAAATATCAATCCTTTCCACAATATTCCCTGGATCCGCTATATCCATGGACCCACTCTATAATTTTACTAGGTGAAAACCCCTTTAGAGGGTTTCACATCAAACATATCCAAAGAAGAGATGATATCTTCTAGGTATTGTTTGGAGGAATCCCTTATAATTGAACCCCCCACCTATTCCCAATGATGAAGAGTGGTGTTAAATTCACCAACAACGATTAGATTGTCTATTGACTCATACTCCATAATTTCTAACAACGATCTCCAACAAATCATTTTTTCCTGGTATTGACTAAGCATATACACATTAACTATAATAAAATGCTTACCTGAAGAAATATGAAGCAACTTGTCGAGTATGGAGTGAAGTTAATCCATAGATTCCACTAGTTGAAATTGATGTAGTTTCCAGAGAATACAAATACCACCTGATGCCCCTCCCAAGATGATAGATAAACCCATAATATTCTTCCATATATGCTCAATTTCTTGGAGGACAACTTGGTCCTTCATTTTTGTCTCTTGGAGTAGAAGGATTTGAGGTCTTTCTGATTTTATTAAGTTTCTGAGTGATTCTGGTTTTTCTTTTCTTCCCAATCCACTACAATTCTAGGATACTAGTTTCATTATTTACCTGATGCCTTTGGATCCCCCCCTTTATGGGGAAATATGTTTCCAACTCCTTTAGCTCATATGGGTCTCTTTTGAAGGTGCTTTCTAACGTCATCTGCAGTCCTAGTCCTTTTATTTGTCCATTGTTTCTACCCTTTTCTTTCGACCAGACTTTCACCCTAGTTTCTTTATTGTTATTGGGGCTTCTATCTCATGATATGTTTCTTCATCTATTTCATCCTATGATTATTCATCCAATATGACATGGATTCTTGATATGGATTTGGTGCCCATATTTGAAACTAGAGCTTTCCCATGGGTGACTCCTTTGGTGGATTTACTCCCACTTTGGAGTTGATCTGGATCATGAGTGGGGATTTCTCTCTCTACTATCATATTTTCATGGCTCTCCTTCGTAGCTTCCTCATTACCCTTTAGCATCACATACCTATTATTGTTGGACCCAGGGAATTTCCCCTACTCTAAAATGAGGGGGGAGCCTCCACTACTATAGACTCATGTTGTGAATTTAAAGGACCGGGAGGGGCTTCACCAGCTCTTCCAGATCCCCTCTTTATTTTTTGGGTTTTCCATTTCTCTTGATCCCCCCATGGTTGTTGATAAATTTAAGACATGGGGCAATATTTTGGGAAATTTCCATATTCATGACATGCTTTTCTCTTAAAGGGAAATTTCTCATAGTCTACCTATTGTATATGAGTCCATTCATCTAGGGTTATTTGTATTTCTTTTGGAAGAAATTTTTCTAGATCTACCTCAACACAAATTCTTGCATAGACCTGTTGACCCTTTTGTGGTTCAACATGATCAATATACCTTTCTAGTGTATTTCCTATATTGTAGATGGTTTTGTCTGTCCAATGATAATATGGGAGAAAGGGAAACCTGAAACAAACCGGGACAACTGAGATAATTTCATTTTCAGGATTGAAATCAGGCGTCCATCGATTCAATTACATACCCCTTGAACCCCTAAAATAGGGCCCACTATGAAATATGAGGTCTCGGTCTTCCTTGAATTCGAACAAAAACACAAAAAACCCTTACCACATAATGATGAAACAACCTTCCCTTTTATAATGGGTTTCCAACTTTGGTCCACCCAGTTTGTTACTGCTCTTGGAGAGGGCCAGATCCTATAAAATATCCAACTAGACCATTTGTAGTGAACCAAAGAGCTAAGTTTATGGATGAAGAGGCATGAAGTGGAATTTTCAGAATCTTGTCAAGCTTCTTCACAAAATTTGATGGGGAACCTTAACATATTTATGTGCCGAGGCCACGATAGATCGAAATGTGATAATTTCATGAGGGGGAAACAAAGGGGGAGGAGGGGGAAGAGGGATCTCCCCCTACAAAATGAGCGCCCATTGAAAACTAGGGTATGGGATTCGAAGTTGCAGATCCAATCCGGGTTCACAGAGATAGATCTAAATTTAGTACTAGAGCTTTCTTGTTACTCTTACTATTGTTTTAGAATTTGGGTATCATGGATGTAGTCCTTTGGGTCCTTTGGTCTTTAAGTCTTAGTTAATTGTTGTGTAATCCAATTTTCATCATGACCATTTCTCTAGTTTTAAGTGTTAAATTTGGGGTGATTTAGAAAAGAATACATTAAACAATAAGAAATAAGTAAATAAATTATTTGATATGTAATGAAATTTGGATAAAAAAAAAACTTCATTTTAATAAAGAAAATATTCACCATCAATACAAAGTTTTCTACTAAATTACATTATTTACAAAAGAATAAATAAATAAATAATTTTATATGGAATGGAATTTGGATAGAAAAAAAACTTCATTTTAATATATAAAATATTCACCACCAATAACAACTTAAAGTCTATGGAGGTATAAATACCCTACTATCTTTGGATTTGAACTTGTAATCTCTTAAGAGGAAACACATGTTCTTAAACATTATGCCCACTTATGATTTATAAACTTTCCCATTGTTGAATAGTGAAATTGAACTATTCAAATAAAATTTTTGATACTTTGAAAAATGATTTTAGACAATGCTCATAATAAATTCCAAACATGATATGAATTGGTAAAAAAAAAAAATATTACCAATTAAGTATCGAAAGTCCATTATCTTTTAAAACAATTTATTTATTTTTTGAAAAGATTAAATAACTTACTTATTTTTGTTAAGTAACATTATAATTAATATGATTAAGTTAAATAAAAGTCAATTATTTATTTTTTAAAAAGATGAAATAACTTGTTAAGCAACATTATAATTAATATCCCCTGGATGGGGTGGCATCGCGCTCCATGCGGCAGACTTTGGGCGAAGGTACAGGGTGTCGTGGCACACCACCACGTGATGGGTGCGTGCCACAACCCACCACCCCACCTGCAACATAAATGTTCATAAAGTTGGAGCAAGGGCGCATTTACGCGACAGTCCTCTCCCCTCTGCTGCGAATTCCATTTAACCAGTTCATTATGCCTAGAGCGCATTTCATTTTGGTGGTTGCAAGGTTCATCCCTAAACAGCAAGGGCTCATCTCTGTTCTCTGCCATTGGCACGTAGTGGACCCTGTTATTTTCCGCCATCGCCTGCTCTTAATCCCCCTGGCCAGCTGCACTGAGCTCTCAATGACTCGCCCCAGAGGCAGACCAAGGAGAGGCGCTCCCTGGAAGCCTCGACGACCCTCGGTCATGCCTCCCGACTTGACCTCCGCTGAGTCCTCCCTGTGCCAGCAAACCAAGTCCCCTCTTGTCTCCTTGCAATTTCTGCATTTCAATTCCATGACTGTCATTCCGAGCACTCCAATTTCAGCTCTGCGACTCTCCCTAGACCCCTTAGCTTATTCCTCTAACCCCATGCCCTTTCACGACCCTTTGGGTGACAGAGGCAGCAACCCCCCTCTTCATGGCGAATCCAAGAGGGAAGCTCCAAGTCTCTCTGAATCTTTTGATCGAGCGCGCGTCAAGGAAATCCTGTCGGCACTGCATGACCTGGTTTTCGAGCTAAGGTAAGAGGTAACGGACTTAAACTATCGACTCCAAGCCATGGATGCTAAGGTGGCAAGCTCTCTTAGAATCATCTCGTCCTTGCACGATGCTTTGCTCTCCGAGTCTGATGAAACCATTTTGATGAAAGGATCCCCAACAGCTCAGGAGGCAGATCAGTGTGAAATGCCGCGTCCAGCAGAAGAAGAACGGGAGACGGATGCGCACGGGGAAGACACCAAGGGAGCTGCGTGCAATAAGGATGGTAGCGAGCAGTGGGATGATGGGCCGATGTACATTGAAGAAGAACCCTGGCCAGGAGGCCTTTGCACCACTTGGCCCAGCTACCAGCCAGGTGTCTAATCTTTTAGTATGTTTAGTCTATAGCGTTTCCAGGTCTTGGGTGAAAAACAGTAGTCATACTCTTTTAACTTATGACTTGTTTAATTAGTGGTCTACATAGGCTAGCTGGACTGGTTTCCACATGGATGGGGCAGTCCAGTAACTGCAGCCTGGTCAGATTTGTATTTTTCCACTCTACTTCAGATTTTGCAGGATCTTAATATAATTACTTCTCTTACTTATAAAAAAAAAAAAAACATTATAATTAATATGATTAAGTTGAATAAAATTCAATGACCAGTTTTATGACCTTTTTTCTTTAAATTTAATTGTTTAGAATCCATTTTTTACACTTTTGAATTGATCTTAATAATTAAGATGTTAACCAAGTATTTTAGGTTGGATTTAGTTGGTTATTTTTATTACAACTCGATATAACTATTTACTTTAAACATAAGGTGACCAATTTGCATCATTTAGGAAGGATTGATTTGGATATAATTATTTACTTCAATAAAAAAAATATGTTTAATTAAAGTTGATAATCAACTTTACACATAGTTTAACATGAAAATAAGAAAAAAAATATAGATTAAATATAAAATTTCAACTCTTAAAAACTATATTAATAATATTAATTTTTTTTCAGAGTTTAAATTGAAAATAAGAAAAATAATTATTGATTAGTCAACTTCAATTTCAACTAGATAAGAAACCATACCAATTTTGGTTTACCCATCACTTCCCAAGATTTCTTTGGAAAAATATTCACATCAAATCGTAGATCCAACATGACTCCATCTATATCATAGCCTCTAACCTCTTTTTTCATTTTGAATTCCTGACTAGTGTGCATCTACTTACTGATTTGACCCTTAGTGACATGCTCAGGTCTATATAAGTATGTGCACAACAAGTGTGGCTTGATACAAAATCTTGAAACATGACCAATCTCTCAATAAATAAAGTCAGTGGGGGGTTTCCTCTTTCTCCTCCATATCCATGTTTTCATCCATGTCCATATCCTCCTCTAGTACCTCCTTGTTATATTCCATGCTCAGGTCCGTCGTGATGACCACCTTATTGTTCCTCCTTTACCCAGAATGCATCATGGGTATTATCCTGCATCAGTTGGAGTGGACAACAGTTATTGACATTGTTCTCGGTGGATTTAAGAAACTTACATAACTGAGTGTGATTCATCATCTTGTACTTATGCAAGGTTTTCCAGAGGGGTGGCACATGCTCGGGCCATTTCCTGCATATTCCAAACAATTTTGCCTACCCATATGGAAATGGACTTGGCGCACTTGTGACCACATAGTTTGGAAAGACAGGGAAGTCGTCCTTGCAATGCCCCTCATAGTGACATATGGTACATCATATGCACTCATGCACATATTTATCCTTTGTTTATTTTGTAGTTGCATCAATAGACTGGCTAGTAGTGAGTACACCTACGCCAACCTAGACAATGTCTTTGTTTCCCTTCGTGTAGATTCCAGGTGCATACCAATATCTAATAACTATTCCTAATTCGTCACCTTCTACTTGGCGAGAGGGACTTGGATATGGGGGAGTAACCCAACAATAAACCATTCTTAGTGCTACACATCCTAAATTTGGAATGTCATCCTTTCTAACAAGATTTTGAACCACAGGTCGTAGTCGAAGATGGTTTCTTCTTCCTTTTGTTTGATTTATTTTTATCTCTGTGATACATTGGGATTCAGACTTAGGCTTATGAAAATCCCTAATTAAATCTTTCTTAATCTTGGCGAGGGACCTTGGTTTCCCTGTTGGAACAATATCCTTATACTTCATATACCATGTCAAGGTTCTGTCCCATGAATGTGATTTCCAACTATTCTATCTTTACAGCTTCATCTGTGATCCTCCTCATAGACCAAATCACTTCACATGTAAACCAATGTTTTTCTGCATCATCTCTACCCATTCCATGGAACATAGTCAACCTCAATGTGTTGTCTTGTTTCACCATCCTTGAGTGAAAACTAATTCCTCTTTGATTTTCAGGGGTTTGATTCCACAACACCAATTCTTCTCTTGATGAAGTAAAACTGACTTCTCCTTCTTCTTCAATCATCTGGTGGATTTTCTCTTCTTCCACTCCAATCTCTTCACTATATATTGTTATTTATTCTTTATTTTAAAATCATAAGGGGATGGTACAAAGGATGGGTAAGTCCATCTTTTTCTAACAAATCTTGTGACAGAACCTGAAGAGTTTTCTACTTTTAACCATGCAAGACCATCTACAATATTCCATATGTCTCCCCCACCATTAGGGAAGCCTCCATATTCTTCTTCTTCTGGTGCACCAACACTTTGTACTCTATGTTCCAATCCTATTTTCACATTTCCACCATGCACACTATTTTCTTCTCCTACCCACACACTGCCACTATGTGCAATACTCCACTACACACACTGATTTCCTCTCCTATAATCACACTACCACTGTGTTGTTATCCTTTTTCTATTCTTCTTAGCACACCACAACTATGCATGTCAACCTTTCTTCTTATCAGCCCGTTCCTACCCTTCACCTCATATCCTACACTTGACTATGCATTATGATCATGTGCATCATCTACTAATCCTATCGACGCACCAACGATTTATGCTCGTGCACCAGAACTATGTGCTCTATCTTCTTTTAAGGTTGCGACATACTACAACAACCAAAGGGTATGTGATTCATCACCTAGGACTTCACTATCTCTACTATTACTACTGGTATCTTTAATGCCAAGTATCTTCATAGGCATGCCCTCATCTTTTCCCCATTTGGATATAATATCCTCTCACACAACACTGCTTGGTGCATTTTTTCTCTTCATCTCGGGCCCGACACCTCATTTCGCACCCTTGGATAACTCTTCTCTATTCTTATACTAAACATTCCTTCTCATATGATCTCTTCTTACATATCTATCGACTCTTCCTCACCTCTACTCTCCTCGATCCATTCCATTCCTCACCTCATCTCTATAAATTCTTGGATCCTCCTCAATGGATCCATATTCTATCTCATTTTCCCCCACCTTTGAGAGAACCCTCCAACACCAGAGGGTTTACGCATCCATCCTATCGGGCTCCATGTGCATGATCCTTTTCTCCACAAACATCATTTTGATTCAGAGTGAAATTTCTTCCAGCATACGCTTTCTTGGACCTTTTTAAAAATTATTTTCATCCTGCTAAGAGAATCAGTATACTCCACAAAAAATTCAATAATTCATCCTTCCTTCTAGCAAAGTTGTGGAATTCATAATGAAAAACTTGGTCTCACAATCATCGTTGTTCTAGCAAAACTTGGAATGTGCATGCACAAAACTTGGAATGTGTAGGGGGTGCTAGATTTAACCCAAAACTTTGGGTACCAACATATGCCCTCTCACCCAAGGTTCTTTTAGCACAAACCCAAAAATTGGAATGTGTGGGAACAAAACTTGGTGTGCAAGTGGTAAAACTTGGTCTGACACTCATCGTTGTTCTAGAAAAACTTGGAATGTGCATGCACAAAACTTGGAGTGTGTCAGGGGTGCTAGATTTAACCAAAAACTTTGGGTACCAACATATGCCCTCTCACCCAAGGTTCTTTTGGCACAAACCCTTGACATTTTCCTAGGGCTTCTTCTCTTCAAATCTTAGCATTGGGTTTTTCTATGGGGTCAAACCTCCATTCCAACATCTCTTCATTTTGTTGGTTTGTTCCTCATTGGCTTTGCCGAGTAAATTCAAATTCACATATTTCATAGATTTGGTTCACTCAATGCCCACCTAGATCTACATAGGAATTTTGGGTTTATGTTTGGAAGCCACCATCCCAACCCAAACACCTCTCTTCCTCTAGATCTCCTTCAGTATCGAAATATTTCATTAGTGTTGACATCAGCATTCAATTCCAACACTTCTTTCAGTGATAACCATGTTCCTCGTATGATTTCTCCTCATCCTGCATATAGAATATTGTGGAAATTTTTCACTTATTTGTCACAGATTCCCTTCACCTCATAGAAATGTCTCCCACAACCCCACGAAGCCCAATTTCCCCCTTCCCTACTTGTAACACTTGTTCCCCCTCACCTAATGTCCTTGATATATGTGGTCTTGTCCTTCATACTCCCTTTGATCCTCTGCCAAAACCTCACAAGATCTCTACCATTTATACATGCTCTGGAGATACCCCCACAATTTGACACTGAGACGACATATTCAGCATGCCAAAACATCGTCAACATGTGTATAACTATACTCCCTCTCTTCAACTACATCACCCTTGTTCTCTTATTCTCTAGATCTTTTACTAGCTATATTTTTCTTCCTCACCTCTCGTCCTTTGTAATCAAGATCAATAAGAAGTTTAGCCACCACCCTGCCCTCAAAACCCTAAACAACATTCCACTTGATGATACTTTAACCCTTCTATTTATAATCCTGTTGTTCTACATCAGATCACACTCATCCAACCTTTTTTATTCCATGACCATTGTTTGTGGCCTGAATGGCCATCCTATCTATCCATTTCTTATATCATGATCCAATCCCTACATCCTCGTCGCACAATTCTGCTGATGTTCCAATATTTATGAGTCATCCTTCCACTACACTTCCTCTTCCTATTCAACACTAGCAGTCCAACTCTTTACAGAGTTTCCAAATCTTACGACATATTGTTACCCATGGAACTACCTCAGAAATTCCATGGACACAAGAAATAAGCAAGAATTTAATGGTTAGGGTTTTTGGAACACTTGGACATATGGCTCATGATACAATCACTTCAATGCCATTCATGACTCCTCCACCTTGAGATCTCCCACGTTAGCACCATGACTATGACATTGATAGAATCACCTCATTGGATATAGGATGGGTGATGGATGTAGGATGGGTAGTGATTGGATTCCCTTTATCAAAATATGTGTTCACACACACTTTCTCACGAACGAATAATGAGCACTGGGGAAAATACATATGATAACATAGATAATTTTTTGGATAAACACTATGTACTTGGTTTCACAAATATCCAAAGTTTTGAGTAGAAACTCCATTCATCATCAAGAAATATATGAAGTAACAAACTCCAAAAACTTACATTGTCAAGTAAATATGATTGGTTTCCCATGATTGGAACACATTAACCCAAAGTAGCTACTCATGAATCTTTAAGTACATCTTGCACCAGCAATGCACCCTCAAAAGAATGGAGTTTGATTTTGCAGACTAGAACCTACAAATCCAACAACGCACCTTCTGAATCATTGGACATTCTCCTCGATTTTGATATTGTTGAAGTAATGTAATTGCAAAGTGTATTCTAATTATTATTGTGGTATTATTCATTAGATCAATCCCCTATTGTGGATTGATCATGTCGACTATTATAAAATACCAAATCCCCCTTTGCAGATTGGTTAAAGTATAATTTCAATTGGAAGAATAAGAAGTCATCCCCAAAATATATTAAAGAGGCCTCAGAATATATTAAAGGTGGTTATAACCACCCATAAGAAGAAGTTGGCCCTGCCAGTGAAGAGACACTTCCACATGTGATAGAATTTTATAAATAGGGAGGCTAGTGCCTCACATAGAAACACATTCACTTCTTCATTGAGAGACAAGTTTTGGAGCTGCAGTTGGAGAAGAGAGAGAGGTGCATTATTGGGAGAGGAATTTCTGTATTTGTTTGAGTTCTCTCTTGGCATTGTATTGGCTATCTTTAATAAGGAATATTTTCTAGGTTTTCTTCCCCTTGAGGGTTTCCTAGGATAAATGACGTGTCTCTTGTGATTGTGTATTTCTCAGTGATCTTATCTTATGCTATTGTTGTCTATTGAAATGCAAAGAACTCTAATAATAGATTCTTGGCATAGGGGAAGACCTAGGGTTCAACTCTACAATAGCACACCAAAAAAACCCCAACTACCGACCCTTTTGAAAAAACCTGTGAAGCATATAAAGTCTCACCCGAGGTAGAGGCAGGGGTGGTTGTGAGACTCAGGTGTCTGCAACCTTAGGTGGGACACGGATATGTGATTATGATACTTAATATAGCACTTAGCACCATTAGATCCTCAATATGAAATCAATATCTACTTTGTTGATAAAATAGAGATTCACAGCATTCACACTGATCTAATGTTGTTAAGTACTTAGCACAAATAGATGGATCAGATCTAGCAGAAGCAAGCACTAAGCACATTCATAGAAGTCAGATCTAACATTCTTACACATCATTAGCACAAAGCATGAAAATATATGTCCATCTCTATCAAAGCACTTAGCAAGAGAGTCATAAATACATTAAGACAAGAACAAAGCATAACAACACAATGTTTACATGGTTCACCCCCACCCTGGGGCTACGTCCACCAACTCTTCTTCTTTATTGTCTTTAGTCAATCGATTACAAGGATAGAGCCTCAAAAACATTACTCCACACAAGACAGAAGATATGCGTAGCTCACTAGATCATTTTTCCTTGCATTCCAACACTAAGCCTTCCACAATATTGCTACACTAACTTGTACAAGTCTCACACAGTATGCACAAATACTTACAATTCCTGATCACATAGATCCAACTCTGGGCACTTAGCCTTCTTACATAATAACTTCACATAGATGCCTTCGTTCTCTTCTCTCTTTTACATTGCCTATACATCTATTTATACATATAAAATAGGCCTAAACATGGGTAAACCCATGGGTCGACATCCCAATCCCATTACATATTCCCACATCCCAAAAAGGACCCAAAAAGGGGCTGAGATCCCGCGATCTCTGCTTCATCTTGAGCTCCTCCTTTGATAGGATGTCAAAGTCCAAAAATAGGTCAAACTTGTCCAGATATCAACAAAAACTGGTTAAGGGCCAACATGCCCCCAACACTCACCTGTGACTCATCCTGAGTCACTCTAATGTAGGAAGTTCTGCTTTGAATGATTCAATCTTGTCTCAAACTGCTTCAACTTGCTACTATCGTACGGGCTCTTTTTCAACAAATTCTTGAATGACTGCATCATTCACAAGTCCTTCCAGGCATTTTTATGCCACGGTGCTAACCTGCTCCAGTTCTTCTCCCTGACCTTCCATGTCTGTAAAAAACTGATAGGCCTTATCTTGCACTGGTTGGAGTTTCTGAGTTATCTCCATAACTCTTCTCTGGATATTATGGATTTGTTGTTGGGAGGTTGGCTGCTCTTGAGATCTCTTCATTCTCTCCACAACTGATAGAGACTTCAGCTGTGCCTGTAGTATTTATGTGTGTTGCTTCGCTTCCTGGAGCTATGACTCCAGTGCCTGAAACTCTGGGTTCTCTATAAGTTTCTCATATGTCTAGGCACTGCTATCAGTGAATTGCTTGCATTCTAAGGTAAGGGCCTTCAGTCATTCAATTGTGCTGTGGGCAGTGGCTTCTCGTTGGTCTCTGACCTCCTATGGAGTCTCTGGTACAGTGCATATCTCTAAATATGCTATGCATTGTTGGATCTGCTGGATCACTTCTTTAAGTTGGACTACTTGCTTCGTGACTTGATCCTCTACCTTTACTTCTATGATAGTCATAGAATGAAGTGCTCTGCTAATCGTTTCCTTCACTTCGAGTTGCTCAACGAGCAACTATTCCTTGTCTTGCCACAACTATGCCCTTTCTTCATCGAAATTTTCTTGGAGAGTGCTCAAGTGCTCTTTTCCTATTCAATAGCTCGACGTTGTTTTACAAGTACCCACTATACTTGTACCAAACCCTGGGTGGCTTGCGCTATTTCATCTTACGCTCGTCGAAGACAAGCTTTGACTGTATCAGTTATTCAGTGGAGTTGAGCTAGCTCATCTCCCACTTTTGGCTCTCCCGGTGCAGTGAACACTGCGAGACTGGATTGTAGGGCTTGCTTTACTCCTCAGAGTTCAATCGTGATTCGATCATACAAATCCTCTTGCTTTTTTTCTTGCTTCTATTCTATCAATAGCGAAGCATCATTCAAGGCTGCTACGTGGAAGTCAAAGTCATCATAGGTGAGGACGGTCTGCATCTTCGTCATAGTGGCCTTCGATTTACTCTGGGAGAAAGGTTTCAGAGTTGAACATTTCCTCTTATTTAGAGGATCAGCCTCGTCACCCTGCTACTGCTTGACCTAGGTGTCATTCAACTCTACATCATCACCTCCTTGCTTGGGTGAGATGGAAGCAGTTTTCACAGATGCGTTGCCTAAATCATGGACCTCTTCAATATTATTTATCTTGCTAGGTCGAGGAGTATTCGAAACAGTTTTTGGACTGTCTATATTGGATATCTCTATAGCATTTGCTGGAATGAGGAGATCCACCAACCAATCCTTGGTTATCTCCTCCAAGTCCTCCTCTGTTAGCTTGTAGTAGGACTGAAGTTACTTCTTGTGCTCGTCAGCACACGTTGTAATATAAATGAAATGGCAGTCTACATTGTGTTCATCAAAGGACAGAACCTGTGTAAAGTATCCAGAGTTATGCGAGGCACAAACTATATGGCTACCTTCAACTGGTTGTAGTATGCATCAAATACAATATTGGACTGCCACTGTTTATCATGTCACTTGAATACCACAGTGTGCTAAACTTTGCGACCAATGTTTCAAAGGGATCGATGTCCAGGAAGGTCGCACCTTCTGGCATTTCCCAAATGATGAAAGCGATCAAGATCAATAGCCAGCTGAAGTGGAATTCATACCCTTGATATTGGGTTTCTCTATAGTCAAGTTCTAATTGGTTCACCAGGTACTGCGCCCAATTCATTTGTAGGCCCTCTACGCACTTTACTGCGAGGTCGACTACAAAACCAGTCACTTGGGTGGGTTGATTCGTGCATACTAACTTTCTTGTGATCAATTGAAAGGCAAGGCGCACTTCCCCGCTCTCGATAGAAGCTACCTTGTATCCTCGTGTGCCCTTCTCGAAATCGCCATAAGTCTCCTTGATCCTTTGTGCAAGAGCGCGATCCATGGATTTTCTAGGGTAGAAATATTTTGGGTTGGGTCCTTGCATACTAAGCCCAGTGATATGATTTATCAATGTCGGATCCATTGTTATGAGACGGTTTAACCATAGATAACCTCCATGGTAATAAGACAACAACAATTTGACACATGCATTTACCTCCTGGTGTCGTCCGAAGTGTGGAATCTTCATAAAGTTCAACAAGGTGGACTACGTGAGGTTATGGGTCCATGACTGAGGGACGATATTTGAATTATTTTCCTTTGTTCTGGTCAGGTACTTATGCGAAGCTAGAATGTTGTAAACTTTTCGGTCACCGAGGTTGAATTCACTAAATTTCAACACTGCAATCTTATCTTAGTCTACACAAACTACACGTATCCCCTTCGGGAGGTATGTAGTGACCAAGGCATACTCAAAATATCTAGGTACGCTTTCACAGTTTACAACACCGCTCAAAGGTGGTATATAAGTAACTAATATGCTCAGAATCAACTTAGCATTCATGAGATCATCCCTGTGCTTAGTTCGCTTCTCATCTGATGGTCGGCATGGTCCAGCTCAAGAAGTTGATGGAGAGGTTGGCATTCCTCTCATGAATGATGCTTGTAGACCTACGGATAATCTTCTCTCTGATATGAATCTTTCAGTCATCAAGTTGATGAAAACTTCCTCAAAAACTCTTTCTGCAGCACTCAACGCGTCCGACATACACGCTCGGGGTTAACAATCTTAGGATCGGGGGAGTAAGCTTAGACACAGTAATGAGAGAGACAGTAGAATCACGATGATCATGGTATAAAATCAACCTAGTATGTGGGCTCAAATTCTCAATTGGACAAAGGGTCGCTTTCAACAGGTATGAGGTCTTCATTAACTTAATTTTTTCCGTTATGGCGCGACCTCAATAGTCAGATGGTGATTTGGCTGGCCATAAATGTTTTTCTATCCATTCATAGAATTGATCTAATGGTTATAATGTTCCCCAACGACTATATTGCTTCACCATGGCTAAGTTCCATGTGTCGTTGTTATGATATCCCGACAAAGCTCCAATTTTGCAATTTTTTCTTCTATAAGGTTCCCTCGAGGACTTCTATAAATTTTCAATCTTATCCCTTTTCTTACTTAGCTTTCTAGCCTTCTTTCCAGTGAGCTTCATCTCAGTATGCCTTTTTCCATTCTTATTCTTGTATTCTCTTAACATAGTTACTTCGTGTTGTTGAAATTATTTCCTAGGATTCAGGGGTAGTACCTCTTCTTTGTCTGGGATAAGTACTTCAGTCTTCTCTTGGTATTATAATGTTATTGTAGCTTCGACATCTGGGTCTCTAGTGTTAAATAGCTTCGATCTGTTCTCCTATTCTGCAATCAAGTGTGTGATCCTTCTAGTCATGAATTCCTTTAACTCATGCTTTTTTTGTTCTAACATTGCTTATTCTTCTTTCCTTCTGGCCTGGTCTCTTTCAATCCAAGGGATGGCTAGTAACATGGTAAACAGGGCGATGTCTTCAATAAATTTAATAATCTCAAAATCTTCTTCTGTCGAAGTTCCATTGGCATTTATAGGTATCTGACTGAGCTTTCCACATAGGTTTATCGATTTTCCTCTGAATAATCCTATTCCTCCTAATGAAGGAATCATATTAGGCTTCCCTATATCTTCCCAAGTTCTCTCCGTCATGATATTCACTTGTGTTTCCTCATTCAGAACACAGTCAATGTTAAAGTCTACTATTCTTGCTTTGATGCATTCCTTTTCTTTGAAGATCTCTGATAAGATGATATGTCGGTGGTCATTCAGGGTTTCTTTCATCTGTAACAATACTTTCTCTAATTATTTCTGGGATTCTGCTATAGTCTTTGAATCAACCTTAGGGTTTTCTTGGTTCAGATTCATTCTTTCAATATTAGCAATCATTCTAGGGAAATCCAACACTTCATGGTCGATAACTTTGCAACAAAGACAACTAGGTCTTCTTCCAGGGCATTCCTTAGCAAGATGTCTTGGTCTTCTGCAGCTGTAATAGAGGGTTAATCCTCTCTTTCTTTTAAATGTTCCACAACTTCTCCTGTGATGCGCGCTAGGAACATAGGAGCTAACCTGCAACATATTCTTTCTAGGATCTTACATCCATTTGTTAGTCCAAACATTCTTTCTATACATAGGTATAACATATCTTTCACTATTCTTGTTAGATTTATTAATATCAAATCTTCCTTTATCTTTCAATACCCTATTTTTCGAGCTAGAGCAGACTCTATTAAACATACCTAGATCCATACTCTAGAAACAAAAATTTCCACTTATATCACTTCTACAGAGCACAAAGCTTCCAGATATAATTTTTTTCACTATTCTTACCTTTATCAGAGCATAGAGCTTGTAGATCTTACCTCTTTTAATCAGAAATTCTCAATTTTACCTTTCTTATAGAATAAATCTTTCAGATCTTGCTTCTCTCCTTCAGGTCCATCTTCTTTTCTTCATATCGAGATTCTTTGTTTTAGCACAGAGCTTTATAAATCAAGTAGAATACTACGCACTAGAGCGATACAACTATGCACAGAGCTTTCACAACTTCAAGATGAATCTTTGCACAAGGCTTCTTCTTTCTCAATTCCTAGCAATCACAGTTTCAGGTCTTGGAAATGGAACCATTTGTTGGCACAGGGGCAGACCCAGGTTTCAATGCTCTAACAATGCACCAACAAAACCGTAACTATCGGCCTTTCGGTAACACCTGTAAAGAAGATGAAGTCTCACCCAAGGTAGAGGCAGGGGTGGTTGTAAGACTCAGGTGTCTGCAACTTTAGCTGGGACATAGATATGTGATTATGATACTTAATAGATCACTTAGCACCGTTAGATCCTCAATATGCAATCAATATCTACTTCGTTGATAAAACAGAGCTTCACAGAATTCACACTGATCTAATGTAGTTAAGTGCTTAGCACAAATAGATGGATCATATCTAGAATAAGAAAGCACTAAGCATGTTCATAGAAGTCAGATCTAACATTCTTACACATCATTAGCACAAAGCATGAACATATTTATCTATCTCTATCAAAGCACTTAGCAAGAGACTCATAAATACATTAAGAAAAGCACACAACATAACAACATAGTGTTTACGCGGTTCACCCCCACCCTGGGGCTAAGTCCACCAACTCTTCTTCTTTATTGTCTTCAGTCAATCGATTACAAGCACATAGCCTCAAAAACCTTACTCTGCACATGACAAAAGATCTGCGTAGCTCGCTAGATCCTTCTTCCTGGCGTTCCAACACTAAGCCTTCCACAATCTTGCTAAATTGACTTGTACAAATCTCACACAGTATGTACAAAGCCTTACAATTATTGATCACACAGATCCAACTCTGGATACTTAGCCTACTTACATACTAACATCACATAGATGCCTTCATTTTCTTCTCTCTTTTATATTTCCTATAAATCTATTTATACATACAAAATAGGCCTAAATATGGGTAAACCCATGGGTCAACATCCCAATCCTGTTACATATTCCCACATCCCAAAAAGGACCCAAAAAGGGGCCGATATCCCATGATCTCTGCTTCGTCTTGCACTCCTCCTTCGATAGGCTGTCGAAGTCAAAAAATAGGTCAAACTTGACTAGGTATCAACAAAACTTGGTCAAGGGCCAACATAGCTTAAACCTTAACATGGTATCAGAGCTAAGCTAAAGAGAGCATCTTTCACAAGAGAAAGTGAAAAACGTCACTGTTGCCATATATGCAAATTAGGGATTTTTTTTGATGAAGTATTTCAACCCTAAAACCATCTAGAAACGTGTGCCCTTCCTCAAGAATCACTTTGGCATCCTCAGCACAACTTTTCAGTGGATAGATCTCCAGGAAAGTGAAACCATAGTTTCAAAAAGTAATGGAATTGCCAGAAAACCAAAGGTACCAGAAGTACCAGAGTACGAGAGGTACCAAAAAACGAGAAGCAGTAGTCTAGAAATCTGCAGATCAAGTTTGGAGGGGTAAAATTTGGATTTTCTCGAATCCAAACTGTCGTAGACCCCTGACCCTTGGGCCAAGATCCACTCAAGATCGTTCTAAATCTTCCCCTGAGTCTGATTGACTCTTTGATTTCCCCACAGGGAATACTTCACACCCACAAACAGGTGTATTCCACAGGTCCTTCTGAGTTATTCCTACGTGATCAAACACTGACGTTAACTCCACAACCGACCAACAAATGTGATCAAGTATTTTTCCCTTTCAGGATTTCAGATTTCACGCTTTCATGAATCCTGTTGTTGAGCCCCTTGTCTCTTCAATCTCTAAAACCCAAAATGTCAATGAGGGTTGACTCCTTCAATGCACCGAACACACACCTCTTGCTGCCACTTATTTTGGCTTTTCAGAACTTGAGTGATCGACCAACACCCGTTCCTCTTCCCTTATGATTTTTTGGTTTCCGAAATTTCCCCTTTTGATGAGATAGAAGGTCTTTCGAGAATTTCCCCGAAGCTTGACCACTCCCTTAACTTCAATTGCATGTATCCTTCGATTAATGATTAGGACCCACCTTTCAGATTTTTCCTTTTTGTGATTTCAGGAGTTGCGTTGACATGCAACTCTGTCTCTTGACTCCTGGAACCCTGAAACCCAATTGGGCCCACGGCTATTGTCCTTCAATGTTTTCAGGAAATTTTCCTTTCACTCTTCAGGATTTTGTGACTTGCAAGATCCATAGAAGAAAGGTTCCTCATCTCCCAAAACTCCGTTCTCCGAATTCCCAAAACCTCACCTCCAATGTGATCTACGGCTGATATCCTCCACAATCTGATGGCTCTAGATCTTTCAGATTTTCGCAAACCCAGGAGTTTGAAATTATTGATTCCAAATATTGCTGCCTCTTCTACTTCCTGACACCTGAAGTGTCGAAATGACGAAATCCTGAAATTCACCCCAAGGCATGTCACGTTTCGCGACTTCGGCATTTTCAATGCTAAGCGCCCTGACTCTTTTTCATCAAGATTCCTGATATGTCGAACCCCGAAATACCAAAATTTCACACTTGATTATCCTTTTCACAAACCGGGAGTTTGAGTGACCAAGGGTTTTGACCTACACTCCCAACTTATGGGTCATAAATTCTCGAAATGAGTTGACGGCTCAGACAGATCAAGATCAATGGTCCACGTTGATTATTGATGTCAGGGTGGTGGATTCATCCAACTCCTAACCACCTTGTAGCTCCTTTGGATCCTATGGTCCCCACGATTTCGTGAGTTCTCCTCAGAGAATTCTGACCCCCCAATTCACTCCTCAATGACTTATGTGAGACGAATCCGTGTTCTCCCTCCTGAACTTGTCTTTTATGAGATGCTTTCAAATTTCGTCTCCCTTTGAACACTTGAAAGGTACTATCCCTCCTGATATTTCACTTTCAAACTCAAGTCCCCAAAAGGAATTATGCTCTCACTCCTTGTGACAATCTTTCAAATAACCTCTGGTTAGTTGAGTCCTGGACTCTGTGCACTCTTTGCAACAACAGTTCTTCCACCTTTACCTTAGTTGATAACTTTAAGGTTTCAAGTAGCCTGCGCACACCTTGCATGGCTCTATACTTCACCTGTACTTCTGCTAGTATGAGAGCAACGATATCTCTCCTGAGCTTTCTAAGATAAAACTCAGACTCTTTTCAACACACACCTTACAGACGTTTCACTGCACTCCTTGCAGGAATTCTCAGGAAGAGAAACAATTGAAACTCATTCTTATCCTCTCTCATACACTCAACATGAAATCATACACATAACACAACATTGAAACAAATGTATGTATAACTGAAAAACAAATCAACTGTAAACATACCATTCAACAAATGTAAACAGTAAGCATCACAACACCATGAAAATTGAGTCAAAGATTCATATATTAACTCAAGTTCTTTTGTACATGGGTTCTTCTCTACAACTCTACAACTTATGAATTTTGAATGATCTCAATATTACAATGATACAAGGGTGAGGGTGTCTATATTCGTTTTCCCTCCTATATTCTAAAACTGTCTAATCTAACATTCATTCTACCTACTTTACATTAACAGACTTAAATGCCTTAATACATATGGCAGATGAGAGTAATATCTCCAGATCTATTCATATCTCCAAGACATAAATACAAGTACGCCTCTCCTAGCTTATTACATTAATGCTTCAGATTCAAAATTTAAAACGTTTTTCATAAAAATGTGCTCCTTTTTCCCATTTGCACGTCCAGCTGTCTCTTGTGTTTACGTTGATTGCTTGGATGGCTTCTTACAATGCTCCTACATCAAAAACACACTAGTCTACTCGCCTCAGCCAAGCTCACCTCCTGGTAAGTTAAGAATTTGATTTTGAGCATTTTCATTTTTTGATCATTTTCCTAGCTTCAGGTAAAATATGTCTACAAGCACTAAGCTTGTTGACAAGTGGAAGGTATGGAAAACTTCTGTGCCTGGAAGTATAGGATTGGTCTCATTCTTGAAGAGAATGACCTAGCAATATTCGTCAAAGAAGAAGTGTTGGAACCCGACGATGTTTCATACAAAGAAAAGAATCAAAAGGACAGGATAAGGGACAAAAGAATCATTGGACATTCAATGAAAGATCACTTGATCCCTTATGTGTCATCAAAGAAGACTCTGAAAGAAATTTTTTATTCCCTAAGAATACTATATGAAGGAAATAACATAAACTAGAAGATGAATCTAAGAACTCAGCTCAATAATACAAGGATGCAGAAAGGAGAATCAATCCAAGAATACTTCTCCAGAATATCCCAATTCAAAGAACAACTACAAGAAATCGAAGATTCTATAGACGAAGACGAACTTATAATGATGACCTTTAATGTTCTCACAAGACCTTGGGATGCATTCATCCAAATTTTCTGTGCCAAAATAGAGAAAATAAAATTTGACGGTCTATGGGAAGAATGCATTCAAGAAGAAACAAGAGTAGCTAACTGAGAAGCGTTACTAGCAAGAGATGATGATCAAGACCTAGCTACTCACACCAAAGGAGGAAGGAAGAAGTAATACTTCCAAAAATAAACTCATAAAGAGTGTCACCCCCAAAACAAATCTCAACCAAAGAGATTTCAAAAGAAAGGGAAACGAAAGGAAAGAGATTACTCATTTGTCCAATGCTACCATTGTGACAAGATGGGACATATTGCGAGATATTGTCCAACAAGACGAGAAGAATAAAAAAGGAAAAATAAGAGGCACTATGCCCATGCATTTGAAGATGAAGAGCCACCCACAAAGATGTTAAGAGAACAAATTAAAGACTATGTCTTAATCTCATCCCTCTCAGGATCGATAACACCTGGAGAGGACACTTGGCTCATTGATAGTGGTGCCTCCAAGCACATGACAGGTCAAAGATATATTCTCTCTTTCATTTCAGAAAAGAAGTTTTCTCATAAAGTGACACTTGGAGATGATTATCAATACCCTATCAAGGGAGTGGAAGAATCAAACTACAAGATTAACTCAGGAAATTCAATGAAGATTAAGGACGTACTCTATGTACCAGGTTTGACAAAGAAAATACTCTCCATATCAGCTTTATAAAGGAAAGGCTTCAGAGTTTCCTTTATAGATGGAGAAGTTCTTTTGTGGGATAAAGGAGAAACCATAAATGAAGCAATCACCATTGGAAAAGAAGAAGGTGGCTCGTATAAGCTAAAGGGTCACTCAGAAGCTTTCATGACCTACGCCATTGAGAATCCATGTGAAATTTGGCATAGAAGATTAGCCACATCAAATACAAGGTGCTACCATACATATGAAAAGTTGTCACAGGTCTAGCAGAACTCAAGGTTGACCATGAAGGCATGTGCAATGGATGTGCACAAGGGAAGAACATCAAGAACCCTTTTATGAAAAGAGACAACAAAGCATAAGGAGTCCTAGAGCTCATCCATTCAAATGTGTGGCCCAATTCCATTGTCCTCCATTAATGGGTATGTATACTATGTATCATTTATTGATTATTATTCTCATCAGACCTGGGTGTATTTTTTGAAATATAAAGATGAAGTGTTCAAAAAATTCAAGGAATTCAAAGCCTTGATAGAGGATCTTTCTAAAAGAAATATCAAGATACTCAGGTCAGATAATGGAGGAAAATACACCTCGAAAGAGTTTGTGAACTTCTGCAAAGATGTTGGGATCAAGAGGGAGCTCACCACTCCCTATAATCCTCAACAAAACGGTGTAGCTAAAAGAAAGAACAAAACGATAATGGAATTAGTGAAGACCATGATCCATGATCAAGATCTTCATGTGTGCTTATGGGCAGAAGCAGTAATGATAGTCGTATATCTGCAAAACCAATTGGCCCATAGTGCACTTGGGTTCAAGACCTTGGAAGAGATGTTCACCGGAAAGAATCCAGAGGTAAGCCATCTCAAAATATTTGATTGCCCAGTATTTATACATATTCTAAAAAAGAAAAGAAACAAGCTCGACCCTTCAGGAAAGAAGGGATTATTTGTGGGATACCGTGAGGTCTCCAAGGCCTTCAGGATTTATATACCAAGTCACCATCACATCGATATTATCAGGGATGTGACCTTTGATGAAGATGCAACACTCAAGAAATCAAGAAGATGTCAGCTTGAAGAAGTATATGAAGAGGAACCCATAATCCCTAGAGTTGCAGAATCAATGAGGGAGTTTCCCTGAGCTGCAGAACCAGTGAGGGAAGTTGTAACTTCCCCTGATGAGGAAATTCTAGAAGATCATGACATAGTAGAATTTCAAGAACCTCCTCAGATGACGATCTCCCATAAAAGAAATCCTGCTTGGGAAAGAGAGATTATTCAATATGGAGAGAAATATGGTGTTCCCAAAGGAACCACAAGATAGGTGAAGAGACCTAATCCATTCTCCAGTTATATGGATTTGATGTGTGATCTCCTAAAGAAAGATCCTACTTTCTTTGAATAAGCCATTCAAAAGAAAGAATGAGCAGATTCTATGATAGAAGAATACCAATCCCTAATAAAGAACAATGTATGGGAAATAGTTCCTAGACTGAAGAGCAAGGATGTGGTATCTTCCAAATGGCTCTTCAAAATAAAACATGTTTCTCATGGAAGTATTGAGAAGTATAAAGCAAGATTTGTCGCTCGTGGATTTTCTCAAAAGGAAGGCATTGACTATGAAGATACATTCACTCTTGTAGCCAAATACACTTCGATCAGAACCATCATAGCACTTGCAGCTAATATGAAGTGGACGTTACACCAGATGGACATAAAACAACTTTCCTAAATGGTGTCATCAAAGAAGAAGTGTATATAGAGAAGCCTCAAGGATTTGAAGTTGAAGACAAGAAGTCTCATGTCTGCAAGCTAAAGAAGGATCTATACAGATTGAAGCAAGCTCCTAGAGCTTGGTATGGCTGGATAGATAGTTTCCTGACGAGCTTGGGATTTACCAAGAGTAAAGCAGATTCTAACCTCTACTTCAAGGTTATGAACGATGAGCCAATAATATTATTGGTGTATGTGGATGACTTATTCTTAACTGGAGAAGAAAATATCATCACCAAATGTAAGAAGAGGCTCTCATCAGAATTTGAGATGAAATACCTTGGCCTAATGAATTATTTATTAGGTCTTAAGGTATGGAAGAGTCCAGAAAGGATCTTTCTTAATCAAGGGAAGTATGCAGTTGAAATCCTGAAGAGATTTGACATGTTAGAATGCAAGTCCATGAATACACCCATGGAAACAAAGATGAAGCTACTAGTGGACACTTCATCAGAATTGATTGATGTCACATTATATAGACAGATCATTGGATCACTGATGTACCTGATGAACACCATACTAGATATATGTTTTGTTGTGAACACGTTGAGTTAGTTTCTAGTAGAACCCAGACATGTTCACCTAGTTTTTGCAAAACATGTGATGAGGTACCTTAAGGGTACATCAGATTGTGGTCTCAGTTATGATGGAGATCATGATTTCACATTGAGTGGATACACTGATTCAAATTGGGCTGGAAGTGTCTCTGACAGGAAGAGCACTTCAGGATGTTGTTTCAGTTTGGGATTAGCCATGATCTCATGGCAGAGTAGGAAGCAATCCATAATTTCTCTCAGTACATCGGAAGTAGAATACATTGTTGTGTGTTCTTCTAGTTGTGAAGCTATATCGATTCGTAAGTTATTGACTGGTCTATTTGACCTAGAGATGGAAGAAACCAAGATCCTATGTGACAACCAGAGCTGCATAAAAATGACAGAGAATCATGTATTTCATGACAAGTCAAAACACATAGAGATCCTACATCATTACATCTATGACATGGTGCAGAAAGGAGCCATAAAGATCCAATATGTTAGCACGTATGAACAGGTTGTCGATGTGTTGAACAAGCCTTTATCTCGTGTAAATTTTGAGAACTTTTGCAATAAGCTTGGTATAGTCCGAAAGGACCTTCCTCGAAAGGGGGAGTAGTGTTGTGATGAGATATATCTAGTACTGAGCTTCCATCTTAACCACTATGACGTAAAGCTAGTCTAGTTGTTGTGATGAGATGTGCCTAGTACTATGCTTCCAACTTAACCATTGTGACGTAAAGCCAGTCTAGTTGTGTAGATGAGATGTGCCTACTATTGTGCTTCTAGCCTAACTGTTGTGACGTAAAGCAAGTCTAGTTTTTGTGATGATATGTGCCTAGTACTAAGCTTCCAGCCTAATCGTTGTGACCTAAAGCAAGTCTCGTTGTTGTGTTGAGATATGTCTAGCAATGTGCTTCCAGCTTAATTGTTGTGACGTAAAGCCAATCTAGTACCTTGCTTCCAGCCTATAGCTGTGACAAAAAGAAAGATGAGTATTGTGCTTCTAGACTTACTACTATGACAAAAAGAAAGACGAGTACTGTGCTTCCAGCTTGATAGTTGTGACATAAAACCAGTCCAGTATTGTGCTTCCATCTTGATTGCTATGACAAAAAGCAAGAGGAGTACCGTGCTTCCATCTTGATAGCTATGACGTAAATCCAATCCAGTATTGTAGTGATGTGCCAACCTCATGCTGTGATGATGAGCCAACCTCATGCTGTGATGATGTGACCAGCCTTGTGCTGTGATGATGATGTATTAGTTTTATACTAATCCATATTGATGCAGATGATGATTTCATTCCATTGAGAATGACAATGTTATCGATGAGAAAACTTCTGATGATTTATAGATACACCAGTTAGTGTTCCAAGATGATATTAATGATGTTGTCCTCTCACCCACCTAATGTTGTTGATGATATTTTCCTCTCTCTCACCTGATGTTGTTGTAGAATACCCTTCTTGTTAAGGGGGAGTGTTGAAATAATGTAATTGCAAAGTGTATTCTAATTATTATTATGGTATTATTCATTAGATCAATCCCCTATTTCAGATTGATCATGTTGGCTATTTCAAAATACCAAATCCCCTTTTCCGGATTGGTTAAAGTATAAATGTAATAAGAAAAATAAGAAGTTGGACCCAAAATATATTAAAGAGGCCCCACGATATATTAAAGGCGGTTATAACCACCCAGAAGAAGAATTCAGACCTACCAGTGAAGAGACACTTCAACACATGCTAGAATTGTATAAATAAGGAGGCTAGTGCCCCACTTAGACACACACTCACTTGTTCAATGAGAGACAAGTTTCAGAGCTGCAGTTGGAGAAAAGAGAGAGAGAGAGAGGCACATACTTGGGAGAGGACTTTCTATATTTGTTTGAGTTATCTCTTGGCATTGTCTTGGCTATCTATAATAAGGAATTTTTGTTGGTTTTTCTTCCCATTGAGGGTTTCCTAGGATAAATGATGTGTATCTTGTGATTATGTATTTCTCAGTGATCCTATCTTTTGCTATTGTTGTCTATTGAAATGCAAAGAACTCTAATAATAGCTTAAACCTTAACAAATGTGACTTATGATGGAGAGTCCCTTTCAGGCATCATGTTAGCTCCCTTATTGCATAAAAGTACATAGGAAAACTTCTCCTGATATGTGCCTCATGAATTTGATATTAAACTTCGTCCTCACCAATGACGACTAGTCCCTACACATATAATGATGAAGCTTCCTCTTATTAGACAATAGGTGGCATTGTGACCTATTGTCATTCTGTGTATGGACATGATTCTGACTTCCATGCTCGAGTAACACTCTTAGAACAACTATTGCATTTCTATGTGACGAACAACATAAAAACAGTTGATAGTGATTCCTTTAGAAATAATGGAAGATATTGAGTTTGGTTATGCCCAAAGCCATACATCTATTGGAATTGAGCACATTAAATAGGTTTTTAATATTTGATACCTTTTCTATGGACAAGATTAAATTTGAGAAGAATATTCTTAGTCTTTACAACAAATAAAGGGTTGTGATTTCAACTATTAATTTCCTGTCATTTATAAATACATATGTTTATGTGTTTACTTTCTAACATTTACTTAACACGATTAAGAAATTATTGTGTTGACAATTTCATTGCGAATTTTAAATGATTAGTAAAGAATTCATTTAATTGTGATTAACTTAGTAGTGGAGTACATATGTCTCCCATTTAGGTGGTGGAATGGAAAATATAGAGATGCATTTAAGTTGTGTATGTTGAGTCATTTAATGGAGCGTTCTCTTCCTCTAGCCACTACTCTGCACACCTTAAGGTTCAAAGAATTTATTTAAATGGTTTCTTGTATATCAATTATTTTCAGTGGCCGTTAAATTCCATTGTTATTCGTATATCAATTCCTTTTGGTTCATTAGGTGGTTGATAACTTCCATTCTAAATGATTTACGGCTCAAAGAATTTATTTAAATGGTTTCACATCTATCAACTTCATTCTGTGGCCCATAAATTCCATTCCAAATGGATATCAATTCCATTCGGTCCATTCAGTAGTAGATACATGCTTGGTCGATCAATTCAATTCGGTAGTGGAGTTATATTGATATTTCCATTCAATAGCAGATACATGCTTTGTTGATCAATTCAATTTGGTGGTGGAGTTATAGAGATATGTGGTATGCACACATAGTTCCAGAAGGTTTGTTACATAGAACTGCCGTCTGTGCTCACAAATAGTTCTCGAGGAACTGAAGGTTTGGTAGCTACTTTGATATAATTTTTTAACACACTGATCTTTTTTCAGTTTTGACGTTAGGGTGTGTACCTGTTTTTCTTTTTACGGTTTTGTTTTTAGGGTTGTCATAGTTTTGGCTTTAGGGTTAGGGTTTTCACTGTTTTCACAGTTGGTTTTAACCATAACCATGTAGACATTGACTTCCATAGAAGACCCATGAATTTTGAGCCAAACCATGGGGATCCAAGACCCTTTGTAATTCTTGAGGCCATGGGTTCATATCCGCCATAATCATCCCAAATACAGGATGACAATAGCTCATACTCACCCAAATGTATGAGAGTGATATATTCTTGTGATTGATCACTCGATATAACCATCAAATAATGGAAGTTGTTATGATTCATATGGCCCATGAATTATGACCATCTACGATTCAATCATGCCTCCACTGCTTGTTTTTCTTGCAGGGTCAGAATACAAAAGAGTGTAAACCAAGAGTGATAAACAAATTTCAAAATGGTAAAATTTGTTTTATATTTGTCCTACTTCAACATTTGCAACATCAAATGGCCAATCTTATCTTACAATTGATAATATTTCAACACTGGTATATGTTCTCTTATTTGTTATCATTATGTTTATGTTTAGTACTTCATGTTAATTAGCGTTCATATGGCTATCAATCCATGGATTATTATTGCAATTAGATTGTCAAACATGCAAACTAAAATACTAAAATACTGTAGTTATCTTGCATGGTTTACATATGCTAATGAACTGTAAATTTAATGTAATGTGGATGAAGGCTGATAGGGATTCGATGGTTGGAGACGCCATAAACACATAAACGAGCTATTGTGTACAGTGGAAGAAACATAAATACTTGTCAAATAGAAGAGATCTCCATGCATCAAACAAAACAAAAGGCACAAAATTATCCATGATAATGTGGAAAGTTTTTCGCGACATGAATCTTTGTCTATGTTACAATGTGGGTAGGATCATAAATTCCTTATGAATGAATTACTCACTGAGAATATCTTGGATGGGACAGAATTTGATGTTTTCATAGTTGTGAATGAAGTAATTAGCACAACTACATTATAAAAGTGGTTAATATTTAGATGCAACCATTAGTTTGGAAAGATAGAAAATGATACCTATCGGTGTATATTAACCACTTTTATAATGTGGTTATGCTAGTGTAATACATATTCAATTCCATATAAATCTCCCTCTAGAGAGATTGAAAGAAACTGTGACACCTTTGCATTGCATTGCTTAGTGTATTTGTCATTCATCTCATTCAATTCCTAAACAATGGATTTTTGTAGACAGTCTTTTGTTGTCCCTTTCCTTTCTGAACATTAGGATAGAGTTTATGTGGTATTCTGATATATTTCCGCCGTTTGTGGCACTAATTACCCTTGACGGGACTCAAATATACTTGTGGATTGTATGTGGTAATTTTAACGTTGATAAAAATTGAGTGGGCATCACGAATGCAAGAGATAGAATTGAACGGACGACTGGAACATATATCACCTACAAGGTCATGTTTTGTTCCAAACTATCATCTACTACAACAACATTGAGGCTCGGTAGCCTGAAGTTACCCTAAGCAAGAAACACGTCTTCTCATACATTCACCACATGCAACATATCCTACTCATCTCTTTCACATCACATGTTTTGTCCAATAGCTCACCAAGACACTTTTGCACCTAGAAATTTGTCTTTCTCATTAGCTCCAAGAGGTATGATCTATGATTCCAAACAAGCATACTATTATATTCATCACTCTCACTTGTCTAGACAAGAAGGCTTCCTTGCACACATGGCACACTTCATATTTTCATTTTAGTGTTGGGTTGAGCATTCTGACATGGAGGCGCCACTCTATCCACATCCACAACACTTATGACCCAGTGTCACCATCTAACCTAGTGTTCCACACTTTTGCATCATTTACATACACAAGAAACAACCATGGGAAATTCTTTCTTATCACAACACAACGTTCCTTCTATTTTGTCTTCCTTACCTACAAGACTACTTCTAACATATTCTTCAACGATTCGGTTTGTGTTTCCATTATACATCCTTTTAGATGCTTTTGTATCATTCTACTACTAAGTCACCACCAATACTTACAATCCTTTTTGCACCACATCATATGCTTAACTATAGGGATTTGGAGTTTATCCACATGGGATTTCTACCAAAGTTATCGTTTATGAGATGAATCCATGAATCTAACATCATCTTCAACAATTAATTTTATCTATCCATCAAACATCCTTTTAATGACTTTTCTGTATAATTCTGCTATGAAGCCTTATAATTTTTTTTGCACCACATTATGTGATTTAATATATGGATTATGTGATTAAATATATGGATTCAGAGTTTATTTTTTCTCTAATATCACACCGTACCCCCACCCCCACGCTCATATATATGAGGGATTTATTCCAAAGTGATAATTGTTAAAAACTCTAATCATGGTTCATTAGTTTACCTATTTTTTATACAATTACATGACAATTATGGTATATTTGTATTATATATGTACGTCTATGTACATGATTATTTTCTCACTCATTGATGATTATAGAGTATGCATTTTTTGCAAATATTCTATTTATCTTTGTTCATCATGACTTCTTGATTTCTTCAGTTATTTCTATTATGTTTCTACTGTTTTCTTCATTATGAATCTAACAGTGGTATCATAGCATGATACTGATCTTATAGACCTGTTAGTGTATCAAAGCACTATAGTTCTTAGTGCCTGGTAGTTTATCAGAACCCTATCATTTTTAGGGCCTGTCAGATCAATGGTAGTTTTTCCATGGAATTGAAATGCAGTGAGGGTCTTGAGGAAGAGGAACCCATGCACAGAATAGGAAGGTCGGGGGTTCTGTTCATGCACAAGAAAAGAGGATCTGCTCTATCAATTGCGACTGTGTTGGTGGAATTGATGCTAAATAATGTATCTGTTGATTGAAGATATGGAGAATATACCTTGATGGGTAAGTAGATGTAGTTATTGATATTTTATTTATCATTTTATGAAGAAGTCTAATTCTAGCATTGATAGGTGATGTATTCTTGATAAATATAGCAAGGGAAGAAATCGTTACAAGCTGTAAATGTTGAAAATGCTGCAAGGGATTCGTTTCCTTTGAAAAATAAGACCCATTTTGAGACTAAACTGAAATGTATGGAAAATAGCTCTCTGGTAACAAAGTATTTGTTAATGTTGTTTAAATAAACAAATGTTTGGTTTCTTCAGCGATTTGGAATGAAATTGTTTATATATGCATGGAATACATGGTAAATGCATCAGCTTGGGATTAAGGATGAATTGTATGCGTCGATTATGCTGGAGGTGTATGGTTCCAACATTAATGGTAGTAGAATGTATATGAATTTTATGTGCCAATCCAATAATACATTCTATGAATGTAATACAACAATTATCTTTATATGTGAGATCATGGTATAAGAGAGATTGCAGACTGGTTTTGAATTGGTGTCTTGTATTGGAATTTGTGGTGGAAGGAGATGTCCCTGCTATTGATGGTTAAGTTTCAAACCTGAGTGAAGGTATGAAAGAGGGGTGAAAGAGAATGACCTTGTAGCTCTCCTAATTTGCAATAGAAATATGTGTGTGACAAATCAGTGAGCAAATTTCCAATTGTTGTTTGAATAGTCAATATCATGATTTTAATATTAGAAAGTAGTAGGGGAATGTGTGACCATGAGAAATTGAAAGTACAAAGGAAGGAGATATCTCAAAGGCTAGAACACTTGAGAATGAGGGTTGACCTATCAATTTTGGTAGAGAATCTTGATTCCTATTATGCCCATTCAATTTTTTCCTGAGTGAATTGTTTCAAGTAAGGATTAAATATTAAGAAGAAAGAGAAAGGAGGATATTTCTCCATTGATTGTAATTGGAGTTATAAGGGGTTGTTATTTATTTGAATACTTTTTGTAAAGGTGTTATAAGAAGTTTCTTGGAAGTTATAAATATTCCTCTTAGACCAACCTGAAATTGAACAGGGGGTCTTAGGATCTTTGTGTGCATCTAAGTCATTGGCCATCTCTCTTACATATTCTCCATAATGGCAAGAAATGAAGAAATATTTACAATATTTCACACATCAATTAACTCAACTACATAATATACAATTGCAATAAACAAGCAAACTCTCAGTATAATGATTACTTGTTTACAAGTAACACACAAGAAGATTGATATGTTCAAACTTCAAAACAAAATTTTATATGATGAGTTAAATCTCCTTCGACACCAACAATGTGATTTCAACAAACAAAATGACATCAAGGATGAAAATAATGAAGACGCTCAGTTGACTAGTGATGACACTCATAAACATGAACATGAGTTGGATGAAGTCCCTATGTCAGTAAAAGTTGCGGATAAATGTGGCAAAGAAATTAGAATTTTTCAACTATGGGAAGAATTATGCTTTAAACAAAATTGATATGGACTAAGATGATGAAAACCTTTTTCATATTCATAATTATTGCGAACCTATTTTCTTTGTGAGTGGAGGTTTTTTGAATGATGATAAGAAGAAAGAGCTTGAGGATATTGGTAAGGAATAAGTACATGATATTGTTGATGATGATGTTGCTACAGATATTCCATATCATGATAATCGGTCGGATAAAAAACCCATACAGTGAAAACACTGTCACTATTTTGGCCATGATAAGTCAAACTATTTTGATCTTCACCCATGCAGATTTTGTGGGAAGACAAAACACCTCTCAGTAAGATGTCGAAAGTGCAAGCGGAAACATATTCATTTTGAATGGTTAGGGAATTGGCATTGGCGTTTGGAAGACAATTTATTGGAGCATTCTTATCGACAGATTTATACACAAGTACAATCATACTTGATTGGAGATATTTCTACAGTTGATGGATATGGATGTTTTTCAATATTGGATGATATAGGGTATGATCGGGGCCTAGTTGATGTAGTCTTATGAGTTGAATATCAAGTCTTTAGACTCCACTGGAAGATGGTTTGATTAGCCTTTTCCACTTTCAAAGGGGGTATATCTCATTATCTAGACTTCTTAATTTCCAATTGACAGGGGGGAAATTGGTGAGAAATGTTAAACTTCAAGTTTCAAAGTCTACTTTTGATTTGCAGTTCATTTGGGACTTGTCTCTATCCTGCATAATGGATTTGTGTCTATTCAGAATATGATTGTAATTGGGTGCATGATTGGTTGTACCCGACACCCCTGAGTTTTTGGTCCAAGTTGCTTCTGTTGTATTCCCCATCTATTTAGTAAGTCATGTTGATTCAGGAAGTTGTATTCCTCTTGTCCATAGAGAGGATATTCTGTCAAGTTGTGGCATGAACCACTGTGTAGCTTGAGGGTGTATCAAGGTCATTGAATCTTCGATTAGGGAGGGGGATATGAGATATTAATCTCAGATTGAGGGACCAAAGTATGTGAACATATGATAAAATAGGAAATAAGCATGCAGTCTTCTCACAACAAAATTAGTGAAGTCAATGAAGTTGATAGTGATCAGATCAGTGAAGTCAATGAAGTTGATAATGATAAGATGATAGATCAGTGTTTCGATCTTCATCCCTGTATACATTGTGAAATCATACACATTGTTCCAATAACTTATACAGGTTTTGGATCTCTTCTTGTCCATACTTGTGAATGATGGTCAAGAGAATTTGAACCACTTGTCCCTGATAGGGGGGAAATCTAAATTTTTCAGTCAGGTTCCAAGTTTGATTTAGATCCCATGAACAGATGATCAAGTATGCAACCTAGTTCCTGGTATGCATTATTTTTCCCGAACATATTGTTATTTATAGTTTATGGTCAACTTAAAACCATGCCATTTAGTAGAAGACATAATCTTCTTCCATACATTCTGTTTGTGGCAATCTCGAAACCACCAGATTGCTTTGTGGTCATCCCGAAACCACCAAATGAGTTTGTGGTCACCCTTAAACCTCCAATTTAGTAAAAGACATTAGATTCTACTATTTTTTCTGAGTTCAAAGAGGATTGATTGTCAAGCAGTGGCATTTTTTCAGGCAAGAACGAACTTATGATTAAGGGGGGATGTTAAAAACTCTAATCATAGTTCGTTGGTTTACCTAACTGTTATACAGTTACATGACAATTATGGTATATTTGTATTATATATGTATGTCTATGTACATCATTATTTGCTCCTCATTGATGATTATAGACTATGTCTTTTCTGCCAATATTTTATTTATCTTTGTTAATCATGATTTCTTGATTGCTTCAGTTATTTCTATTATGTTTTTGTTGTTTTCTTCTTTATGGATCTAACAATAATCTATTAGGTTGATTCATGAATTTAAATTTAGCACATGTTAGTATGTTGAGCACTTGAAAATAGTTTATCTAGATCTCCATTTAGGTTTTACATTATTGAGGTTTTAAGTCTTTAGAGTTGCAACTTCGCAGCTCAATTGGCAAGTGCCATGAAAATGAAGTTCCATAAGGTTTCAAGTTCAACTCCCCCCGACTTACAATGTGTGCCGAGTAAGGGGCATCCTAGACACACTTACAACCAATTTCTGCCAAACATAAAAAAAATAATAATAATAAAATATAATTTTCTTACTTCCAAAAAATGTTCTAATATATTATGTGTTGATTAATTAAATGAAAATTTAACAATTAAATGTCATTAATATTTAATAAAAAATAACAACACAATTTACTATAAATTATTTTTATATTTCAAAATTTATAATATCTATATTAATTCTAAAAGTTTCAATTTTAAAAATATATAAAATTTCAAATTTTCATTACCACATTTCATTTAAAAAAAAAAAAAAAAACACATTCTTACCTTAAAATCCATCTAATTATTAAATATGCATCAACAATCTAGTATACTAGTTCCAACACAGATGGCCATTCTCTCCTTTCACCCCAGCTTACACTTAAAGTTTCTAATTGTTGGAATATTTCCTGGTGTTTAGAAGGAAAGTGGAGACGCGTTCAACTTAGACTGAGACAAGCAGGAGATGATATGGAATGCCTAGCCAACTCTTGAGCGCGCGCTCCCCCCGTTAAGGCATGGCTCCCTATGTGATTAGTTGGCAATAGTTGGAATAGGAATTTGACTTTGTCAAGCCATGAACTATGTAAAATTATAACAAGGCATTTGCCCCATTAAGAGATATCACACCATCTCACATGGACATCTTTAATTCCTGGGTTTTATCGTTACATCTTAACTTCATTTTTCAGATCATGGGTTAGTTGGCAATACATTTTGTTTCAATATGTATTTAATTAGTTAACATGATAGTTATTTAGACACATCTCTTTCCAACCTTGGGCTGGATACATAGGCCTATAATAACATTTAATATTACTTTTACTTCAAATTTTAAGCCAGGTACATTTTTAGAATAGGAATTTGACTTTGTCAAAACAATAAAGGCGCATATGGATGTAAGCATTTGCTTCATCAATAAAAATCAAACCATCTCATATGGACACCTCTAATTCCTGGTTATATCGTTACATCTTAATTTATTTTTTAAGATCAGAAAGAGTTTATTTTTGTGTTTATTTTTTCAAATAATTTTCTTTTTATCTTTCCAAGATAGTTATATCGTTGCAACTTAATTTCTTTTTTCAGGTAAGAAAGGGCATTTTGATTTTGTATTTTTATATAATTTTTTTTCAATTTTCTAAGATATTTTTATTTTTCAGTTTGGTTGTTTAAATGTTTTAAGTTTTGATATTTTTCATAGAATTTGGTGATACAATTTTAGAGAAAATCTTAATTTTTTTGTTATTTAAATTATATTTAGTTATAAAATCCACTAATACTTAAATTATACAAACTTAACCATTCAAATTTACAAATATAACACAATACTTGTTAATTTTAATAATTGAAATAAGATTTTATAATATACATCCTCCAATATGAATCACACAAAACAAATATCAATTTTGATAATTGAAATAAGATTTTATAATATACATCCTCCAATATGAATCACACAAAACAAATATCAGCATATATAAAAAAATTATGAAGCCCTGTCACGAAACCTTTCACTTAGAGAAATTCAGAGACCAGAATCCCAAACTCTACTTGGATTGGAAGGCGAAAATACAGCCGATACCCTGCACATGACCAGAATGCTCTAATACCAATTGCGTAGATTGAAACAACTCAAATGCACACTTAAACAGAATACATACTAATAATATCTCTAACTATCTTTCAGTAAGAAATAGTAAGTTTAAATAACTTTACATAAAACAAAAAAAAATACAATTTTTATAACACTATCTTAATACCTTATTAAAAATTACAATTTAAAATATAATTAAAGATAAAATCTTGACTAATTTACAACTGATTGTTTTTACCTTATATAAAAACAAAAAATAAGTAATAATAGTTATATTTTTTTTGTTTTAATAAAAAAATTGTATAATAATAATAATTATAAATTGCAAAATCTTTTTTAACTTTGATTAAAGATTTGAATTAAAAATCAACATTAAATTTCTCATTAAAATTTTCTATTTGCTCTTATATTGAAAATCTAACTAGCACAACTATACACTAGTAAAAGTGGTTGATATGAAGGATAGGGGCCATTAATTTGGAAAGGTGGAAAATAATGTTGATCTATTTATATCAACCTAGTTATGGTAGTTAGGATTAGTAGATTTGAGAATTAAAATATAAATTTAAAAAATATAAATCCAAAACATATTTGTAATGTGAAAAAACTAGCTATCCATTTGGTCTAGAGCAGTGGGTGAGGTAGTGTTCTCTTAAGGAACTCCTTAAGTTAAGTCATTCATTTGAAACCTCTAGGAACACTTCAAATCCATCCATGTTAAGGGTCGATGCTATATCAAAGTATTTTGGAAAAGAAGATAAGCATATGGATAGGAAACCATGGAAAAAAACCTAAAGGTAACACCGGTTTTACAGTTATCATTCAACGGAGGGTTGGTCAAAAGAAATTAACTACTGTATATAAGTCATGCAAGGTTTTCCCTTATCCCCTACCCTTTTTGGCATTTACATTGACAAATTGAAATATTGTTTGGAAGTTGTAGTTTGTGTTGGACCAACTCTTGCTAGTATAGTAATCATCCTTCTTCTCTATGTCGATGAAATGAATCCCTCAAAAGCTTAGAATCCTTAAGGACCTATTCTCCAGGTATGATTGTGAACAATGACAAAACAAAGGTTATGATCATTAAATCCAATAATCACTTACTAATAGACCTTTGGCTATAGGATAAGAAAAGGCTTCTCTTTGAGACTCTTGTCACTCATGTTATCTTATATGGATGTGAATTTTGGATATGCAATATCTCTTAAGAATCCTGGAGAAAGATAGAGAAGATCCAAAATAATTATATAACTTATAATCTCAAAACTAAGGGCAATACACACTATCCTATCATATCCTCCCCATCGAAATGAGTCTTTCCCCTATTGAGAGAACATCTATGATTAGGTACTTAATCTACAAGAATAAGATAAACAACATGGATGACAAGATGCTTCCTAAAATTCCTTTGGACTCTAGCCAAAATCACCAACGAATCAAGCTGGGATGGCATAATGATGCCAAGTCTTGGATATATCAATGGAGAATAAAAGAAGAAGTTATTTTACATAATATAGACTATATTAAAAGTAGTGTGCAAGCTAAATTTAAAGACAATCTATATTGCTAAAATAAGCGAATCAATATTGCTAAAATAAGAACTAATTCTCAGGAGCTACATAGTGAAACATGGAAAGAAAGAGTATGTCACCTTTGTGACACCAAGAAGGTTGAAGATGAAAAGAACTTTCTCCTAGAGTTCCCTAAGTACACCCAAATTAGATCCCATTTTCAAAATATTTGTCACAACACGAACCTTCCTAACCTTCCAAGTCATCAAAACTTTATTGATTTTACAACATCTTCTCCTAATGTTTTTCAACTATAAAAATAACATTTTAAAGAAATCCAAGTAATATCTTATTATTCTTAAGGTCTAATAGATCAATTTTAGTCTAAGTGATATTAACCACTACCACCATTATCATAAAATAATTTTAATATTATATTATATTATTTATATTTTAGATAATGCTATATTATTTAGTATATTTATAATGTTAAAAATGTTATATTTAAAAATATAATATATTGATAATGTTAAATAATTAAATAAATCCAAAATATATTTATAATTTAAAAAATTAATTGTAAATATCTTCATAGTAAATAATAAATCATTTATCAACTTAAATATATTATATATTTCTATTATATTTTTAAATAATTAAATAAATATAAATATATTCTATGTTATATGTGAACCAATAAATTAATATAAGATAAATATATTATAAATATATGATACAATTAATAAAAAAATAATATATATATATATATATATATATATATATATATATATATATATA
>ML788338.1:218654-236728 GCA_009831015.1 Picea engelmannii | reverse complement strand
GCTCAAAATTATTTAGCAATATAAATATATTATGTCTATTATATTTTTAAATATATTCTATGATATATATGAACCAATAAATTAATATATTATTAATATAATTAATAAAAAAATAATTTATATGAAATTAATATATAATAAATAAGAATAAATATATAAAATATATATATTTATTTATATATAATATAAGTAATATATATGTGGTAAAGTCTAAAGAGGTATATATATTCTACTCCTTTCTGGATTTAAATTTGTGACCTCTTAAGAGGAACCACATGTTCTTAATCATTAGACCCACTTTTAACATTTAAACCAATAAATATTACTCTTTATATATTAATGTATTAATATATATATCATATATATAAATAATATAGTTTATATATATGTCGCCCAAAGGGGTTGGGTCCAATGGTGGAAAGCGAGGAGTTTTTCACCATTGGACAAGGTTCAATTCTCGTGAGGGCTTTACCTGGAGCCATGGGGACACCTTGAGGTAGTGGTCGAACGTGTGGTTGCACCCAGAGATACTGTAATAAATGGTATCATGACCCGTGCACACATAAGTGGATCAAAGCCCACCCCCATGTCCTTCAACTTTTTAAGCCCAGAGGGGTTGGGTCCAATGGTGGAAAGCGAGGAGTTTTTCACCATTGGGAAAGGTTCAATTCTCGTGAGGGCTTTACCTGGAGCCATGGGGACACCTTGAGGTAGTGGTCGAACATGTGGTTGCACCCAGAGATACTATAATAAATGGTATCGTGACCCGTGCACACATAAGTGGATCAAATCCCACCCCCATGTCCTTCAACTTTAAACCCCCGGATGGGGTGTCAACAACTCAAGTGCGGAAACGTGGAAGGATGCCAGGATGCCCATTAAATGGCATCGATCAGCTCCACTCCTCCGTTAATTAATCGCCCTATGCATCGCACTCGCCACCTTAATGAGAAGATCCCCCTCGCGCGCGGGAGCAGTACCAGGAGGCAGAGTAATCAACGCACAGTGTTAATGGGGATCGTGTGGATAATCGCTAGCGGATTTATCACGACTCGGGACAGAGAAGCGTTGCATTTGGCCTTCGCAGAGCTAATCCTATCCGAGAAGCCTCTCCACCTTCGGTCAAGCGCAGAATCGAGAGAGGACGCCCAACACTTCTATTCCTCATCAATCCGCTTGCTTACAGACGTCTTCCTCATGCCACGACTCAGAGGAAAGTCACGCCGCGGAGCAGCCTGGTACAGGGCTGAATCTCGGCATAAGCGTCTTCAAAACTTTGAGAGAGCCTTGGGTTTGGCAACCATTCGACGAAAGAGGCACTCTAGAATGATCAAGGCGACAATTGTTGAGCAGACTCGCCTGGTGGAGGCCACGCACCACCCACCTCCCATGGCAGAGGAAGTCGAGCCCGCAAATCCGGCAAAACACAATGCGGCCCACCTGGACTTTCCCCCCCACTGCATAATCGAGGAGGAGATCCCACCGAGCGCCACCACAGGGATAGAACGGGACCAGACTATGTCGAATTTTCCAAAGGACGGCCATAAGCACGAAGCAGAAGGAAGCACTGGCAGACGAAAGCATCACGACGAGGAAAAACAAGCCCAGCCGACCCTCTCGGAGCCGTGGCACCTGCCACTTGTCTTTGAACTCAGGAGTCTGCTCGGGGACATAGATTATCGCCTTGGAATAATGGAGCAGCGCACATACATGCTTTTCGCGGCTTTTTCGAAGGCCACCCCGAAACAGCAGTGCCCCACATGCGCGCAGGAGTTCACAATTCCAATGGGCTCGCGATGACCAGGAAGCAAGCGAGCGAGCTCGAGCAACCGGCCACCCAAGGGTCCTGGTTAGAGGTTTCATTGCTGTTCTGTCTAGTTTGTCATCTTAGACTTTAAGAATAGATATGCTATGGTTTTTGAAACTCTTTACCACCGCCACCCTGGTTTCCCTCGGGCAGGGTGAGCGTAAACATGTTTTAACAGTAGACATGTATCAAGCACGACTGGCCCAGCTGTCCTGGTTTCCTACCAAGGTAGGCCAGCTGGAGCCAAGACTAGTAGCTGTATACTCTGGTTTTTGTTAATAGAGAAGGTCCCACCATTTTATTTAAAAAAAAAATAAATATATAGTTTATATATATGTCTCGATATATTGATATATTTATGTATAATATATTTATTATGATGTTGGGTCCTTTAAAGCTTGTGTGCGTCTTTATTAATGCTAGGGGGTTAAAAATCATGGTTCGTCCATGGTTTACAAACAAAAATCCCAAAGAAACGACATATCGATATTTAGGCAAGGCGGAAGAAGGTCTCACCCGAAATGCTATTAGGATCACAATGACCATTTTGTGTTGTGTAGGGGATGAAAGAATAAAAGAACATAGATCCATATGGGTTGATATTTGTATCATTCAATTCACTTTGATTAACATATAACAAGACATAACATAAACAAAAAATTCAGTCAAACACATAATTGACACATCATAGGCTCAAAATCAATGTAGGTTTATTATCATCCTCATTCCATCACACAAATGAATACTTTAAGAAAATCATATTTGATAGCAACAAATTATCATACCCCTTTAAATAACTCCCCATATTTACAATACATTATGTCATATGCATTCTTTAATAAATTTCACATATAACAGACTCATACTATAATTCGAGACATTAAAATTCTACAGAGGCTCATAGAGAGCTAATGGACTAGCCCTTGAACAATGAATAACTAGCGGAAACCCACTGAAACAAACAAGAGAGTAAATTAGTTTATGTTCTCGTTGCTTTATTTTATATCCTTCTCAGCTCAGGAACTTTGTCTCTTTTTTATCTTCTTGACTCACTCTATTGACTAACAACCTCACATGCTCCTGTCACCTGCTTACATCCCACTAAGCCTTTCTGGAACCTGAGCAATCTTAATTACCTTTCTAGATCATATTCTGTCTTCTCTATGTTCCCTTGTGTTGTTGGTAGTAATCATTCATGAATATTTATCGAAGATTTTTTTCTTGATTCCAATGTGTGTCTTCTTTATTTTTTGTGCGTGTCCAAAAACTCAGACTGTCATGCATTGGAAAAAATAGACTTGGCGCGCATTAAAAAAACTTGATCTGAAGTGCACTTCTTGTTAATATTTGTGCCTCTACCTAGGTGCATGAAAAATTGGGCTAAGAGCACACACCTTTGTTTATGTGAATGCGTGATATTTACCCAAATGTTTGGGTGCTAACAAGCCCGCACCACTAATACTTCACTCATCCATCATGATTGTATTGAGCAAGAGAAAATCATCATCAGTGGTGGACTAAAGAATCAAACCAAGGTGTGGTTGCAGTCGGGTTCGAGTAAGAGAAAATTATATGTCCAGGATGTAGTTGCAACCTGACACAGGTCCTGGAATGAGTCGAGTAGGCCCTAATGTAAGCGATGGTTTTGGGCGCCAGTTGGCCAGATGCTTCGCTCATCCCCTTCGATGGTGTATGTGCTATTGAATGAGGGATATGCTTAAAACATACCAACAAGACACCGATCACTTAACTGAACTAAATCAAAGTCACAAGAACTTCTCCCAATTACTTGTGGACCTACAAGAAGTAGATCCCAAGAAAAATTTCCATCAAGAGAGATTAGCATCCTCTTCTTGTATTTTTGTTCTAGAAATATAATAAAGAATATGAGGACCTCCTAGCTTGGAGGAATAGAGAGTTCGCAGTATTTGTCTCTCTCCTTCAACAAAGGAAATTATCCATGGCAACAGGAAAACTAGCTTCGGCATTAGAGATCTAGTGGATTGCTACAACTTCGAAGAACAATTGAAGGAACTGTGAGGACTAAGGTGGTATCTTGCTAGAAAATAATAAGGTGGGCCCTATGCCTAACAACTAATGATGAAATGTCAATCTTCGTGAAAACTGGACTATGGGTTCTTGGGCTGTCTGGATGAACTGGGAATCACACATCCAAAAATGTTTGTGAAGATGGGCCATAGTATGGCATCTAAACTGAGGAGTGGGAAAATAAGTGGAAAGTGGAAAGGTAACAAGGGGGCTGGGGGAAATCAGGAATGTTGGTGATGGGAAGTGGTGAAGGAAAATTGAATGTGGATAATTTCTACAAGGACTACATGCGAATAAGTTGATATATATAGAGTGGAAAATAGTCAGAGGGGTCATTCAGAATGAGACAAAAAAACTAGCCAATGGGATTGATCTAGAAGTAAGTATAGATTCCAAATGACACCCCATATTCAAAGAGATTATAGTAGATATTCTTTGTACTGGTGATGTGATTTTTGGAATGTGCCTTAATCTTTTTTTACGTGCCAAAGCTATCGGTGACCTGTTCTAATCGAATTTCCTATCCCTTTGTTGTAATGTAGCGACATGTATCTCAAAATCATTTGTCTACTTTTCAAAGAGTTCCAAGACTATGAATGGAAAAAAAGGGATCTCATCTCTTCGGAAAGGCTTCCCAATCCATTGACATACATTGTATCATTTACAATATTCCTTGGTATCTTCAAAGAGGGAGGACCACAAAATCTCTTCACATAGAACTTTTCATGATATGGATTTACCTACATTATTCCCTCCCGCATTACTCTCATGTGATTCATAGAAAATAGGCTCTCATTCATGCTATAATGCACACATTCACGGGATTCCATCCAATCCCAACTTATACAATTTCCCAACAATCAACTGGTAATCTGCACTATGGGTCACTAGTTGACGATGTTGAGCTTCGATATACCCTATTGGATCTTTTCCTAATGTGAGAAATTCAATTACCTTGTCGATTTGATCAGAAACTTCTTCGACTTGGAAAATTTGTGCATATGGTAGTTTGTCATCTAAGCACCAACTAGCCTCTCCACTCTCAAGCCATGTTACATGGTTTGAGCCAAAGTTATATTTTCTCGATTTGATTACAACTGCGAAGTCAAACTTCTAAAAGAGAACAAACCAATGACATATTCTTCCTCATAACACTAGCTTGTTGACCAAATACTTGAGCACGTAGTGGTATTCAAATAATTTGAAAAGGGTACACAACAACTAACATAGAAACTTCTCCAAGGCATATTTCATGCAAGGCCTTCATGTTTAGCTGTTGCATAATTCTTTTCTACATCATAGAAATTGAAACTGGAAAAATATATTGGATGGTCAATATTATCTTCACTTGGGAGTGCGAGAACTACTCCCACCTCAATGAATAACACATCAAAATGAACATAAAATTAGCTTAGACCAGTCGGGATAAACTAGAATCATCACAGTGACTAGTATTCTCTTTTAGAATATCCAAGGCTTCATTAGATTCTTGTTTCCAAATGTATTGATTATCTTTGTGAAATGACTTCTTCAATGAGGATTTTTTTTTGCATAGCCCTGGATAAACCATCTGTAGTATCTTGTGTGGCCCAATGTGGCACACATATAATGGAATGAGGTAGGGGATACCATATCTAATATAGAAACAATGTTATCTTGGTCAACCAATAGTCCATCCTTATAGACTACATGCCCCAACAGAGTCCCAAACAACGTCAAAAAGATGCATTTATTCAAATTTAATGAAATCTGGAGCTGAAGGCATTGATCCAATGTTAATTGAAGGGCTTACATATGTTCTTTCAACAAACTAAACTCTTTCTAGTCATCCAAGTAGACCTCCAGAAAATTGTGGATGAACTATTTGAAGGTTGCAACCACAATCCATGAAAAACATGCGAGGCATTCTTTAGTCCAAACGACGTCGCTTTGTAAGAAAAATAGCCCCATTCTATTAAAAAGGTAGTTTTTTCTTTATCCTCCTCTGTGATCTGAACCTGATGATACCCCGAAAAGCTGTTTGTAAAAGAGTAAACTTCTCATCCTCCAACATTTTCCAGCACCTCATTAGTGAAAGGGATATGGAAAGGGTCATGGACACAGGATGAATTGATACTTATAAGATCTACACATATTTGAATATCACTAGTTTTCTTAGGTTGCACAACCATAACACTAATCCAATCAGTCTCCTCCACAGGAAAAATGATTCCAACATCCATCATCCATTCTAGTTCTTTGCACACTTTTTCCCTGTATTTTTTATTTAATAGATAATGTCTCCTCTTGGTCAGTTTGGAATCCATATTGCATTGAATTTTCATAGCCCCTAATGATTCTGCAATTCCATTCATTTCTTAGAAACTATGGAGAAACAAGTCCCCATATTCCTTGAGAAGGTCGACAACTTGAGTGACAGTCTCCTTATCCTTATAATCTCCAATCATGGCCATTTTAGGCGCTTCCTTAGTGCCAATATTATGTTTCTTATTATTAATTGAATGATCATATTTTGGTGCATCCATCTCCGCTGCATTTCCTTTCAGTGTGCACTCACCTTCGAATTCTTTGATATCTATCCCCCATGGGTCATCATCATCAATATTATCAACATCGACCTTCCAACAGTGGAAAACCTCTTTCATTTTTTCTACTAGCAAATGATATGGGCTTACTACCCTTGGTGTGGCTTCCTTGCACTATCGATGAAATATAAAGTCCTCAATATGGAGGAGGTCCTCTCTTTGAACTAGATCTTCTGCTATGAAGAGGAGTGCTGAACAAAATCGTAAACTTGCATGGGTCTAATCTACCATTTTCCTCCTCAATTTCTCATGAATATACCATCTCCTTAGAACCATATCCATAGTATGAACGAGCCAATGGACCCATTGGGTTCGAGGAATATTCATATAGGTCCAACATCATTCACAAAAAGAAATGTGTTATTGGAAATATTCAATAACCTTGTATTGGTTGGCCATTTCAAATTCTGGTATAGGATGGAACCTAACTTTGATCTTTCAAACATCTGCACCTAGTCCTAAATATTTGCATGATGTGTTTCTCACCACTGCACATGTGTCCCCCTCACCATGATATCCATGGCTTGAATCCTTCATTCTACTATGATGGCCTTCTCCATATGCATTAGGAAGTCCTCTATTGGCCTTGTTCCATCAAATAGTGGGGAATCACATAACTCATTTCCTATCTAGCACACATTTTTAGTTATTCTCACAAATATACAAATGGAGACCTCATAAAGCTTGTTATTCAGCCTTTCCATGGCTTCTTTGGAGTCAGTGTCATAGGACTTCACACTCCACCAATTTCACTCTCCATCTATGATGGGATTGATGTAATGTTCCATGTCTCTGGTGATCTTATAGATGTTCTCAATAATATATCTTTATGCATCCTCATACATTGACTCATTGTATATGTTCCCTACATTAGAATGAATAGGTTTAGTCATGCATAGGGTGTATGTATTAAACGACATCTAACTCTTCTTCAAATTCAACACCAGATTGTTGTCGAAGGCCTAATCAATTCGAAGTAGTAAACTATACATATTAGAGTCATCCATAACATATATTACTTCAAAGTCATCCTTCATATTCACCCCTTCTATATTCGCCTCTACTTGTTCCAGTAGAACTATAGGGTGGATCCTTTACTAATTCACCAACCATAGATGGATTTGAGACTAGACCAAACTCGGTTTCCCCCTAAACTCCTATGACTTATTTGGTAGGATGCTCATGTCAAAACCTAGATCCAACATGACTCCATACATTTCATAACCACAAAGCCTAGATTTCAACTTGAATTCATGTCCCGTGTCTTATTCTTATTGAACTTACCTATATATATTTCTGGTAGGGGGGATGATATGGTTTTCTCGATCACTTGTTCCCGCATGCAGGTACCTAGAATCTATGTCAACTTTCTTGTAGCATCAGGATCATTTATCAATATCAAACAACAACATAGGAAATTACTTACTAGATCTTCAGTGTTTGTCTCGCGAACTGATTCACACAATGCTTCTTCATGCACAAAGCACTTCCACTCCTTAAGGATATGTTCCTCAATTTATGTTTTCTCAATGCATCACATATCTTTCTATCTGCACACTTCCTCCAAGGAATTTGTGTCTCACATTGGATTTCTTCGTGCATGCAATCTTCCTCCAACGAACTTTGTGTCGCATGTTGGAATTCTTCAGGGATGTGATATTCTCCAAGTGACCCCTGTGTCACAAATTAAACTTCTTCCCAAATTTGAACCTCTTCAAGAAAACTTTGTGTCACATGCCACATCTCCTCTCATTTCCTTTCCCTTTGGCGTTGGACTTGATCTTTCACCATTCTTGAATTCCATTCCAATCTTTGCTCCTCCTTGGGTAACAACCCCGACAAAAACCTCCACATTCTTATTGTTATTTCTATGTGGCTCTGAATGCACGATGCTACAATGTTCTTTTTTTTCTTTCCACTTATTTAGTAAGTCAGGACAGTCCTTGGTGACATTCTTGGGGCTATGGTAGTACCCATAGAGAGCACATAGTTTGGTACAAAAACTTGATACATGACCAATTTATCCACAATTGAAACAACTGGGGGGGATACCTCCCCCTCCTCCATATCATCGTATGTGACCACTCCCATATCTACCTATGGGACCTATTTGGTATCCTCTCTTAGCACTGCCATGATCACCACCCTTTTATTCTTATTGCAACTTAAACACATTGTGGTTGTTGTCTTACATTAACTAGAGTTATTTTCAGTTGTTGACATCATGTCCCATGAACTTACAGAATTAAAAAGAAAAGTATTATGTGTCTTCTGATATTTCTCCAAATTTGGGAAGTGGGGTGCTACATGGCCCCACTTCCTGCAAATCCCACACCACTCTGTCTAACTCCTAGTCGATGATAAACTTGGTGTGCCTATCGCCACATAGTTTCCAAGTATAGGTCACTCATTCTTGTGATGTCCTCTATATCGACACGTGGTGCACCATATGTGCTCATGTGTGACTTTATCCTTTTTCCATGTCCTTCATTTGCATTCTTATATTGGTTATTTATGACTGCACCTATGCCAATCCTATTGATGTCTTTACCCCTCTTGGTGTAGCCTCCAAGAACATGGAAATCTACACTACTTCTGCTTGAGACCTCACCTTTTTCTAGGTGAGTGAGACTTGGATATGGAGGAGTAACCCCACAATAAACCATTATCTATGGTAGATGTGTTTCATCTATAACTTCATCGAATTCAACAAAATATTGAACCGTTGGTCATAATCCCACATGAATTCTCCTTGCTTCTACATAATCTCCTTGATTTTTGTAATACATTCAGACCTTAAGTTAGGATTTTTAAATTATTTAAGTAGATATCTTTTGATTTCTTCTAGGGGTATCGTCTATCCCACTATTGTAGTAGCCTTATAATTCATCTACCACATCAAGTCTCTTTCCCTGAACATGGTTTCCAGTTGCACAATCTTCATTGCACAATCTTTGTTGCCTCGTCTTTGATCCTCTTCATAGACCATATTGCTTCATACATGAACCAATGTTGTTTTGCATCATCCTTTCCTGTTCCATGGAACACGAGTAACCTTAGGGTACTATCCTAATTCACCATCCTAAATATCAAATTACTTCGTCCAATCTGACGAATGGGTGTCGAGATTCTTAATATGAATATTATTCTTCGTGAAGTAGCACTGAATTCACCTTCTTCTTCATTTGTCTCTTCTCTTCTATCCCCTATCATTCTTTCTCCTACTCTTTATCCTATTCCAATAACCTCACTATTTATTTTTATCTCTTCTTGATTACAAATGCGTAAGGGGGGGTGGTTCAAAAGGAGGGTAAATCCATCTTTTTCTAACATTTCTTTTGAGGTGACCCAAACAGTGTTGCACATCCAGCTACACAATACCATCAACTATCACCAATTCATCTTCCCAACCACTAGGGGATCCTCCATTTTCCTCTCCTTCTCTTGCACCTCTACTTTGTGCCTAATCTTCCTCTGAGGTTGTGACACTCCAAAATCACCAAGGGGCTCGAAATTTGTATCTTGGGCCCCTACTACTAATACTACTACTGGCATCCCCATTCAATAAATTACTCTCAATTTTGTGCCTCTTCGTAGACCTATCCTCATTCGTTCTCCTCTCCAACACAACACACTCTTTCACACTTTCTTCTGATGTGGTCTCTTTTCTCTTGATCCCATGCATGACCCCTTGTCGTGTTCCCCTTGCTATCTTCCTTCAACCTCTTTATTTCACTTTACTTCTTAACTCAACTCTTCTTGCGTATATTTCGACTATTTTTCTCCTCTTCTCCTCTGGGTCCATCCCATTCCTCACTTCATCTCAAAAAAATGTGTATTCTTCTCAATGCATCCATCTGGTTTGACATTTATATCATTCATTGCAACTTACTTAACATATAACAAGACATAACATAAACAACATATCCATTCAAACACATAGTTGACACATCATAGGTTATAAATCAATGCAACTTTATTATCATCCTCATTACATAATGCACATTTATATATTAAGAAAATAATATTTGACAGTGAAAAAGTCTTATACCCCTTTAGATATTTCACCAGATTTACAATACATTTTTCCATGTGAATCCTTTCAGACATCTCATATATGACTGTTGATCTAAAATATTTTCTTACAGTCATAATATCAACCTCAAAAGGATATGAATCCCCCTTGCATTTTTAAAGAGGTGTTGGTCCTCTTGTTCTTATATTTCCAAGAAAATAAAACAAGACAAAATATGAGAAGGACCATACAAATATTTACATTCAAGGAAACAAACACCTAAGATTTTGTGACCAGGTGTTTTAAAAGAAACTCATATGTACAATATTTACAATGTGAATAGATAAGATGCATACATAATATAAAGTATTGATATTTCCATCACAAAATTCATCGGAACATTTAACAATACCACAAATAGGGAGAAAAAAAAATGGACCACAAATAAAAGAGAGATTTAAATTATCATTCCATAAAGCACCAAAAAAATTATTATAGATAAGACATTGGGTAACTCAAGATTTTGATCAAATTATTTGAGAATACAATAATGTAATATCTCAAGTAGCTCTCATGGATTCTAAAAAATAATAAGTATTTAAATACAAAGTTGAATGTCTTTAAATAAAATAAAATACATTTTCCCTTTGAAGAGGACTTGGATTGGGCTCTTGTGGACCATAAAATGAAAAGACTGTGATGGAGAAAATTCTATGGTTTCGGTAAATTCGTTAGCCCAAGAAAACTTTAGTGCTTTAAGTTTTTCCATTAAAGATTCTTTGGTTAAAATCATGGTATTTCGGACCATATAATTCCTTGGTAAGACTAACAAGTTTAAGAAATAAATCACTCTTTTATTCCCTAGTGCCTCTATTTCATTGATCATTTCTCTTAACTCTTTAATTCTCCTTAACTAACATGCATTGATCTACTTCATATGGTAAGGCAAATGAATTTTTTGTTCCTTTCTCCGAGCTTCACATCACTCTCAATTCCCCAATACCCAACATATAAATCTATTGAAATATTCATAGCAAAAACAAACATATATACATACCAATATTCACAATTGTTTACAATGAAACAAAATGTTTCCTTGATCCATTTGGATTGAGCTCAATTCTCCTAAGAGAAAAGTAACAAATATTCCATAACATCATACACTACACTAAAGAACTTTACATCTAAAAACTAGAGAATGAAAATTGAAGTGAAAATAGGCTTTATTCTATTCCATCATGACTTGGTTGGAGTATTAAAATGTACCTGTAAACATCATAGAACTCATCCCACTTTGATATACAAGTGAAAACATGTTATTTTTCCAATATTTAATCATAAATTCACTCAAAATACTAAAATTAATGCTTTGGAAAATAATATTTCTAAACTCATATGTAATCATGAAAATGGTCTTAATGTAAGGTTGCGAGAAGACGGAATATGCTGAAAATAGATTTTATATTAAATATTTATTAAAATATTCATGAACGTCATCGTTTAGTACATTTAGTCGGCCTCTTCTTCTTAGCTCTATAGTTCCTAATCATTTCATCAATATCTACATCTTTATTCTCTAGGTGCTCTTCAAAATGTGATTGTAATTGCGTCCTCTCACGCGGAGCACGCCGAGTCGTGGGGTACTCATAGGGTAATGGAGGTCGTTGTGATGAGGCATCACCTACAAAATAAAAAAATACAAAATTTAGATGGCTATTTTTTAAATATCATTGAACTAGTTCAATAATATCAAAAGAAACACTTGCAATGTCATTATTTACCTAGTGCATTGGTCGACACCATTAGAATGGTTGCACCCATGTTCTCCTCTTCAACTATATGAGCCTCAAGTACAACATTCTCTTCCATTGAGACCACAAAATTTATAAGGACAATCATAAATGTATAAGTAAAAAAAAATAAAAGTACAAAATGTATAACTACAAAATTATTAAGTATATGATTAAAATACAGCCATATTACCATCATGTGCCAGCTCAGTTGTAACACCATTGTGGGGATACACCCCCGTGGAATATTGGGACTGCATGGGAGAACCATCTTTTGGTTGCAGACTGCTATCAACAGACTACTCTCCAATACTAGTGCATTCGTTGACAATGTTGCTCCCCTGATTAAAACAAAGTTGTAAATATTAATAATATCCAACATGACTATATTATATTAATAATAAAGGTTTATGTGGATTGAATTTTATTTACCTTATCTTGCAAAGTGGTTCTTGGAAATTACCCCATGATTTTTCATTGTTCAACTACAACTTTATAGTCGTACTTGTAATCAAGCTAGAGGTCTTCCTCTGTGGTTTCATTACCAAAGTCATCACCCTACATTGCATAAGAGTATGTATTTTTAATGTTATACGTTGGAATTACCTAAAAGTTTCAAGGCGATACAAACAATATATTTAGGTACTTACAATTCGTGACTGCAACTTCAAGTAGTCGCCCTCGCCTAGCCTGTGTTGGCCACATTTGGAAAGCCTTGCTTTTGTTTTCTTTGACGTGTTAATCAACCTATCATCAAAATTTTCAAGTATGTTAATATATACCACAATTTTATTTACATCTAAAAAAAATTGAAGGTATTGAATTGAAATTGTAATTTACCTTCTGGGACGAGAGGGAGTTTTTCCTTCATCTGTCAATTTCTTCTCTTTTGCATCCTCAATGACGGCCTTCCACTCCCTCTCTAGAATCATCATAGGATGATCGTACCTATATTTTTGTTTCAAGTGCTTCCTATATGTTTATCATGTATATTTTAAATATTGGTCAGTTGTAGCGGTGGACAAGGTCTTATTAAATGTGTCTACACCAAAAAGGCTTTTGAGATAATCCATCAATTTTTTTTTGAGGTTGGAATTCTAGGAATTCCACCTCTCTTGTATGGTGGGCCCAAAAATAAGCAATGCCTTATTCTCCAAGGACCTATAAAAATCAGTATTCCCTACACATAAAATTATTATATGATTATTAATTTAAAAATAATAATTTAGATGATTTATATTTGTCTACATAGAGAACATGAAAAAATTAAAATTTTAAAAATTACCTAGGAATTTAACTTGATTTAATGGAAGCCCTTCCTCGTTGACCATAAATGTGCCCTTAAGGGTCACTGTGATGGTCACATGTCTTTCTTTAGGAAAATGAACCATATAGTTTTTCAAATCATTAGCCTCATCTCCATCACCACCTTTAGAGCCTACATGTGTGGCCACTTCCTTGGTGTGTGTTTCGTGGCTCCCATATAATAATGTGGAAGGTGAATATACGAATAGTTGTGTCCTGAAAGGTATATGAGGTCTTTCTTATAGACCCTATGGCGTATGTGCAGCGCCACTACTACCGACACCATGCATGTGAGTGTCAACAAGATCCAAAAATCTCTATATAAGAAAGAAAACATTTTTTCGTTTAGATAATGTAACATTTAAAAATCAATCTTTCATAATTGATCATCTTATGACATAAAAATAAAACAGCTTGAAATTATGGTTATTACCTTATATGTCTTAAGCCTTTTCATAACTTCTTTGATCCTTGCTTCTACCTCAGAAGTTTAATCTAGAATATCTAACAAGTAAGTTAGTTCCTTGTTTGCTTTATTGATCTTTTTTCTAATTAAAACCATAGGGTCAGGGGATTCATACAAATCCATTTCGCTGAGTGAATCATCATCAACATCATGTTCTGAAGCCACTTCTAATTTACCACGATTATCCTGCCACATTACAGTAAAATTAGAACTATGATCATTACCATGAGAAATAAATTCAAATGTATGAGAAATCCTCCCTCTTTATTGACATCCAAGGAGGAATGTTATTGTTGATAGAAAAAATAGGACACACTGAGTAAATAGATCGAATATCTCCAAATGGATTAACATTGTAAAAAACATAATGAAAATCATAAAATATAAAAGGCATTTCTTACAAGTTGGTTAAATTAGTATATGTATTGCCCCCATAATAGAGACATTTGTATTTATTCGATTCAAATTGTAATCAATCAATAACTCTTCCCCTACAACTATTGATTTTATTGCACATACGAATACATGTTTTCCTTCACGCCCCTCAAATACGCAATTGGGTTTCTTATTTGTGGTCATCGATCATGTACTGTTTACAACCCATACAATATTCCTCATTGCTTTTGGCATTCCGTGAATATAGATAGTTTCTCCTTTATTTTGATCATTGTCTTTTAGCTGTATATAATTTGTAGCCAAGCCATATATTTTCATACTTTGTGTATATTGGATTATTCGTATCCAATATTTGTAGATATAACATGTTTCAATGTACTCCATCAATTTAGTTAATCCATCATAACAGACCGTTATGCCATCCATGGAAAATATCCCCAAATGATGTAATGACGATGGAGCAATCTGGTATATCATTTTGTTTACACAAAAATCAATGTTTATTTCAGGAAGATCCTTGGGTATACATTGTTTCACTATATGTTTGTACCTCAAGGGAACCTCAATATCCTCTATGCTCTCTTGATCATAAGAACATGATCTCCCTTTCGCAACAAAAAATTCCATCCATCTATGGAATTTCTTCTGATATTCTCACCTCTAGTTGATCTCCTCCTCTTAGACCTACTAGATGTCTCACTTTCCTCTACTCTATCTGAACTCCCCTCACTCAATGAAGATAGATATGAAAAACGCATGTTTTATTATATGTCCTATAACACCATTAATGACAGAAACAGTCAGTCAATCAATATGTAATGTTATTTCATTAATAGTATCATGTTGGTATCACAGTAAGCTCATAATGATTACGATAGTGTTACTCTTTCACAATTGTATTATGCTCAATTACTATTGTTATACTATCTGGGCATTATAGGGGCATGTTTTGAGTCAAATGACACATTCCAACAAGTGGTAGTAATAGGACATGATGCTAGTTGGAATACCTTGGAATTGATGCCATTATACACAGACTCAATCCCAAGGGGTCGAAATAAATGTAATGACAAGGAGACAATCCTCAATTAAATTTGAGAGAATTATTAAGATGCACACCCACTACACTTTGGTTGACAGACATGTCTATTTTCATCCTAGATATGTGAGACCCAATGTCTGAATGTGTCAAGTCACTGGTGACTCACTGCTCTGCATCACACGTGCCATATCCTACAATAGAGGAACAACATCTTAAGTGAAAACCTTGGGCATCCTTCAAAGAACCATGTAAGGGGAATCGCGATCAAAACAAAATATGAAATCAAGTAAAGCCAATGTTAATAAGCTATACTAGCCCTTAAATCATGAAAAGTATGTTTTTTTACTTAAGATATAAGCCATATGAACAATTCACATCAGTATCCCTTTCAAATTTCACACTAGTGCCTTAGGACTGTATGTAAGTTGGAAAGTTTGAATATGGGAGGACCTTCATCTGGATTGATTAGGTGTTCCAACCAAAATAGTGAAAGGAAAGACCCAAGAAGAGGAATATGTCCCGAGCTAAGCAATGAAAGAAAAGACCCAAGCAGATGAATATGTCCTAGGGGAAGTACTGAAATAAATGAACCCTTCAAGAGTAAGTGTGATAGTGATATTCATCGAGGTTACTTCATAGATTATGGTGTCATTGAGTCCATTTCTATGAGGGCCTTTGTGGAGGGTGTGATTGCTTTGAGTTACCACTTTCTAAGCGCTATGTTTTTCCAAACTCCTTAATCGGCCTTTTTATTTGTCCTATTATCATATTTCCAAGTTCCCTTCATAAGGTTTCAAGCTATAGCATCATTGCTTTGGGACTGAGGTGAATGCAGAAAGGGTAGAGCTCAAGTTTGAATTGGCTTTTAGAGTCCTTTGCTAGTCTTTCTTTCTTTCTTTAACATTATTTTTTCTGTATGTTTCTTTTTCTTAGCAGTTGCAATCAACCTCTGGGCCTTCAACCGCTCTTCTCATGAGAAAATGGACCATGACCCATTACCAAGTCTTAGTAAACTATGACAGTCTCAAGGATGGAAATTTTTAAGTATGGTGGTAAAATGGAATGTTACCGTTGTGAGGGCCCCCCAATGGTACCTCTTTTCCATGGGTGGTGATAATACAGGACTAAGGCACACATGCTAGCGACCAAGGTGAAATAAGGAAACAAACATAATTTCTTGAGTTAGTGATCCATTATCTGCAAATTCAACCAACTATCATCATCCACATGCCTATTATATTAAGCACACCACTTCTCATGAAAGAAGGACTAACATACCACATGGTGACACTTGCTTACCATCTCCCATACACTAAGTTGATAGGATGTGATGATCTTGGCTGATCTAAAGTATAATAGGAAATATGAGGGGGGTTGTTGGGATGCTATTTATGGATATGTTGATCATCATCATGGTTGGGATCACAATATTCATTGCGGACCATGAGACATGGTATCCTCTAATTACACCTAGGCATAGGGGGGTAACATGAACAAATGTCTCATTATAGTCGATGACTTCTTGTTGAGAAAATCCTTTTGCAACCAAGTAAGATTTATGACACTCAGCAATACCTTTGGAGGCAAATTTGGTCTTATAGACCCATGGACATTTTACAATGTCCTTCCCTTGAGGGTGAGTCACAAAATACCAAGTATGATTTTTTAAAAGATGATTCATCTCATCTTGCATAGCTTGTTCCCATTTAGGTTGTCCTTCTGCATCTGAGTAAGAAATAGGATCACAAGTCTCAAGAACAAGTGTAGAGGCATCAAAGAAACACTAACTTGTTTCTTGTGACTATGAGTTTGTCAACTTGAAGAGACGTCACCAACATCAAGTCTAGCAGCTTCAATCATTTTAGCGACCCGACCCATCTAGGGAGGCAGGAAAAAGGTTAACTGATATCCTCTATAGATAGGTTGTGGATTCTTCATAGTATCCCATCATGATGATGCATACATGACTCTTTGCATACAATTTCTTCTTGCAATCATTTGTAATATGAGCCCTTCTATTGTCATATTTCCTTTGAGGGTAGTCCCTTAGAAAATGTTCTTCTCCACATCCACAACATTTCAATGGTTCTCTCTTTGTATTATCAGTATTTCCCGAGGATGATTCAAAGGGTTTATTTCCACTCTAAGATGGGAAATTTTTTTGATACACACTCTTAGTGGGAAGGCTCATCTTAAGGATTTTCCCATGATTCTTAAATCTTGAGGGTTTAAACCCCTTCTTCTTGAATCCCAATTTACCTTTCTTCTTCCAATCCTTATGAGGTTTTGTCTCTTCCTTGAATTGGTCATAGTAGTGCCTTCCCTTTTGAATAGTGTCTTATATGGTTTTTGGTTCATCAAACTCAATTTTGTCTCAGAACGATTGAGGAAACCCACTAATGAATCATTGCATATTTACCTTTTCATCCTTTATATAGGGTACATACCTTATCAGTTCAAGAAATTTGTTAACATAAGGGTGAAATCATGAAGGTGGGTTACACTTTTGCTTGTTTTATGAGAAAAAAAACTGTATTTTCACAAGTTATTCAACTTCCAACATATAAAAGTATTTTTTTTATTTAGAATTTCACTTTATAGTAAAAACAAAACTTGTGA
>ML788338.1:195187-205898 GCA_009831015.1 Picea engelmannii | reverse complement strand
ACTTCAGATTTTGTTTTAAAGTACCGATCTGCATGTACTGTAGAGTTTAATTTTGAAAAGATATCTCTGTTTTATTTTCCCTAAAAATCTAACATAGCCTTTCAAGCATTAATAGTTATCTACAATTTAGGAAAACAGGTGAACGACCTCATTTTAACACTAAAAAGGCTTACGACCTCATTTTAACACTAAAATTTTAAAACTAAATAGTGCACCAGCCGTGGATGAGGCCGTAATCCTTTCGATGTTCACCAGCCGTGGGGTGAACGCCGAAAGGCTTACAGCCTCATTTTAAAACTAAAATTTGAAAACTAGAATTTTAAAACTAAAATTTGAAAGATTAGGTATGGCCGCTGTAGAAAATACATTTTAAAACAAAAATTTGAAAGATTAGAAAATACATTTGAAAGATTAGTTTTAAAATTTGAAAACTAAAATCATTTTCTATGATGGCCGGTGGCTGTGTGAAAGATTAGGTGCTCTATCAACCATCTTCATTACTGGTTATCCGTCACTTCCACTTGGGAAGAGTAAAGGATTTAGTTGGACAATGATACTTTTACATTTATTGTTATTAATATTTGCATTTTACTGTTTGCTATTAAAATATGACTGTAGGTAATAACTAGGTTATTGTTTGCATTTATTTGTTATTAAAATATGACCGCAGGTAATAACTAGTTTGTTGTTTAGTATTCAATGTTGCAGTGACTGGTATATATATTATTGGATAATCTTAATATATACACCCAGATATAGTAACTAACCTAAAATAATAATTCGCACTGGATATTTAGATATTTAATTGCGAAAATAGAGAGATATATCCACTGGCATAAAGTAATAATCCACTGGATATTTAGTTGCGAAAGTAGGGAGAGTAGTTGGTCAGTGCCAGGTTTAAATTCTGTAGTTTCCTTTATCGCATTTTAGTGGTTTTTAGAAGCATCAATCTAAAGATCGAAATGTCTAACCATATATATTAGGTCTAGAGCAATTAATCTATCACTTACGGTCATTTATATTTTGATGTGACTTTTACCAATGGTTTGATATTAACTTAAGTGTAGCTAATATTTAGATCTAATGCACCTTCATGAGAAGCAATCCATCATCTTAAGGTTAATCCCTTAAATGGTAAATGCAAAGGTTTAATATTGAGAAAGTTTTATAATTTATGGTGGTATTTTATTTTAATTTTTGTTTTATTGTTTGAAAAAGTTAGGATATATGCAGAGGTTCCTTCTATAATTATCTGAACAATTTGACTCATAGCGATGCCAAAAGCTTCAAGGAATTGATTAGATGTATAGTTTGTCGTCTTTCCGAGACTATTTCTACGTTTGGTTAATGTGGGCAAACCTTTGGCTTGTTGTATAAGTTTCCCTAAGTAAACTAAATTCTAGTCAAATGCTATTGGGTTGCTGAGGTATTGAGAAACAATACATGACATTACCTTCATTACATTGCTTTGTTCCATACATCGTACATAGTCTAAAAGTATTTTCTTTCCTTTTGCTTGGTTTAAAAGTATTTTCTTTCCTCTTGTTTGATTTCATGGTGTACAACTTATTTCTGAATTAATGATTAATATTTTTTGGGTCACTGAAATGTACATGTATACGGTGTGTGGCTAAGATATCAGATTACAAACAAGGCACTTGTGTTGGAGAAAATCATCAACTATGTGTAGTCCTTGCAGAACCAAGTGGAGGTAAAAAATATGACTTAAGATGGTTATGAGTACAAAAATATTTAAGTTTGTCATTAGAAACTATTTATTTGATTGATTATATTAATATTTGGAAATCTGTATACTGTAGATTCTTTTAATGAAAATGGCCTCTACTATTCCTCCTCTTTGAGCTTTTGACCTTAAAATAATTGGTCGGCCACCTGTCTGAAGAGGTCGGTTGAGTGTCCATTCTTCTAAATTCTCTTACTCAGTTTCCTAATAAAACTAAATAGGTAGCATAATTAGAGAAACCTAATTACAGGAATTTTGAAGCAGTTATTACCGCAGCAAGCGACCACAGAATCCTATGATTGCCTGTAGCAATGCCCCTAATTACATCGGTCGTAATCATACAGTATCGGAGCATTAAATGCCAAGAAAAATTACAGAAGAATGTTCAATGAAGTTATTCTCAACTTGTAATGGTGATAACATGAATTATAGGGCACAGTGTCCCTTAGTAGATCGACTGATTACCAGTGGTCAATTGCAACTACATGCACCTTAATAGCATTTCAGATTTCCTATAATATTTTTGTAAAATAATATCTAACGCGATACAGTTTGGTACAGAGAATGACAATTAACATCGTATGTTATAACAGTTAACGACATACATTCATGTTAAAAGGATTAGTGCGCAACAGTATAGGGGAAATGTAAAGCTTACCTCTCCGCGACCCCTCTGAACTCTGCTACCTCTCCACGACCTCACGACCTCCCGACGTCCTCCACCTACGCTCGACAACCTCCCAGCGTCCTCCACCTATGCTCGGTGTCCTCCACAACCTTACGCTCGCGACTTCGCAATTTTTCGAAAACGTTCAAAACTCGATGTGTGGGTAATATATAAACAATCTTTCGGCCGAAAGATAGTTCAGCCGAACTAATGTTCGGCCGAACTAACTTTCGGCCGAAAAGTTATTGCCAGAAAGAAAATATCTGGTCGAACAAATTTCTACACGCAAATCGAGGGGGCAGTTATTGCACCATTCGATTTGGCGTTTATGTTTTCGGCTGAAAATTGTATCTTTCGGTCGAAAAATATTTTTAGTTCATCCGAAAAAAGGTTTTTCGAAATTTTGGAGACCCGATTGTCACGAAAGTGTAACCCACCTTCGTGATTCCACCCTTCATCTATTATAAGATATCCTAGCTTGAGATCATTTATCTCTTTAATTTTTTCATCATATTACCTTTTAGATAATTACTTGTCCTTGAAGTATTTTTCAAACCACCTCCAAGACAGTTATTTCTCACGGATTCCCTTTACATTTCTAAGGTAATCCCACTAGATAGAGGCATTTCCATTCAAGTTGAAAATGGTTACTCAGGCCTTCAAGTTTTCAGAGTATTCACGAACTTTGAATCACTTCTTTAGGCCAAGTATCCAAGCTTATTCTTCTTCCCCCTTTTTAATTTCCCCATCAAAAGTGGGTGGCTTGGATTTCTTAAACTCTTCAGGGTCATGACTCTTGGAGTGTTTCCTCCTCTTTCTTCTCCTATGAGAATGTGAACTAGTATTACTGATGGACATTTCCTTGGAGTTGTCAACTCCCTCAATAGAGGATCATTCATAAGAATCATTGATGTTAGCATGCCTCTTGGCTCCATGCTGGGTGATATTTTAGGTGTTTCTTCTTTTGTTGCTACTTTCGTGGGCATGTTTTTCTATCTCAGGTGGAATCTAGATTTTTTTGGACTGTTGTCTATCCACATTACTGGCTACCGACCCATGCTGCAATTGTCTCTATATATATGACAAGTTTTGCAACAAAACTGCATTTATTTCAGTTTTCTTCTCTTGTCTTTTATAATCCTCTCATTGTTTTCTTTAAAGATTTGTAATTCTTCCATGAGGCTTCTTACATTTTCAACCAATTTCAGAGGGGTTTCCACCACTCTCCTTTCATCAAAATCCTCTTCTTTGTTATGGGAGCTCCTTCCCATCTCATGATGTGTCACCATTATTTATGTTGTAGTTTTCCTTGTAGTCCATTAACTGGTTAAGCGATAACAACATTTTATGTTAGTTAGTTATCCACTAATTTATGAACAACACATTTTTTTGTAAGGATAATTCAACTCCATGATTTAGCACATAACAACAGCATACAATTCAAGTTCAAACATTAAATAATAGTAAAATGTCATAACCCTCTTTTCAGTAGTAAAATTTTTAATAATGTCTTATGGATAGGGTCGGGTACGGTGCCCTCCCCCTTAAAATTATTTTCCCAAGAAAATTTATTTGACTCTTTCCTAAGCCCAAGATAAGACACCAAAACCTCTAATTACTTTCTCAGGAATGGGGTATCAAAATTTTCACTTCTTTACCTTAGACTCAAATCCCAATTAAAGGCTTACATCATCTTGTGCTCATCAAAAAATTTCAATGACTGTAACCATGCTCAAGTCCGAGCCCTAGACCAAATATTATTGCTTCCTAAACTTTCATAACTTACCGTTGAAACCCTCTCCACCCCATGTGGCACCCACATGGTCCACTTGTAGCACACGTTGCTGCTAACATGTCTAGTGTCATAACACGCACATGGTAATTTATGCCCCAAGGTTCTAGCCTATTAGAATTTTGGCTCTCCTGGGTTTCCTCACACTCAACTCCTCTTGACAATATTCCAATAGTCGATTTTCTAGGGGCTCTAGACCATCGAATTTTTTTTCCTCACCAGGGTATAGAAATATTCACCCCCTGGGATAAACCAACAATTTTCTATGTCAATAATATGATTGGAACTTAGGACACGTGGCCCTACCAAGACTTGATACTTGGTTCAAATTCTCAAATCAATCTAACATGTGACCCAATAGCCACTTGATGGCATGCCATTGCATCCTAGAACACAAATAATCACCCAAGAAAGTGCTCACTCCATGTCATTTCTTATACTCTTATTAAGTTAATAAATCCATATTACCTTGAAATTCCACTACTTAGGATTTTTTTCTTTTAATCCACATTATGGATAATTTAATCTTCATTAACTTAATATCTCACATAATGATATTGTTGACTTAAGTTCATTTTAATGACTTTAACTCCTTTATATTATGATTAGGTTCCATTAGAATCTATATATCATTGCTTTCTCTATGTTGGTCTATGTTTATCAACAAGTTCAACATCCCACAAACCTTGAGATGGAGCAAGGACGACACTAGCAAGGATCAAACAACGTTTAAATGGTATGTCATTTATCCCTCATTAAGCTAGTATACATTACGATGGAAATCTAAGGAAAAGTTTGTATTATGTTATTTTTTGTTCTAATTTCTTGTTGAATTTAGAGAGATTAGTTCTTGTTAGCACTTACCAATTCATCCAGTAACAATTTACTTTACCCATGCAATATTACCTACTGCGCATGTCTTAATGCCATTTCCCGAACCCCATGGAAATATTAACATTGAAAACCTTATGTTATAATTAGTCATGATTTACTATTGATCTTTTATAATATGGTGCATCATCCATCCTATAAATCAAACATACATTTTTCCCATCTCCTGCTGCCCGATGACCCCGTCAAGTTAAACATTATTATTTCATTTAAAAACATTTCATATTATTCTTACTTTATTTAATTCCCCACCCAGGGATTTCAAGTAGCACGTAAGATTTACCAAAGCCATCCCCCAATGCCCAACGACCAAGTGAAGTTATATATTATTATTTTATTTAAAATATTTTATATAATGCTCATTTTATTTAATCGAGACTAGGAGATTTCACTTGGCACATGATATTTACCATCTCCATCCCTTGATTCCTAATGACCAAGTGGAGTTAAATATTAATAAATATTAACATTATATAGTATCCTTATTTTATTAATCGACCATCGATGATCTCTCATAACAAACACGCATTACAAAACTACATCTCCTAATGCTCGATGGATAAACTTTTGATTATTTAACAATATTATTTATATTTTGTCTAATTTATTCATCGGCCACTGGGGATTTCACATAGTAAGTGTACCTTACAAACTTACCCTTAACCTCCCGATGCCCGATGGCTATAGTTCAGAATATTCATTAATATTATTGTTGGAAATAAAAGGGAATAATTCCTAGGTAATTTAAAATAATAATAATTATATAAAATCTCACAAGTTATAAAACTTTCCTTGGTGCAATATAAACTCAAGTGATTGTTTAATTAATAGAATTCAATGTTTTTCCCAGAAGGAGACAACTGGAGTTTCTCCACTTCAAATTTCTCCCTTTGGCATTGTTTCATTTAAAATTTATTTATGAACAATATTAAATTTTCCACACACACATATATATTTAGTTTAATGTATCCATCCTTTATACACTCTCTATTCACATGGTGTAAACGATTCATTATATTATTTTACTATGTTTTTCCTCCTACCTTAATTTAAGGGAGTTTTGGCTTAAGACAATAAATCTCTTATAGGAACTCTAAATTTCTACCAGAGTTTACAACCCACTAGAAATTAGGGTATTCTTTCCTAAATTGTAGGAGATGTAATTCCCTTCATAGCTACACCATATGAAAATCTCAAATTTTTTTGTATTATTCAAAACACAATTTAATATAAATGCTTATAAATACTCAAATAAAATTTTTGAGCTTTTGTAATTTAACTCAATTAAAAAATTGTATATTTATTTCATATTCTTTTCCTCATATCTACTTTAAAATGTTTTTGTCTCTTTTCAAGATTTGGCCTATTCTCCTAAGGAAAAACAAATGCATCACTGCTACAGACCAAGTTAGAAAGAGAGTACGGGGGGCTAGGAATCCAAAAGAGGTAAAGGGGTCTAAGGTCTTAAGAAAAAAAATAAGTCTAGGGGGCTTAAGGCAAGGAATAAAATCATATATTTCTAAGTCCTAAGTCTTATGTTATGATTTTATCATAAGTTCCTAAGTGGTGGAACGAATTACCAAGTGGAGAAGAAAGTAGTCTTCAGTGTCATGTGTCAAGATAGAAACATGCAAATATAATGTTGGTTTTTAGCGGAAAATGAGGTAATTCAAATCAGATTCCATTCCGTATTTTCTCATGGATTATTGCTTGTGGGGTGTGGGAAGAGAAACTGGTGGAAATTGAGAATTGCATTCCATGTTTATGGGTTGAGTTTGTGGAAATTAGAAGTTGTGAGCTATTGTAGTTTTTACCCTATAAATCATTGGTAGTTTGGATGTGTTTTTTCTCCCTGGGTTTCCTTGGGAAAGGTCGATACCAAAGAGTGGGGATTTCTAGGAATATTTTTTTCTATGCGTTGGCCTAGTAAGTTCCTATAAGATACTTGATAACAACCTTGTGATCCTAGTGCCATAGAGTTCAAATGCTTCTTGTTCGATCTATTTTTGAAGCCCTAGAAGGGAAGTGGGACAACATGAAGAACTATTGTGGCAGACAAGTGGGTACATTTCCTTTGGTGGGATAGGCTGAGGGGAATGAGAGGCTATGTGGTGGAACTACTGCTAGAGTTTGTGCCATTGGCCTTACCTTCAGTTGTGCGCTATTAGACCGTATTTTTCATGTGTGAGGTGATTTTCCCTAGTGGAGTTATATCCCTAGCTCAGGGGTGACATGATGTTGAGAGTGAGAAAAGTAGTGTTTACGACTAGGAGGAACATCTGAGTCCTACATCCATTTGGTGCTTATTTTAAAATAAAAGTTTTGTATCTATGAATTTTTAACTATTGGTATAATGTGATGTAATGTGTTTGTTTTTCCATTGATTTTTAATGAATAAATTGCACATAACATTGATGGTTAATCAATATGTTTGATTATGCATGCATATGACTTATTCATAGCATTGTAAGCATTCTAGGCCACATAAATATAATATATTAAGGGTATACTTTACAAGAGTTTTAAATATCCTGATGGGATTGATTGATGAGGTTATCAGAGGGAAAATTTATGTGGTGTGTCCTAGGTGGGAACTTGGGAATGTCTCAATTTGTTTTCAGAAGCTTGAAAAAAAGGTAGAAATGGGACTTAGGTTTGATATGGGTACGTTACATGATACCAAAAGAGGGGAAAGGCAAGGGGATCTAAGGGGGTTTATGCCTAAAAACATATATATTAGGTTACCTTGAAGCTTCACTCATTTCAAAATCTACATTTGCAAAGTTAAAAAAAAGTTAATAATAGTGGACCGAGAAAATTCCTCAATCTAAGACATCACTTCCTAAAAGTTAGCAATTTATCTCCCCATAAATTATTATAACTAAGAATAAGTTGATTTAGAATTATGTTTCTATCATACATGAATGGGAAATTTGAATTAGGAGGAGGAGGATATGTAAAAGGAGGACAAAAAGGAATTTTAGAGTTACTGTATAGCAAATGAGTAGAACCATTTCATATAGACTGAACCATCCATGAAATGAAACCAAGAGAGCTTTGGAAAAATCCAATAACCAAGATGATTTCCACTGGAGTGGAGAGACATCAACCTAGAACTTTCCTTGCACACATTGAATAACACTAAAAGAATGATACTTATGAGGGATTGTTCAACAAATAAATATGAAATTGTTGGAAAGTTGGTCAAGATTGATGGACAAATGGTTTGGATAGTTGGTTGTCATTGATGTTAGCCCTTGGAGAGTGACTATGGATAGTGATGCCAACCCTTAGTGATTGATGTCAACCCTTCGAGAACTCTGGAAGCCATAGAAATCTGGAAAAACTTTCTTTATGGTTGGTAATCATTTGTATGATTGAGAGTGATGGTTGTATTTGGAGAAGTCTCCAAAGTGGTCCCCTTATGGTGTAGCTTTAAGCATGGTCCTCATAGGAATATGCTTTGTAGAATTCTACAAGAAACCCATAGGTGTGGTCATGGGACCCAAGATTGATTGAGGAATAAGGACATAAAGGAAATGGTAAATGAAGTTAATAAACTCATAGATGGATAGTGTTGTTCATGTCATTTCCGATGATATGTGGAATGTCACATAGTTCCTCACGATTAGGGAGATATGGTCTTGTGAAGATGGAAGCCCCATAGAGTGGTCAAGAAACCCCTAGTTTTACAAGTTGGTTAATAAAGGGGTAAAGTTGTTTTAACAAGAAAACCCTAGAATCCCTAAAGTAAGGATGGGAGTTACCTATCACTTGTATAAATCGAGCTCATGGAGACATTCATTAGTACATTCACATACACTTGTATTGAACATCTATCAAGTGAATTGTTATGGTTTAATGAATTTTTTCTATATTTTTATGGTCTAGTAATTTGATAATGGTTTATCTTTATATTGGTAAGTCTACTAGTGAAGTGCAAATACTCTGAGACACGAACTTATACCACTTGTAGAAGTAAATCTTTCAGGAACTAGGGAAAATTTTGTAGGATATTTAGATAATAATTATGACAGGGAACACATTAAAACTCTCAAATTTTCATTATGATTGTCTGGTCAAAAACTACAACAATATGGATATGACTGCTTAGTCATTTTTCACCCATTTCCCTAGACTTAAAATTTTTAGCCAAATAGGATGTCTCCCAAACTGTGCACTTCTGGAAAAAAAATCACTAAACCAAATTTGTCTAGATTCACGAGTACACAAAATGTTGAGTGCATACATTTTTCCATATTTTCCATTCAGCGACACTTTTCCCCCTCTAAAACTATCAAAAATCCCCAAAAAGTGGCCCGGAATAATGGATTTTGGACTATTTTAGTATCTCCATTCCAAACTCCTTTGGATTTATTTGGTTCCTTCCTAGGTAATTTCCATGTCTTATTTATGCACTCTCTCCAAGAGTTTCAGGTTTATCTGGACCTCTGCCAATGAACTGTACATAGATCTTTAAAAAACATTATTTTGCATTTTTTGACAAATTTAACGAGACATGGACAATGGCCCTCTCTAGAAATTTTGTATCCCTCCTTACTGTAGAAAAAACCTAGAAGTTTCATCTCTCTCTTTATCCTCCTCTAACGCTAACCATTTTTTTGTAAATAAAAAAATCATATTTCCTCAAAAAACAGTGGTCATTATACATATCAGTTCAGGATCGCTTTCCTGCCACCTGTTTTGCTAAACTAGTGGAAACCGAAACATGTGGCATAATTTTTTTCTTGTATACAAAAGTATAAGCCAACAAATTCTACGCCAAACAATTGGAAACTAGAGAATGTAGCAAGATGTAAAATTCCTGCAGAAACCCCGATAGATCTAGAATTCTAGTTAAATTGAACACATGCAATTTGTTGATATTCAAGAGATGAGAGAAATTGTTTTCTTCATAAATCGGAGAATTATATTAATAAAAAAATAATATACATGATCAACCATCCTAAAAAAGAAGAGAGGAGGTGAATATATAGAATTTCCAACATAGAAATTCTAGTAAAAAAAAAGCTAGAAATAGCTAAAATAGGTGTCATAAGCTAAGGGAGACCACATAGTTCGACCTAGACCACTAAAGATACATGTCACACACTCATTAATATCCACAGGAGTTAATTCGTGTGAATTATCTCACTTAATCTCACTTAATTGACAAGAGAAGCAGTTCCAACTCACTTAACTGACCCAAAATAGTAGTTACTAATAATAGTAACGGAAAAAATCATTAATTAAGGGATAAATATCTCACTCAAAGAGGAGGTGTGCATTTCCTAATAATAGATGATTTTTTTCATAGGGGAGTTGGAATAAATCATGAATAAATCAATAAAATCAAGAACCGGGAGTTGAGTCTTGATCTAAAATTAGCAGTTTTCCCTAAAATCTAGGGATGAAGCGCCCTTCTTCTCTATGTGGCCAAATTAGGTGAAATAAAGTGTAAATGAATGAATTAACCAAAATCTAGGAGCCTAATATAGGTATAAACTAATTTAAGTTAGGATTATGCTCCAACACCCCCCTTTAAGCCTAATTGTAATGACAAAAAAATTGAGTCCCGACAACTTGGCCATTTTAGGTACTCATTACATAAAAG
>ML788338.1:163647-180593 GCA_009831015.1 Picea engelmannii | reverse complement strand
CTCCAACACAACAGAGTGTTGTGACAAAGCTATCTAGACATGCATCAAAAGACTGAACATACAATCTGGGTAGAGTGTGAGACAGGAAAACTAAGAAGTAGTACAAAAAAATCCATGTTTTTGTAGAGGGAGTGTTGAGATCTTATAAAATTTAAACATTAGAGGAACTATTAGAACAATGGAAGATGCCATCGAGAGTGTCGTCGTGAGGAGTGAATACATAAGGTTGCACATAGGTTGGGCATCTCTTCTTAATTAATGTGATCAAGAAGGCATTGAACTACATGTCAATTCTTCTACTGAGGAGAGTGTTCCTGTGGAGTTTCTCCATCATATCCCTCCTCATCTTGAATATGATCTCTAGGTGTTTTGATGCCAAGAAGTAGGGTGAAATCGAAGTAGGCAATGGAGGCTCAACCGGGTGGTCTACATAGGGTATTTATTCTTGGACTATACAAGTAACCCCCTCCAAGGCTGTCGCTATATCAATTGCAGGAATAATGGTGTTGGGTCGATCATGGGGGTCCCATACCGTGTAGAGGGCATATTTGGGAGGAATTGTAATTGATTCCATCAGAATTTCATCCTCCACATATGCAATTCGAGGCGTGTTCAGCTCCTTATTCCTTTGAATCCAAGATTTCAAGGAAGCCTATGCTAGTTCATGTATGTGTCTCTGCTTTACTACATAACAATACCAAGAGGGACCCCTATTAGGTTTCCCTCACTCACAAGGCATGGAAGAGAAGGAAAGCTAGAAAAAACTAAAGAGGAGAGTGCGTAGAGTTGAACAAAATAGTAGAGCAGAGAACAAATGAAAAAATCCATATCCAAACTGGTAGAAGTGGAGGAGTGCCCAGAAAGTTGAAGTGACCTTGTAGCTTCCTCCCATACCTATCTTCATCCCTCCACCATGACGCATTGAGAGTGCCATTAAATTTGCATGAGGGAGCTGTCCAAACTTCCCTAGAGCACATTTAAGACTGTCCTCCATTCGAGAAATGAAGAGAAGGGTGGATACATGCCTTATTAATAACTCAGGCAACATGTGGACTATGTGGCACCATCTGGGCTACGTCTCACCCCATCCGGGACCTCTTACGCTAACCTTAAACATTAATAAAATATTAATATTTTGTGGGCCCCACCTACCCAGCTAGTACTCATTCAACCTTGGATGGGAAAAGGGTCTAACCTTAACTAACAAACTCCACATAGAACAACTTTATTAACCACGAGGATGGGTTGGTCCTATCCCACGCCTTTACCTTGGTGCGTATAAATTCACATGTCTCCCATATTCGAAGACGATGATCATGTGAGATCAACAAATGAAAGTCCATGTCGCATCCCGAACATGCCCAAACATTAACATCCTTTTGGGGTGAGAAATTCATTTTCCTCATGCTACATCAGACAATCCTAATGGTTTTGCATGGTACACGATCTTAGGCCAAAACCACCCTCTACCCATGCAACAATGGTTTATTTTTTGGCCATACCACCACCTCATATGCCCCCCACAATATTTTCCACCATGGTACCAACTTCCACCATGGCCCTGCCATCATGGTAGTCCATGTCACCTATGGGACATCACTTCTAGCACATCACCACCATGTGGCCTCCACGCCATGTATAATAAAATACCCAAAATTTCATTTTTTTTTCCAATATAAAGTGATTCTCCTCATTGGTGTCTTATGATTAACCAATGCCTCATGTTTGGATGAGGCCCAGGATGATTCACTAATCAACATGACATTTTCTTTGTATTTCTATATCTTTTATTTGAACCATTAAATGTCCAACTTGATAGTAGTATTGTCTTTATATTTCTATCTCTTTTATTTGAACCATTAAATGTGTAACTTGATAGCAATTTCAATCTATTTTTTTCATCTGAATCATTGAATGTCCATCCTAATAGCATTCTCAAATGTATCTTCTCAATATTGTCTTTTGAATTGCATTTATCTTCATTTATAAATAATATGCTTGATTTTTCATATCTATATACATATAAGATATTACACCTTTTAATATTTTCTTGTAAATATGTAGTAATCCAACAATATATGCATACATTCACTAAAGGTAAAGTGTATATACATATTATTGGAGAACCCAGATAAATAAGAACTTTTTCTCTTTTAGCCATTCAAATTCACTCATAAAGCTTTTTGTTTTAGGGAAATCTAAATAAGCAAATCACAGAGCTATGTCAAAATGCTCTCATGTAATATTGATAATATCAAGACCAAAAATTCATGGATAATAATGGTAATATTCATGTACAAAATGAAATTGGTTGTAGGTTAGTGATTTTTCAGTAAAGAGTCAGACTTCAAAAAAAAATCATTCTACTCCCAATACCTATAATTTCTTTTAAGTTGATATTTAAAGTGCATACAAAAATCATACCTCGAAATATATCTAGAACAAGATAATATATAAATAATTGAATTAATGAATTTATTCATCATGAATGTTTAATTATATGGTGTTTGAATTCCACTACACAATCCTTTCAATCTTGAAAGAGATAGTAAAGGTAGGTTCTAACGTCACATGTTGGATCTAAGTTAATGACACACTACAAGAGTCTAGGTATCGTATTATTATTGTATTTAGAGAATATGGTGTAAGTCTTTTCCACAATGCAGTCTTCATATGTCTTCCCTTGTACTTCATTGATGCAGGAGCATTGCTACAAGCTAGCCAGCACAATGCACATTCAATGAAGAAGGAGAGGTGCAACCCTCTCGTTTCAAATTTTGAATTTGAAATTTATATCAAATGTTGGTAAGGTTGGTAGAGACAAAGCCTTGCCTTTGAGCAGGCTATAGTTAAAGAAGTCATTTAATGGTTGTAAGTCTGAATCTAGATCTGTTTTGGACTAGACAACGATTCAATGTAAATGAATGTAGTTAATGAGAGTAGGTGAGATGGAGGGAAGAGCTCGAAGATCCCCCTCATGTAAAATATCTTTTGACCTTGTTTTTGAAAGAGTCGAGAGATAGGAGAGATCTGTGAGAGTTAGAGTAGAGAAGAGAGGAGAGCCAAGACATTGTTGCAGTCCGAGATTAAACACATTGTAAAGAGGCATTTTCAGATTAATACAATCATGGCAGTTTTTCTGGCATGTTATTTTGTGTATGTTGAATGTATTAATGTGTGTATTTATATGCTATAGATGTATGGTTAGGTATGCATTTGCAGGGACAGATAGGTTCTGCTATCTGTGGCTTCTTTGATTTTAGGTTTGGGGTTCTTTGAGGCTTCATGCCAAGAGGGTGTGACAGAACATTGCGGGTTCTGAAATCCAGTGCATAGATGCACTCCTGAATTCTATGGAATTTGGGCAAGGACATGCCAGGAGGGTGCACCAGCTAAAGTCATTGACTCAGGAGGAAACCTCAAGGTTGATAAATACCTTGGAGGTGAAGACTATGCAGAGGAAGGCACATAGAAGATAGAATTATTGAAGGTTTTGTAGAGCTCTGCCAGGAGGGCATTGAGCATGTGCATAGAAGGCACAAGGAGAGAACTCTTGTTTGAGTTCAGAGGAGAAAGTAGAATCACTGAGGATTCTGGAAGATCTGCCAGGAGGGAATTGAGAAAGTGCTAAGATCACAAAAGGAACTCTTGTTTTGAGTTCAAAGAAGAAGAAGTGTCACAGTAGTACCTTCACAGGGTTGTTGAATACCCTTTAGGCTCAGTAAGGTGTGCTTGAGTAGGAAATTGCTAGAGGGAAATTCCATCCCTTCAAGGGAAGAAAGGGATAGAGACCATTGGGTTCTGAGCAGTTGAAGCTCAAAGAGGATAAAGACCTATGCAAGGAGTGCACCAGGTCAACACCTGAGTAAAGTGTTGACATACAGACAGCCCTCTGAAGGCTCGTCAAGCATAGGGAGTGTGCATAGAGTGAACTTATCTCAAGTTCAGAAGCTCAAGTGGAATAGTTCCCTAGCGCACAGAGCAATAGCCGAGAGGTACATAAGCCGAGGAACCCTTAGAGGTTTCACAATCGACAAGTTTAGAAGAGATAGCACATTTGTGTGCAAAGACTCTGCAAGGAGTGAAAACGTTGGGAAACCCTTTGAGGTTTCAGAGATAGAAAGCTCAGGAGGAAGAGTTCCTTTGCGCATAGAGAAACAGTTGGAAGGAGCGCAGAGGTAGAGAAACCCTTTGGAGGGTTTAGAGTTTGATACAACTCAGGAAGGAGCTATAGATTTCGTCAAATATGGGTGCATGAACAGATAGTGATCGTATCTAGGAGGAGATGCATGAGGTTTAATCCTCGTATGCAAAGGAGCGAAGTCGTCAGATTTAGACATTTCGGGGTTTAGCATTTTGGGGAATCCCAATGACAAGAGACCAGGGCACTTCACAGTGAAAACCCTGAAGTTGCAAAACGTGACTTGCCTTTGGAGCAAAACTTCAGTATTTTGGCTATTCGGAGTTCAGAAGGTAGAGGAGGTAGAAATTTTGGTACCAAGATTTTTAAACTCCCAGTACGCGAAACAATGAAAGCATCATTTCCCTCCACTTTAGAGGACACATGGCAGAGGTTCAAACACATCGGGGTTTTAGATACCAAGAAATTTAAGGATCAAGGTTTGGTTGTGGAGGATTCACAAAATTGTGAATCCTGAAGTCCCGAAAAGGTGCATACAGATGAGGTTTCAAGGAAATTCCTAAAAGGAGCATTTTGGTATTTCGGTTACCGGAAAATGTAGGGGTAATAGTTCCAAACTCTTGACCCACAACATCCCTAAAGGATCTAAGCTGTTGGATCAGGGATTCTCATAGTTGTTGATCTTGCTCAAGAGAAGGATGATTGGAGTTTCAGGATTTTGGTACTTCGGTATTTCAGATACCAAAAGTATGAGGGGACAAGGAGTTGTTGCATCAGGATTCACAAACTTCTGAAATGTGAATTCCTGAAAGAACAAGAGGAGTATTTCTAGGTCACGAGACAGGATCAGATTTTGGCATACCGCGGTTTGGGATTTCGGAAGTTCTGAGGACAAAGAGTCGGGAAAATTGATGGTTAAACTCTCGAAGTTGTGAAACATGACGTATTTTTAGAGTGGGGATGCGGTCTTAAGATTTCAGGATTTCGGCATTTCGGGGTTCGGGATTTTAGAAATCCCGAAGACAAGGAACTAGGGTATTTTGGTGTTGGAAACCCCGATGTTCTGAAAGAGGCGTGTGTTCATAGGAAAAAGTGGAATTTTTCTTTTTTGGTACTTTGGTATTCGGGAGATTGAAGACCTAGAACTCTCGACATCTAGGTTCGTGAAATTGTGACACCTAAAAATCCTTTTCGGCAAAGGGTCACAGTCATATCTGGAAGGCCATGTGGAGGTGAAATCTCACGCTGGATGCATGTTTGTGTAGGTGAGGTTTTCAAGGAAGGACCTGTGGATCTGATTCATTGAGGTTCCGATAGGGATCTACGTAACCTACTTGGGTCCTTACTCTGATTTCATCACCTCAAAATAATTTCCTGGGGCTTGGTAACCTTCCTAGTACAAAAATCCATTTGACTTGACACGAAGTAGACTTGAAAGAGTTGCTTCAGCTCGGGGAAGATTTGAAATGATCCTGTGAGTAGATCTCGACTGGAGGGTTGGGGGTCTGCGTCAATTTTGGTATCAGAATAGGATTTGACTTCTGTAGGTGATAGAGGTAGCTTGCAGAGACAGGTAGGAGAATACAGAGTATTGGAACTATGTGGTGATTGTTTGCGGGTAAGCAACAGTCAAGGAGATAGTCGGGAGGACTATAGAGGAAGTATAGAAGCTCTCAGTTGTAGAGAGACAACAAGTTCACCAGAAGGGCAAACAGATTGCAGGAACAATATGGAGATGGCTTCTGAAGACCATAAGCATGATGGAAAGAAGATCCTTCAACAACAAGAAAATGCATGCAATGGGAAGAATAACTGCTAGTAGTCGAGAAAAGCTGAGGTGGATAAATAGCTCACTGAGATCAGAGCGAGGATGGAGGAACTTGCACTACAAATGCAACATGATGCAAGATAACATTGGGTTTATGAATGACCAATGAAGAGGAATGTAAAATGGCCAGTCAGGGAATTGGTGGCCAAAAGATAGCAAAGGCTATTAAAGAGATGGCTGAGGCATGATGAAAGCCTCAGGGATGATGAAGATGAGATGCTTCAGGTATGTGAAATAGAGGCTGGGAGAAATTTGAGTGATGAGGATGAGCTGAGATCACTGGAAGATCTCAGAGACTGCCAAGAGGGAAGAACAAAAATTTCCAATTGCCAGGTGGGAAATGAGATGAGATTGTTGCTGGATCTCATAGATTGTTAGGGGGACAACAGGGAAATTTCATGTTGTCAGGAGGGCAATGAGATGGGATCTGAGGATCTCATAGACTGCCAAGAGGGTAGCAGAAAGTTTCCAGATTGCCAGGTGGGCAGGGGAACATAGGTGAGGCTATGAAAAAGTATCATGAACTCGGATCCGAGTTCATATCAGCAAGGACAAATGATAGAGGAGAAGGATCGGAATGAAATTCTGATCATTGGAAGAATTCAAATATTCCTGCTAGGTAGCCTAGTTGAGGTGGGAATTTGTGTTATCAATGTAGCAACAACAAAAAGACAGCTAGCAGAGACTGTCAAAGAAGAGGAAGAGTTGGAGAATATATCAAAATATTCCCAAGAAGAAGAAGCAAATGAGCATTCCGAGGAATGGATCAAATTTTTCAGCCAAGAAGTTGAAACAGAGACGACTACAACATCGGAGCTTGCAATAGTAGAGGAAGAAGAAGTAGACAACATGAGCTTTGTTGATCTGTGTGAGCATATTGAAGCCTTGGAGAGAAGGGTGATGGTGCATAGAATGCACATCCAATAGAAGCATACCATCCCAAGGAGCAATTGGGAGAGGTTGGACTTGAGCCAAAACAAAGAGATATGGCAGCAGCAGAGCTGTCACGGGAAAAATATGAGTAGTAGCTCAATGATAGGACTATGAAGCTGAAATTTGCAGCAGAGTGGAAACTTAGTGCCAAAGAGGATGAAGAGGATGACATGGGAGATTGTGATGATCTGCCCATTTGCAGAGAATAAATGCAGTCGAGGAGACTGCATACATAGATCCAACCATGGGAGCAGCTGAACAAGGAGATAGACCAGGTCAGGAGGATGAGGTTGAAGTCAGTATAGGAGAATTCAAATAGAGAAAGGAAGAGAAGAAGAGGGTCTACCATAGCAACAGAAGCAACAGAGAGATGGAGCAGAGATATAGCTCCAAAGAGTTTTTTGGGATCCAGGTGGATTTCAACAGCTAGGGTGGAGAGCTCATGAGTAGGAGCTCATGAATTTTTCACAGAAGAGGAGTATGATGTAGGACAATCACTCCAAGCCAGCCATGCACCAACCATCCGACTAGCACAATGCACATTCAATGAAGAAGGAGAGTTGCAACCCTCTCGTTTCAAATTTTGAATTTGAAATTTATATTAAATGTTTGTAAGGATGGTAGAGCCAAAGTCGTGCCTTTGAGCAGGCTATAGTTAAAGAAGACCTTTAATGGTTGTAAGGCTGATTATAGATCTGATCTGGACTAGACAACCATTCAATGTAAATGAATGTAGTTAATGAGAGTAGGTGAGATGGAGGGAAGAGCTCGAAGAGCCCCCTCATGTAAAAGATCTTTTGTCCTTGTTTTTGAAAAGGTAGAATCAAGAGATAAGAGAGCTCTGCGAGAGTTAGAGTAGAAAAGAGAAGAGAGCCAAGACTTTGTTGTAGTCTGAGCTCAAACACATTGTAAAGACGCATTTTTAGATCAATACAATCAGATCAGTTTTTCCTGCATGTTATTCTGTGTATGATGAATGTCTTCATGTGTGTATTTATATGATGTAGAAGTATGGTTAGGTATGCATTTGCAGGGATATATAGGTTATACTATTTTTGGGTTCCTTGATTTTAGGTTTGGGGTTCTTTGAGGCTTCATTCCAAGAGGGTGTCACAGAACACTACTGGCTCTAAAAGCCAGTGCATAGATGCACTCCTAAATTCTGTGGAATTTGGGCAAGAATTTGCCAAGAGGGCGCACCAACTGAAGTCATTGACTCAAGAGGAAATTTCAAGGTTGCTAAATACCTTGGAGGTGAAGACTGTGTAGAGGAAGGCACAGAGAAGATAGAATTATTGAAGGTTCTATAGAGCTATGTCATGAGGGCATTGAGTGTGTGCATAGAAGGCACAAGGAGAGAACTCTTGTTTGAGTTCAGAGGAGAAGGGATAATCACTGAGGATTCTGGAAGCTCTGCTAGGAAGGAATTGAGCAAGTGCTGAGAGCATAGAAGAAACTTTTGTTTTGAGTTCAAAGAAGAAGAAGTGTCACAGTAGTCCCTTCACAGGGTTGTTGAATACCCTTTAGGCTCAGGAAGGTGTGCTTGAGCAGGAAATTGCTAGAGGGAATTTCCATCCCTTCAAGGAGAGAAAGGGATAGAGACCATTGGGGTTTGAGTAGTTGAAGCTCAAAGAATATAAATACCTATGAAAGGAGTGCACTAGGCCAACACCTGAGTAAAGTGTTGACAGACATACAACTATCTGAAGGCTTTTCAAACAGAGGGAGTGTGCACAGAGTGAACTTATCTGAAGTTCAGAATCTTAGGAGGAACAATGCCCTAGCACATAGAGAAATAGCCGACAGGTACTAAAGCTGAGGAACCCTTAGAGGTTTCACAGTTGACAAGCTTAGAAGAGATAGCACATTTCTGTGCAGAGACTCTATAAGGAGTGAAGAATTCGGGAAACCCTTTGAGGTTTCAGAGATAGAAAGCTCAGGAGGAAGAGTGCCTTTGTGCATAGAGCAACAACTGCAAGGAGCATAGAGGTAGACAAACCCTTTGGAGGGTTTAGAGTTTGATACATCTCAGGAAGGAGCTATAGATGTTGTCAGATCTAGGTGCATGGATTGATAGCCATCGGATCCAGGAGGAGTTGCACGAGGTTTAATCCTCGTATGCAAAGGATTAAAGCCGTCAGATTTCAACATTTTAGGGTTTGGCATTTTGGGGAATCCTGATAACAAGAGATCGGGGCACTTCACAGTGAAAACCCTGAAGTCACGAAACGTGACTTTCCTTTGGAGAAGAACTTCGGTATTTTGGCTATTCGGAGTTCAGAAGGTAGAGGAGGCAGAGACTTTGGTACCGAGATTTTTAAAATCCCGGTACATGAAACAGTGAAAGCATCGTGACCGTCCACTTCAGAGGACACATGGAAGAGATTCGATCACATCGGGGTTTCAGACACCGGGAAGTTGAAGGATCAAGGTTTGGTCATGGAGGATTCACAAAATTGTGAATATTGAAGTCCCAAAAGGGTGCATACAGGTGAGGTTTCAGGGAAATTCCCGAAAGGAGAATTTTGGTATTTTGGCTACTGGAAGATGCAGGGGTAAGAGTTAGTAACTCTTGACCCACAAGATTCCGAAAGGATCTGAGTTGTTGGATCAGGGAGGCTCACAGTTGTTGATCTTACTCAAGAGAAGGAGGACCAGAGTTTCAAGATTTCGATACTTTAGTATTTCGGATACCGAAAGTACGAGGGGACAAGGAATTGTTTCACTAGGATTCACAAAGTTTCGAAACACGAATTCCCGAAAGCACGGGAGGAGTATTGATGGGTCACGAGACAGGATCATATTTCAGCATACCGGGGTTTGAGATTTCAGAAGTCCCATGGACAAAGAGTCAGGAAATTTGACGGTGAAACTCCCGAAGTCACAAAACGAAACGTATTGTTAGAGTGGGGCTGTGGTCTCAAGATTTCAGGATTTCGGCATTTTGGGTTTTGGGATTTCAGAAATCCCGAAGACAAGGAACCGGGGTATTTCGACGTTGGAAACCCCAAAGTTCTGAAAGAGGTGCGTGGTCACGGGAAAAAGTGGAATTTTTCCATTTCGACATTCGGAGGTTCGAGGAGTCAAGAACTTGACGCTAGGGTTCATGAGATTGTGAAACCTATAATTTCCTTTTTTTTAGAGAAAGGTCACAATCATATATTGGAGGTTGTTTGGAGGAGAAGGACCTGTGGATCGAATTTGTTTACGGGTTTCTGAGCAGGATCCCAAAGAGCTATTGTAGGCTCAGTGAAGGAAGAACAATCCTGTAGTGGACTCTGGCCCGAAGGTCACGGGTCTCGTCATTCATCAACCTCCAAAATAACCATTCATGTGTATTTCTTAGAAAATTCATCTCCAACTTTATCTAACAATGTTTGCAAGTTTTTTATGTATTTACCTTTATTATCTTTAGTGCATTTATAATAAAACAAAAAATATTAAATTTTTTTCAATATATTTTTTCATTATTGTGTTGCACAAGGATGATGGATGACAACATCAATAAACAAAGTGAGAGATATTTTTGTCAAATCCTAGTGTCACAATAATCTTCTTTTGATTAATATATATGTCCAAAATGTTTTTAGTAGCCTTAGGAAATTTAGGATCCTCTTCATCTTCCTCTTCTCCCCTAGACATTTTACCTACTTATACACACTTAGAATAGTGCACTGCTATACAAAATTATCTCCATAAATTTTGTAGGATTCAACCACATTTATATTGGAGTCTTGCTAAGAAGTATATAATTCACTATCTTGAACTTTTAAATATTCACATACCATATTTATTGTAGTTCTTTCATCTTTGACCCACTTGTTAGTATGCTAAATTTTATGGACAAACATCACAGCAATTTTTGTACTAATACAAATTGATCCATCCATTGTTTTCTCTACTACAATTTGCAATTCTACTTCATCCATGTCACACAATGGTCTAAAAAAATAAGCTCCATATTGTTTTGTTTTATAGTAAAACAAATCATCTTTCTTAATGCTCTTAGGTGAGCATGCCCACAAACTATTTTTATAAATTTAAAACATAGTCTATCATTTTTTCCATAAATCATTTCATGTCAAGAAAATATCCATGTTATCTTTCAAGATATGCTTGATCAAAAAGTCAAATGCATCCATACAATCATTTTAAAAATTCTACAAACCAATAAATTTTAAGAGTGAGAAACAAATTAAAAATATCTATGAAATAAGACAATGGTTGAGAACATATCTATAAAAATAAGATTTGTACCCAACACTCTTCCGGGAAAATTATTCCCTTCCTTGGGTGGCTTGGTATATTACTATATATGAATTTCTCCCATTTTTTCTTGGCTTTATCAATCAAGGAGTGCTAGCATATTCCCCGTTAGATATATTTTGTTTTTTGGATGATTTTGTAAGAATGTTCTATGGAACACGATACACTATAATGAAATCTCGAATGAATTGATTGATATTTAACATTTCCAATTGTAACATCCTGCACTTGCAAGCAAATGTTATTGATTTATTCTTTGAGGACACTTGCGTGCAAGTGATCCGGTTTCAGTATATAGATGTTGGTTCACTTATGGATTCTTATGATGATGTTGATGGATTATGATGTTATTTTATTGAATTTCTATGTATTGACAGATGCTATTGACGAGTTTCCCCTGAGTGTGTAGGACACTTTATAGATAGAGCATGTTGATGGCATCAATGGACCTTCTTGGACACTGGATCGAGTCAAGGAGTGGACTATATATAGTTTTGGTATCTCTATTTATGCATATGTGACATATGATCGGGTATATTATGATGTTGTTTATGGATCGTTGATAATGTTTCGTTGATTGATGCAGGCTCATGATTTCTTGCTAATCAGAATCACATAAGGAGTAAAGGAGCCATGCACATCAACCATATATTGAGGGAGAGGTGTCGCAATAACCGTGCCACAAACTACTAGCACTCTCCTCGTGGCTCAAATTGTAGGTTAATGTTTACCTAGTTCGAGATATCCATGATGCCATGTGGGAAGACTGAGACAATCTCTCATGAAGATTATAAGGGGAGCACAATAAGGTAGCGCCCTTATTCCTTAAAGGCCCTTAGTCTCTCACACGGTCTCTTGAATGGAGTATTGACTCCAAGGGTTGGACAACTACCAAAAACATTCAAATGAGAGTCACACCCTTGGAGCACATAGTGCGTCTTGAAGGGAATGTCGCATAATTAAAATTGAATAAAAGGCGAGTGAAACCCTTGGAGCACGAAGTGCGTCTTGAAGGGAACATCATGGTTTAAATAAATAAAAATGAGTCGATGAATCTAGGTGGCTTAGAAAACTTGAGCTAATGTTAAACCTTAAAACCTTGAGCATTTGCCGAATTAATTAATTGATTAATTAATTAACTAAAGAATGAATTTATTAATCATAATCCCTAAGGGTCTAGGCATTTTCAAATAAATATTTAACTAAGCCTAAGTCTAAGTGAGAGAGAAGACTAAAAACAAAAAATTTAAATTTAAATGATTAGGGAATGAAATAAATCAAATTAAGAATAAAAAAAATAAAATTAAATCGTAAGCAATGATTAATACACTTGTGCAAGTAAATAGTAAATTAGAATTTTAGTTGAGAAAGGAATAAAGAATAAATGTGTAATCATAGAAAGGTATCTAATCTAGTATAACTAAGGGAATGGGTGAGAAGTGTACGGGGGGAGTAATTCCTAATTAATTAAAAAAAAATGAATTTAATGTGCAAATGGAAAGTGGTCACTAAAAAAAATTCAATAAAAGAAATGGCTGAGAGGAGGAATGAGGGATGAATGGTATGAGTAAGGTTATGCTTCATAAATCATGATTGATTTTACTTGTGAGAGTTGGGATACCCAACTTGAGAAAGAGAGTGGTAGCTCTACCTGGCGAGGCAAGCTGGGAGCTAGAGTATTTTGGTTGTGGTTGTGCGTGGCCCCTTTGCGACTCAGTGGGCTAAGGGGGAAGAAGAGCACCTCTAGCATTGGTTGGGAGGTACCAATGAAGTCATCATGGTTAGAAATCGGGGATATGGAAGGAGAGCAAGCATGGGAGAACACCTTGGCCTACGTCCTCGTTGGATACGATATTCCTGTTGAAGATTTTAATTATAGTAAGATTTAAATTTATACATGTATTGTTATGGTATTCCTTTGAGGATTCACTTGCAATTAGATTCAATTTGTATATGTATGTATTGCTACAATATTATATTGAAGATTCCAATTGCATTATGTTTTCCATTTGTATGAGTATTGTTGGGGTAATTATATTGAAGGTTTTAATTTTTAATGAGATTTAAATTAATTATGTAGTTGCGGTGATCCCGTCATTTGTTTTTCCGCATTTTTCTATGAGGAAAATCTCCGAGGCTTATGCTTTCACCATACTCTTACTCATTGGAACCCTCAGTGATGTATGCATACAATTTCTTAAATCTCCTTGTTTTTCAACTCTGCATTTGTACTTACCTTTTTCCCAGTGAAGGATAATCCCCTTACGTACTTCCCATGTACCTTTGCATTTTTTTAGGTTCAAACTTGTAGCATTGGGAATTTAGCTAAGCGATTTCTCTCCAATGAGATCTCTATGTTTTTGCAAGATGGCCCTCTGCATTTTACAAGGTTTACATCTGAGTTCTTTCTATTTATATTTCTTTGGGTTTGCTACAAATCTAGAAGTTTAGCATCAGACTTCTCCAACGAGAACCATGAGATATCGAAGAACAAAATTTAACAAATTCCCTACTGAAGGCCAAGGCTTCCACAGCTCCTGCAGTACTATAAAAATATCTGCATGGTCGCCCAATTGGGTTTTCTAAGAATTCTTGGGCTCAAACAATGTTAAAAGTGGGCAGTCCTCTACGAATTCCTACTTGAATCCTCTGCTAATTTTTGGGATCTTTCCTTTGCGAATTTGTACTTGAATCCTCTGCTAAATTTTGGGATCTTTCCTCTACAAATTTGTACTTGAATCCTCTGCTAAATTTTGGGATCTTCCCTCTGCGAATTTAACCCATTCCACCATGAATTTAAGGGTAGATGGTAACTGAAGTGATCAATGATTTTTCCACGAATTATACTATCAACAATTTTTCCACGAATTTATCCCATTAGTGATTTTTCCACAAATTTAACCATCAACGATTTTTCCTTGAAGTGCTCAGCGATTTAGCCATTGCTTTACTTAGCGTCTTTACCACTCTTTGCTCAATGATTTCGGGCTCATCACTCAATGCCTTTACCACTCTTTTCTCAGAGCAATTCCTTGGTTATGCTCAGTGAAATTCTTTGGTTATATTAAACAAAATTCTTGCGTTATGCATAGCAAATTTTACTTGGTTTACTCAACGATTTTCCTTTCCAAAACCCTGTTCTTAGCATGCAAACTCTACGAGACAGTGGGGGATAAATCCCTGGATTTTTTCCTTCCTTTATTATCTTTACGTGGGCGGGAATCTAGTCACTCGACGTCTGTTCCTTGCCCATAATTGTTCCTCATTCATATCCTCATTAAACATGAATGGTTAAGTGGTAAATGATTTTAATGAAATTTCAGATAAGAGAAAACCGTGCCTCCAACACCCTTTTCGCCGACAACATCCAAACATATCACTGTTTCTTTTCTTGTCTTTTCCTATCTTGTCATCTGGCCTCATTAGATTAAATTGTATTCTCTACTTAATTTTCCGAAGAAACATTTTTCCACTTTTAAACAATATTTATTGTTACATCGAAGTTTGTTAAATACTCGGTAATCTAATTATTCAAATTTCTACCATAAAGTTTTGGATTTTGTCTTAAATATTTTTTTTTTTTTTAAATTGATTAAGATTGTAAAAACAAATAAATCAAGTGGAACTTTGTTTTAATGAAAAAAAAAAACACCTTAAAGAAGATTGAGTTGGCATAGTTTATATCATTCCATATAACATTATTATAAGTTGAATGATGCAAGGTTTCATAACTTAATGTAATTTTACAACTTAGGTAGAAGAGATTGTCATATACATTATTAATAGCATTTATTGTTGTGCAATTTACTCTTGCAAAGTTTACTCTTATAAGTTGAATGATGAAAAGTTTCATAACTCAATGTAATTTTAAAACTTAGGGAGAAGATATTGTCATATAGATTATTAATAGCATTTACTCTTGCATAATTTACTCTTGCAAAGTTTACCCTTATAAGTTGAATGATGAAAAGTTTCATAACTCAATGTAATTTTACAACTTAGGTAGAAGAGATTGTCATATATATTATTCGTTAGATTACTCTTGTGCAATGAATAATTAATAATGTAATGAATGATTGTTTAGATATTAGATTTCTTGCGCAAAACGAAATTTAATGTGATGAATGATTGAATTTGTGTGATTAGATTTCCTCGCGCAATCAATAAAATTGATGATTACTCTTGCAGCTTAAATCAATGTGACGGATGATTTCATTCATGTGATTAGAATCTTCACACCATGAATATAATTGATCATTTCTCTTTCCCCTTGCATTTGATGCGATGTGTTATGGTTATGTGATTAGTTACAATACTCGTGCGCCATGAATTAAATGTGATGCATGATCATAAGTTGATGATGACCCTTACACTTGAATAATTGATGTTTAGGTTATTGGTTTAATATAGTTGATTACATCTTGATGTGATAGTGGTATGTTGGACATATTGTCATTCATGTGTTTTCATTGATCTCAAAAGTCATAATAAGTAGAGAAAAAAGGTTAAGCTCAAGAGGGTTAGCAAATGAAGAGATAGGCTGAAGAAATTCATGATTATTGTTGATCACGATAGGATCAACAATGTTCCTATGATAAAATCTTAGCAGGTTTAGTGATATACTGAGATCAAAGCTCAGAAGATATGGTGCGATGAATCTCAGATCAATTATAGACCATTGATGCACAAACACCAGGTCAATGACACAGATGAATTGTGAAGAGCGAAAGCAGAATTAAACTACTCGCTAGTTACAATCCCGTAATTGATCTAGATCATCGGGTCTCCTAGCTCCAAAGATCTACAACTGTGGTTGATCCAACACATGATGATATTAAGCCATATTAAATTGTGACCATTGGACGCACAATCACCAGATCAACGACAGGGATGAATTGTGGAAATCAAAAGTTGAATTAAATATCGCACTTGTTCCAATCCCACAATTATTCAAGACTGTATGATCTTATAGCCTCAAAGATTGGTGACTGTGGTTGACTCACCAACAACACATAACTTCATATTGTGTAATTTGGGTGTCAAGTTAAATCACTTGCAAGTTGTGGTTTCACAATCATATTCGACCGTTGATCTGCTTCAATGTCTTCATAACCGTTGGATCACTTTAAAGTGGAAGGATATGATAAGCATGGAAAAAGTTGAGAATTTGATTATCTGAACAACCGTCATCCATCAGATCAAACACGAATTCTCGTCATTCGTTGGATCATTCTAAGTGGAAGGACATGATAAGCTAGAAGAGATGCACCATAGACAGATCGAGTCATTGATCTAAGATCCAGATCGAATGAGCATCTTTTACTTTGGGTCTAAAGATGTAAGGAGGTTACGCTACAGAAACTTTGAGATTTGAAATACCGAAAGCCTGAAAATACGAAATGAATAAGGACCATCAGATTTAGAGGACATACGATGATTGTTGGATCAGGGTTGTTGGTCAGTAGACCATGTCATAAGACCATGTTAGCAAGGACGGTTGGCAGAACACGTCAACAAGGATACGTGGTAGACCATGTCAGCAAAGGGCATATGGGGGACCACCTTAACAAGGTTACAAGTCATCCGATATGAAATATCATTTCGAGAGTATTCTCAATCGTTGATCTACTACATTGGAAGGATAGTGTAAGTGGAAACGTTAACCGACAGCAAGAGGTCTCCACCATTTATTACTAACTTAGTAGGTGATCGCTCTAGAGGAAAGAAGGGGTTGAGATTTGAAATCTATGAAGTACGAAGACTCAGAGTTAAAGGTGG
>ML788338.1:132804-145401 GCA_009831015.1 Picea engelmannii | reverse complement strand
TCCATGAGGGAGAAGGTGGGTGGGAAACAACATTTAAAACATCATCAAAAACATATGAATGCACCTTTTGGATGAACTTTTCAACAAATGAATCTTCTAACGCATCCCAACTAGTAATGGAGTTAGGCATTAATGAATGATACCATTCAAGAGAATCCTCTCGTAGAGTTTGTAGGAATAATCTACATGTAACATTGTCTTCAGTGAGGTTGAAATCATAATAGGTACCTTTAAAATTAATCAAGTGTTGCTATGTATCTTATGAAGCATCCCCAAAGAATGTAGAAAAAATTTCAATAGGAATATTGGGCATTTGAAAGTCTATTTCTTGTAGATTTAAAGGTGTATTATGAAATTGCCTTCTTATTTGAGTATTTATCCATTTTCTATAATCTTGCAAAGCCATTGATGGGCCTGATGAAGAATAGAAAGAAGAAATATGACATGAATAAAACCCTTAATTTTGAATTTTTTCAATTGAGTTCCGAGGGAGTTCATTCAAATAAGCATCCATTTTATTTAATCTTCTTCTCGAAACTTTGAGCCATGGATATTTTTGGTTCCTCAAATATCTTGAAAATAAATCGTTCCCTAGTATTCTCACCAAAAATGTTGACACTTGAATCCGTCAGGACCGAAACGACAACCTCATGAGGACATTAGTCCCCCTTCATTTTTAGAGAGGTGGTTCTCCTCTTTGGATAAAATATATATCTTTGAATATCTTGTATTAGGAAGAGTGATAGCAAGGAAACCCCAAATATTTAGTGCTTGGATTTATATGAAAATGGTTCTTCAATAAACCAATATCATCTTTATTTGTGGCAAAAGTCTTTTAATTAGAAAATATTGAAGGAGGGATTCAACATCAGAATTAAATTGTGATCAACATCACACAAAATCTTCCTAATAATATATAAATACATCCATATCTTATTCATAGGAGAAAATGATTTAATCATATCAAAGAATTTTAACACAGTACTGCAATCAAGATCAAAAGAGAATTTGATAGGTCAACCTCAAATACCTCATACTTAAAACTAAAATTTACAAGATATAGTCAAGTCAACACCAAAGAAATTCTTTGTGGATTTTAATTCATGAAATGTGTTCTTCATTAAAAAATCTTTGACATCCATATATGTGGCTGAAAATACTTCATGATCATATAAGAAAATACATTAGAAGAATATAAGAAGAGCACTGATGCAGTCCCCCACCCTCACCTCGGGTCTACTGACCTTTTGGTCTAAGGATATTCGATTCTCAGTAGTTGGATCATCTCACAAGGTCCCATTATGCCTTTTTATGTTTGGTTCCATAGGTCTTTGCTGCAATTTCAAGCCAACAATGGCTCTCAAATAGGGTCCTTCATGTTAGGTGCTACTTACACATGACCCGGGCTCAAAACCAAGGGCTTACCTACTTTTATGTTCCCAATTTAGGCCTTTAGGGCCTTTGCGCTCTAGGGGTATCCAATAAACACACCCCACAATCCTCTTGAACCATAGCTTCACAATGTATCAATCCCCGATGGGATCGATAGTTGACAACAATGACATGTGGATGACCTAGATCCCGTCAGGATTTGGGGCTCCAGGGATCTTCCCATTGTCAAGTATTACCTTCCTCTGAACGTTAGTGTAATGTAATGGATATCCTCCCTCCACATATCCTCTCTTCAAATCAATGACTGACGATGCTTTGACCTTCTAGCGTTTGGGAGCTTTGGCACCCTTTACTCCTTGAACCCTCTAAACTCTCTACCTCCCATACCCTTCGATCTTCGAATATATGTCGATACAATGATGGAATTGGATGGATTCTGGGACTCTGATATCTAGGGCCTGGGATAAATGAACTTCACCTCAAACTCCTCTCAAAGTACTCTACCACCGAAACTTGGGATAGTGTGACACGTGGCTCACGAGATCTGACAGCTACAAATGATTTGGGCCCTCGAGGGCTTGAGCTCTACCACACTTAAATCCTATGCAACTTCCTCAGATCTAACGGTTTTCAAATCACTACCGACCTCCCAAAGAGATACTGTCTATCTATTTCTTTCCCTCGATAAGCTTCCTTCCCTTAGATAATGTTTTTTGAAAAGAAAAATCTTCCAGACTTGAAGATGTTGATGGGTTTGACCCTTGGCACCCGCCTGACGCTACTCCTTCACTTAACCTCTCAAGAAACTTCCATTTTAATTAGAGGTATTCGATAACTCTGAAGGACATCGACCATATGCATTACTTGCAAGGTTATTCAATGGAGAATGATATAATCTAAGGATTATATGTGCACACTCCTTGCACAACCTCTACGATACATCTCTATCTCTCCTAAGATTCAATAACTCTTATCCTAACTCCCGGTCTACACACTCCTTGTGAAACTTATACAACTCTTCTCTATCCCTCCTAAGCTTCAATGTTTTTCAATTGACTCTTGGTCTACGTACTCCTTGCGTGGGAACTAGGTGCTCTTCGACCAAGTGTTCCAGAAGAGAAACAATTGAAACTTATGCTAAACTAATAAGTTCATTCATAAAACACACAATACATGAAATACATGCATGAATAGGTAAAAGAAAATAGTAAAAACAAACTCAATTAAGTGATTAAATCAGGGATATATAAAACACACATTTGGAGCAATCGCTTTCTCATATATTCAAGTAAAATACATATACAAAGTTCTTACAAAAATTATTTGCTTGTCCTTGCTTTACCTCAACGACAACAACTCAACAACCTCAAAATGAGCAAGAAAAAAAAAGTATATACATGAAGGGGATTCTTGAGCCTTCCCTCCTTCCTACCTACTACTCTCATGTCATAATAAATGAGCATTTACAAAGAAAATACGAGCTAAAATTGAAATCTGTACAACCTATCCATAGATTAAAGAGATTTTGATCTACTAATATATTTGGGGATGGCATCAGCCTCCAAACATTCATTACCCCCTTTTCTAATTTTAAAAATTAAAAAGGCGCTTTCCTCCTTTGGGAATCCAAATCAACTTCTTAGTGTGTTGGATGATGTGTTTTCCTCTAGCCTATCTTCTTTTAAATGTTGAAGGTGATTCTCCTACATCATACTCCTCAGGCCAAAAATTTATGGACTCCTGTCCATGAGCTCTTGCACTTTCTTCCCATGCTTATGAATGCCTCCTTCACTTACCCATATGGCATCTTCCTATGGATGGCCTTTCCACTTAACTAGATATTCAAAATATGTTTTCCTTCTAGTTTTCTTACCAACTCTTTGATTCATGATCTTTTCCATCTGTGGTTTTTCTGCTACAGGCCTATGTTGTCTCCATTTAACCTTTCGCTGGTCCTTTGTTTCCCCTGTGTATTAAATCCTGTAAGGATAGAGGTCTTCTACATTGAAGATTAGTGATATTCCAATATCTTATGGCAATTCAACCTCATAAACATTTGCATCAAACTTCCTTAGGATCCTACAGGGTCCTATCTTCTTCATCTTCAGCTTGTTGTATTTTCCCTGTGGAAATCTCTCCTTCCTCAAGTGTGATAGAACTTGATCTCCAAATACAAATTTTACCTCCATTGTTTTATTATCTACTCTTCTCTTATACTTCTCATTGATCTGTTGTAGCTGCTCTTTATTTTTCTCATGAAATTCTTTCATTTCAACAACAAAATCTTCTACTCTTACACTTCAAAACTCACTCTGTACCAAATATCTCAATTCTGAAATTCCCCTCGGATTCATTCCATACACAATCTGGAATGGATTTCTTCTCGTGATTTTGTTGGGTGAATCATCGTATGCAAACTCTGTCTGGGGAATAATTTGATCCCATTGACACTGAAGTGTAGTGACCAAACTCCTCAACAAATTCCCTAAACTTGTGTTCACCACTTCAATTTTCCCATATGTTTGAGGATGATATGCTAAACTAAAGTACAAATTTGTCCCCATATTTTTCCACAATGTTCTCCAAAAATTCCCGATGAATTTATGTCTCTGTCTGAGACAATGCTCCTAGGCAAGCCATGTAACCTCACAATCTCCTTAAAAAACAATTTTTCTATATGAGTAACATCACTGGTTTTATGGAATGGTATTAAATGTTCCATCTTTGATAATGTTTCAACCACAAAAAATATGGAATCACTTCCCTTCTGGGTTCTTGGTAATCCCAACAAAAAATCCATGATGATAGCATCCCAAGGCTTATCTGAAATAGACAATGGCTGATGAAGACCAATGTTTTGTTGTCTTCCTTTTGCATACTAGAAAATTCACATTTGTTTACAAATATATCCACTTCAGATCTCATACCTCACCAATAGTATGAGGAACTCAGCTGTGCATATGTTTTTTAATGGCCAAGATGTCCTGCTAGGCTTCCACTATGCTTCTTTTTCAACAAATTATCTCTCAATGAGCATCTCAGAATGCACAATTGGTTTCCCTTAAATATCATTCTGTCTTGAATAAATTATTCCATCCATGGGATTATGTCCCTTATCAAAGTATTTGCATAGACTTCTTATACCTCTTTGAAATCTGCATCCCCACTATACATCCCCTTAAGGTGTTCAAACCCCAAGGTCTCCACTTGAAATTATTGCATAATAATGCATATTCTACTCAAAGCATATGCAACCTTATTTTCACTCCCACTGATATGCTTGATGATAAAAGTAAAAAATTTCATAAAATATACCTACTTTGCATGTCTTTGATTCAACTTCTCTTGTCGAGTTATGATTTGTAGAGCTTGATTATCATTGTACAACACAAATTCTTTGGGAATAAAATAATGTCTCCACTTCTTTAAGGCTTGAATCATTGCATAAAACTCTTTATCATATGTGGAATACATATTTTTGACATCATTTGGCTTCTCATTGAAATAAGAAATAAGTTTGTTGTCTTGGCTCATCACTGCTCCAATTGCTAGTCCACTAGCATCAAACTTTACCTGGAAATTATTCATAAAATCTGCCAAAACCAGAATTGGTTGTTCTGTTATTTTAGCCTTTAATGATCTAAATCCCTTTCCAACTTCTTATATCCAATTGAAATACTTATGCTCTTTCTTTATGTTGTCCAATACTGGTGCACATATGATACTAAAAGTTTTGATAAACTTCCTATAGAAACATTCTAATCCATGAAATCTTATTACCTTGAATATGCTTCTTGGAGATGGCCAATCTCTGATTGCTCTCATCTTCTCTGGGTCCATATTCAACTTGTTTGTAGAGATCACAAAACCCAAATATGTGAGCTATGTCTTCATAAAAGAACACTTCTTCCGCTTTACCAAAAAATTCTCTTGTTGTAACCTCCTCATTACTAATGTCAAGTGCCTTAAGTGTTCTCCTTCATTTTTACTGAAGACTAGTATATCATCTAAATATACAATAAAAAACTTATCTATGAAGTATTTGAGTACCGCATTCATCAGTCTCATGAATGTACTTCTAGAATTTGTTAAGCCAAATGGCATAACAAACCACTCATATAATCCTTCATTTGTCTTGAATGTTTTTTTCCATTCATCTCCATCTCTCATCCTTATCTGGTGATAACCACTTTTCAGATCTATCTTAGAGAAATAACTTGCTCCACTTAAGAAATACATCAAATCATCCATTATGGGTAAAGGAAATTTGTACCTGATAGTTATCTTGTTGATGGCTCTAGAATCTGTACACAGTCTCCATCCTCCATCCTTCTTAGGACTCAATATAGTTGGTATTGCGCATGGGCTTAAGCTCTCTCTAACTAACCCCTTTTCTAACAGATCTTGGACCTGATTCTTGACTTCTTCATTCTCTTGGGGTGTAAACTCATAGACTTGTTTTTTTGTATAATTTCTCCTAGAATAAGTTCAATGTGATGACTGATGGTCCTAATGGGTGGAAATGAGCAAGATAATGCATCCACCACTATGTCAGAAAAAGTATCTAGCAGTTCCTTAATTTCTTTAGGAAAACCATCAATAGTATTACTTGTAAGGATGAATCTAGGCTTCCCCACCACAACAAACTGCATCTCTTGCTCTTTCTTGACTTCATTCAAGAGTTCCTTCCCACTCATGAGAAGTATTATTGGGTTGGATTCCTCCCTCACTTTATTATACTCTATTGGAAGTAACATGTGTGTTCAGCCATTCTTCTCAAGTGTGTAAGTATTACTCCTCCTATTATGAATGATATTTTTGTCAAACTTCCATGGTATTCCCAATAGAAAATGGCAAGCATCCATGGGTATTACATCACATAAGATTTCATCATAATATCCTCCTATTTTAAATTCAATCATGCACTGTATACTTACCATAAACTGGTGTCCTTTCTATAGCCATGATACGTTGTATGGGTTTGGATGTGCCGTTATCTCTAGCTCTAGTTTTTCCACCATCCTTGTGGATACTAGATTGTCAGTGCTCCCACTGTCTATGATCACCTTGCAAAATCCATCTTTGGTATTACAAGCAGTCCTCAACAAACTGTTTCTTTGAATTGTTTATTTTTCCACCTCTTTCTCTGGTTTTAAGAGAACCTTCCTTGTCTTGAGGGATTTTCCATCTTCAATTGCCTTTCACTCGACATTGCTCCTCTGTGCTTCAGAAATGTGAGATTCTCCTCCTCCTTCTTTCTTTTTGTCAGGAAAATCCCAAGACATATTCCTTGTCTTTCCACATGAATAACATATTATTTATCCTCCTCTACCTCTTTCTCTTCCTCAAGGAAAATAATTTCTCCCACCATATTTCCTCCCTATGGAACTTCCTCCTCTTTTTGTAGGATTTTGGGACTTTTCGTTCTCAATTTTGGGTTTCTGGGACTTGTCATGGAAAATCCCTTTACCTCTCTGTGGGATTTTTCCTCTGTTGCATTGGAGTTTCTTCCTAGCCAATTTCTCATCTGCTTTCAATGCAAAATCATCAGCATCATCTATTGTCCTCATGGTCATAATGTTGATTTCATCGTGGATTTCATATCTTAGGCCATTTATGTACCTGAAAACCTTCTCTTCATCTCTTTCATAATGACCATCTATAATGTTCAGTCTATACAACTCTTATGTGTACTCTTTCACTATCAAACCCTTTTGTCTTAGGTTTTGTAATCTCCTCAATAGATTTATATTATTGTATTTGGGTATGAATTTGGCCTTCAGATTGGCTACCATTCTATCCCACCTTTTGATTTTATGCTTTCCTTTGATTTTCCCGTCAGCCTGCAATTCATCCCAACATAGTTCTGCATGTCCTTTTATCCTTGTGACAACATTCTTTACCTTATTCTCATCATATACCTCCTCATATTTGAAGTATTTGTCAATTTCTCTTATCCAATCCAACAACTCTTCAATGTACAAGTTGCCTTCATACATTGGGATTTCCATTTTTACTCTGGCTCCCATTTTGACAATATCTCCAAGAAAGCGTTCTTATGCAACATATTCTTCTACAACTCCTTCAACCTCCATTTATTCACTCTCCACCTCACTGATGTCACCTTCATCTGGTGCTCTTCTCTGTGCAGTTTCCATGGTGTCTAGCCTTGCACAAAGTCTCCTCATTTCCTCCTCCATTGTTGGATTTCCATAGGTTTGTCCCTCTGTCTTCTTGGAGGAATTATGCTAGTTTATTCTCTCACAAAGCTAAATTTTGGGCTCTAATACCACTTGTTTCAGTCCCCCACCCTCACTTGGGGTCCACTGACCTCTCGGTCTAAGGTTCTAGATCAACTCACAAGCTCCCACTGGTCCTTTTTCTATTTGGTTCCATAGGTATTTTCTGCAATTTCTGGATAACAATGGCTCTTTGATAGGCTCCTTCCAGTTAGGCACTACTTACACATGACCTAGGCTCGAAACCAAGGGCTTACCTTCTATTCTCTACCTAATTTGGGGCTTCAGGGCCTTCACTCTCTAGGAATCTCCAATAAACACACCCCACAATCCTATCGAGTCATAAATTCACGAAGTATCAATCCCCGATGGGATCGATGGTTTAGAACGATGACAGGTGGATGGCTCAGATCCCTTCTGGATTCAGGTCTATGGGGAGTTTCCCGCCATCAATTCTTACCTTCCTCCAAACACTGGTGTAATGGAGTAGATCTCTACCCTCCTCGTATCCTCTCTTGAGATAGATGGATGACAATGCTTCAGCCTTTGGACATCCAGGAGCTTTGGCACCCTTTACTCCTTGAACCCTATGAACTCTCTGCCTCTCGAACCCTTCAATATACTAACAGTTGTAGATACAATCGACAACCTAGATGGATTTTGGGACTCTAATATCTGGGGCCTAGGCTTAAGGAACTTCACCTTGAATGCCTCGCGAAGTACTCTAGCACCAAAATGTGGTATCGCATGATGCGTGGCCCACAGGATCTAATGGCTACAAATGATTTGGTCCCTCGATGGATTGAACTCCACCACACTTAAATCATGTGCATATTCATTAGATATGACTGTTGTCATATCACTACCAACCTCCTGAACAGATCTTGTCCGTCTGTTTCTTGCCCTTGATCACCTTACTTCCCTTAAATATTGTTTTTTTAAACGAAAAATATTATATACTTGAAAATGTTGAGGAGTTCGACCCTTGGTGCCCACTTGGTGCTTCTCCTTCACTTAACCTATCAAATTTCTTCCCTTTGAATAAGAGGGATTTGATAACTCTGAAGGAAGTTGTCCCTATGCACTCCTTGTAAGGGTCTTAAATGGAGAATGATATACTCTAAGGAGTATATGTGCATGCTCATTGTGCATCCTCTGCAATACACCTCTATCTCTCCTTAGATTCAATAACTCTTATCGTAACTATTGGTCTGTGAACTCCTTGCAAAACTTTTGTAACTCTGCTCTATCCCTCCTGAGCTTCAATGTATTTCAATTGACCCTTGGTCTATGCACTCCTTGTGTGGGCATTGTTTTCTCTTCGACCAAGTGCTCCAAAAGAGAAGCAATTGAAACTTATGCTAAAAGAATAAGTTCATTCATAAAACACACAATACATGAAATACATGCATGAACAAGTAAACTAAAATAGTAACAACAAATTCAATAAAGTGATTAACTTAGGGATAGATAAAAAACACATTTGGAGCAATCACTTTCTCATATATTGAAGTAAAATACATATACATAGTTCTTACAGAACTTCTTTTCTTCTCCTTGCTTTACCTCAATGAAAATAACTCAACAACCTAAAAAATGAGCAAGAAAAACAAATTATATACATGAAGGGGATTCTCGAGCCTTCCCTCCTTCTTACATCCTGCTCTTCTATCATAATAAATGATCATTTACAAAGCATATATGAGATAAATTTGAAATATGTACAACCTATCCATACATTAAATATATCTTGATCCACTAAGATCTATGGGTTTGGCATCAACCTCCAAACATTCATTACCCCCTTTTTCTAATTTTCAAAATTCAAAAGGCACTTTCCTCCTTTAGGAATCCAAATCAGCTTCCCAGTGCGTTGGATGATGCATTGTACTCCAACTTCTCTTATTTTTAATGTTGAAGGTGATTCTCTGGCATCAAACACTCAACAACTCAATCTTGTACTCAACTCTAAGATTTGAGCATAAAACTATGAGAAGTGGTGTAGAACAATATATAAAAAAAATGGAGAAGATGGAGATTTCTTTATTTTGATCAGAAGATTGATTGTGTATCCATGGATGTACCTTATTCTTCCTCTAATATTCTTCCTTTCCCCTCTGACAATATTTATTATTGGGCCTCTTGATGAAGCCTCCCTTCTCTTTTTAAGAAGAGATTTTCTAACTGTTGTAGGAAAATCTCCCTGCGGACAGGTAGATCACCTCTAAGGCTTGACCTTAACCCTAGACAGAAAAGTGCTTAACGTGGACACTGAATTTCTTTCAAATCTATCTAAACTAATACATGAGAAGGAAGGATGATAGAAGTACATGTTATCGATGTTTGTCCCTGCACGCTCTGAGTTGCAATCCAATTCTTTGATCCTTGTTGAGTTCTGTGGACAAAGAAAGATATGACCACTTCCTACTCTAATGATATTAGCTTGAAAACATATCTATCACTAAATGATAAGTTCATGTAACATCAGACACAAACTAGAAAGAAACGGGCCAAGCATGTCATATTGATGAGAATAACGACAACAGTACTTACAATCGTAGATGCGAATGCGACAGCTTCGTTGAGTCCTCTTCATCTAACCCTTGCCTGAAATATCCACAACCTGGATAAAAACAACTTCACTGGTCACTCTCCTTTGGCTAATTGTAAGTTTCCTCCAAGATCATAAGTTTCATATGTCTAATTCTTCCCCCCTTTCCACCATCATAGAGCCTGTTTATATAGGTTGGGAGGAGCCTAACCTCTTGAGTTATGTTTAGAACCAGTTGGGAACCTTCTCCATAGATCAGGGATCTATTGATGAGAACAAGAATTCGAGCATAACAACCTCCTAATCTCAAATGTTCCTCCCCTTATTCTTCTCAACGGGCTAACAACTGACCCAGATTAGGGAGTGCTCCTTCAGAAGGGGTCTCAGAGCGTTGTAACACTCCTTGACAATCCATGAGGAAGCGCCAATGCTCTTAAGATGAGCAGCGCTCCTCCAAAAGGGTCTGGGCAGTGTTATAATGCTCCCTAAGACATTATAGGGGAGCGCCAGCAGCTTCTGCAGCTTATGTTTCAGGGCTCCTTTCAGGTGTCAAGAGTCATTTGATCCCAGTAAACCAGTTCTCCTCCTTCAAATCAGTCACGTGAGATGTCATAAGTGCCTCCTTAGTGTCGTTATCATGGCATCATGTCTGAACATCATTTGCGACACTAGTGATCAACTTGCGACACTTTCGAAAGCTGAAGGGAAGATGCGACACTTACGACGATTGATAGGGACAATGTGACACTTATCCATTTGAACAATTTTGACATGTAACACTAACTACTTGAGTATATAGGGTTTCTCCCTTTATTTAAATTCTTGTACAAGTATTTTCTTGGAACATTCCCTTTAATTAATTCCTGAGTAATTCCTCATTAATTAACTCACATCATTAATATAACTATATTGAAAATGGGTCCCTCTCCCTTTTTTAACAAAAGTTTTAATTAAACTTTTATTTTTAAAATTTATTTATTTCCACTAATAGAGGATGACTGTAATTTAATTTTATGGAACTGAAAGTCAACTTTTTATCCATGTAAACCACTTATTATGTTCTCCTCGTCGTCTCATCTTTCCAACGATATAAAATTTTCCCAAATCCGTCGCCTGGATCTCAAGATCTGAGCTCGTGAATTTGAGTTGTCACACAGGCCCATTAAAAAATATAGTTGACTGATATTTTAATTTCTGAAAAAAATATATCAACTTTCAGCACTTGAAACCTATAGCACCATATTCTACGTCGAAATAGTTTCCAATGGTATAAATTTTTCTACAAATGGAGGTCAGGAGCTAAAGATATATACTTTTCAAGATCATGACTCAACCACCGTCGATCAAGTTTGATTGATAAATGTGGACCCTTGATTTAATTTCGACCTCTTTTGTTGAATTCTGAATTTTCTTCATTATTGTTATCCCACATGTATGAGAATAAAGTATTCTTAGTGGTATATAATGTTAAGTGTAACATACACTTGAAAATAAATAAAGAAGAGAAGAGACTATGGATCTTGGAGGATTCGACCCATGGAAATTTGTTGAATATAATAATTATTTTGCATGTCCAGTCAACCATAGATATGCCTAGCCAACAATGATGAGTCACCGAACCAAATGTTTCCACATGTCATCACTCGGTAGGCCAACAATATTCCAATAATAATATTCCATATGTCATCCAATAAAATCATGCCATGTGTCACTTTTAGTATGTTTCCACATGTATCCATTAATTAGTTTCCATGTGGCACCATCCATTTAACTGTCGTGTGGATATACCTCATTGGTTAATAAATTTCCATGTGTCACCTAGATATTTTCCTCATAGAAATTAGGATAGCAAAAATATTATTAAATTAATATGGTGGGTTGGAGGGTTTACATGAATGCAGAGGTAGGTGAGGAAATCACCACGGACCCGCGGTAATACATAGTAAGGAATGAGTGTGAAAATTTCTAAGTGTAGGTGAAGTGGAGAGGAGAGGTAAATATTTGTAAAATATTCAAATTCTTGAGAATTGGTCGGATGGACTTGTATATAAAATATGATATAAATATCACCGACCATCACCAACCCACGAACTTGGTAATACATAGTAAGGAATGAGTGTGAAAAAATATAAGTGTAGGTGAAGTGGAGAGGAGAGGTAAATAGTTGTAAAATATTCTAAGTCTTGACGGACTTGCATATAAAATATGAAATAAATATCAACAACCCTCACCAATCCGCGAAATCCTAAACTTGCGATAACTCATATATATTTGGCTAAGTGTTGGAGATGTTACATAGTGAAGAGTAGTAAAAAGAGTTGTGTGCATTATGAAGGTGGCAGAAGTAAAAGTGCATTGGTAGGGTAGCGGAGATAAAACATACTCTTAATACATATCACCAACCCACCAACCAAC
>ML788338.1:96670-114307 GCA_009831015.1 Picea engelmannii | reverse complement strand
CAATTGGCCTATACAAAATGCTCTTTGTCAATTTTGGTCGACTTTACTGTAGTAGATGTGGTGAAATGTTGTGTGAAGTCTATTTGTTTACCCAACACCACTCGCCAATATTTTACAAGATTTTATAATTCAGTGAAAGATTCGCCAATATTTTACAAGTTTTTATAATTCAGTGAAATATTCGCCAATATTTTACAAGATTATATAATTGATTAAAATATTCACCAAAAAATTATATATACATTTTATATTATTGATAAAATAGCCTTCAATTTTTCTTATGTATCATGGGGATTCGCCCATTTATTATACATATAAATTTAGGGGGGGTTCTTAAAATCACCCCTGGACATAAGTATGTGTATCTTGGTCATGGAGACTCTGATTTTGATTCCGTGAAATGCATGGCTAAGCTGATACCGAGGGATATGCGATGAACATATAATAGTTCAAAAATATTCATCTTCCAACATCGTTTTTTTATTATTATTCGGGGAGCGAGAATATATAGGTGACCAAATTTTGGTCAGCAGACCATAATAGGTCCATTGAACCTTTACCAACCCTATGGCATTGTTCATGAGAACTTTGAATTTCCAATCCAGGATGCGTATTGGTTCCACCCGAAAATCACCTTCGTTTTCTACCTTAATCACAGTCCAATCAAATATGTGGTTAGGGTCAGGAACATATTTCTTTAATAATGACACATTAAAAACATTATGCACTCTCATGGATGCAGGAAATGATAGCATGTATGCAACTGGACCTATGTTTTCTAATATTTTGAATGTCCCACAATATATTGCTCCTAATTTTGGGAAGTAGCCCAACCTTATCGAGCTTCTATTCACTTTCACTTTGATAAAAACATGTTCACCCACTTTAAAATATATAAAAATTATGTTCTTATTTTCATAAAGTTTATGCATATCTTAGGAAGCCTTTAAATTATGCCTGATTTTTAACATCTACTCTTCGATTTTCTTTAACAATTTTGGCCCAAAGATAGCTTTGTCTGTTGGGTTATCCCAACTCATTGGTGTGTTACATTTCCTGCCATGAAAAGCTTCAAATGGGATCATTTTTAATGAGGCTTGATACCCATTATTGTAAGAAAATTAGACTAAATGGATATAATCTTCCCACTTTGATGGTTGGTCCATCACATACATTCTAATCATGTCTTCAATGATTATGTGAGTCCTCTATGTCTTCCCATATGACTCTGGCTGATAAGTTGTGCTGAGATTTAAATTTATCCCGAAGAATTTAAACAAACCTTTCCAAAAATTTGAGGTAAACATTGGTTCGTTGTTTGAAACAAGTGCCTTAGGCACTCCATGTAGCCTCACAACTTCCTTCATGTAAATTTCTACAATATTTGTTTCCTTGTGTTTGTTTTTCATAGGAATAAAATGTGTTTATTTTGTTAATTTTTCCACCACCACCATGATGGAATCATGTTTCTTCATTGTCTTGAGAATCTTAGTAATGAAATCAATCATAACCACTTCCCATTTCCCTTTAGGAATGGGAAATGGTTGTAGCATCCCCACTGGATCTCTATGATATTTTTTTACCTTTTGACATTCTAGATACATGGCTATGTAATTAGCCACTTATTTCTTCATTCTTGGCCAAAAATATTGGCTTCTTACAACTGCAATTCTCTTATGATATCCTGGGTGCCTAACATATGGAAAATTGTGCATCTTTTTCAAAACTATGTTTTTCATCTCTCTTGAATTTGGAACATATATTTTTCCTTTGTACATGAGGATTCCATCCTCTTTCAACTCATAATAAAATTTTTGTTGTGAATTACCTTTGTGTAAGTTTTCTTTTATTTTTACATAGTGTTGGTAAGCGTTTCCAACCTTTAAAATTTTGTCTTTTAAATCTGTGTTGAACATGCTAATGGATGAAATATGCACTTCATGTTCTCTTATGTTGAGTGTATCAACCACTTGATTTTCCTTGCCTTTGATATACTTGATTTCAAAGTCATATTCACTCATAAATTTTGTTCTTCTAGTTTTTCTAATGTTGAATTAATGTAACTACAAAGAGTATTCTTATTATTATTTGATATATTATTCATTGGATCAATCCCCATTGTGGATTGATCATGTCAACTATTGTAATAGGACCAAATCCCCTTTTGTGGATTGGTCAAATGATAATTATAATAGGAAGAATAAGAAGTCGTCCCCAACAGATATTTAAGAGGCCCCAGAATATAATTAAGGTGTTTATAACCACCCAGTTGGAGAATTCGGCCATGCCAATGAAGAGACACTTCACACGTGCTAGTCTAATATAAATAAGGAGGCTAGTGCCTCACTTAGACACACAACTCACTTGCTCATTTTGAGAGACAAGTTTCAGATCTGCTGTTAAAGAAGAAAGAGAGAGAGGTGCATATCTGTGAGAGGATCTTCTGCATTAGTTTAAGAGATCTCTTGGCATTGTATTGGCTATCCATATTAAGGAAGTTTTGTTGGGTTTTCTTCCTCTAGAGGGTTTCCCAGGGTAAAGGTTGTGTCTCTTGTGATTGTGTATTTCTCAGTGATCTTGGATTATGCTATGGTTATCTAATGAAATGAAAAGAACTATAATAATGGCTTAAACATTAACATGGTATCAGAGCCAAATTGAAGGAAGCATCTTTAACAAGAGTGAAAAATGTCACTGTTGTCGTACACAAAAATTAGGGATTTTTGATGGTGAAGATTTTCATCGCCAAAACCATCTAGAAAAGTGAGCCCTCCCCTAAGGATCACTTTGGCACTCTCAATGCACTTTCTCAGTGGTTGTATGTCTCGAAAAGTGAAACCCTAGTTTCATAAAGTACCAGAAGTACCAAAAAACCAGTGTACCAGAAGTACCAGAGTACCAAAGGTACCAAAAGCACCAGTCCAGAAATCCGCAGATCAAATTTGGAGGAGAAAAAGTTGGATTTTCTTAGATCCAAACACACTAGGCTACTCGCCTCAACCAAGAACACCTCCTAGTAAGTTCAGATTTTGATTTTGAGAACTTTCATTTTTCGATCATTTTCCTAGCCCCAGGTAAAGATGTCTACAAGTGTTAAGCTTGTTGACAAACTAGAAGGAGTGGAAAAATTATGTTCCTAGAAGTATAGGATTGGCCTCATTCTTTAAGAGAATGACCTAGAAAGATTCGTCAAAGAAGAAGTACTGGAACTCGTCGATGCTGCAGAAAAGGCAAAGCATCAAAAGGACACAATCGGGGCCAAAAGAATCATTGCAGATTAAATCAAAGACCACCTGATTCCTTATGTGTCATCTAAGAAGACTTCGAAAGAAATGTTTGGTGCCTTGAATATACTATATGATGGAAATAACATAAACCAGAAGATGAATATAAGAACTCAACTGAAGAATAGAAGGATGCATAAAGGAGAAATGATTTAGGAATACTTCTCCATAATCTCAGAATTCAAAGAACAACTAGAAGCTATTGGAGATACCATAGATGAAGACAAACTCATAATGAAAGCCTTAAATGGTCTCAAAATACCTTGGGATGCATTCATCCAAATGATACGTGCTAGAACGGAGAAACTGAAGTTTGATAGTCTATGGGAAGAATGCATCCAAGAAGAAACAAGAGTAGCGAATCATGAAGCGTTACTAGCAAGAGATGATGATCAATCCCTAGCTACTCACACCAAAGGAGGAAGGAAGAAACCCTACTTCCAAAAGGAGACTCATAACAAGCCTCATGAGTCAAACAAATTCAATCATAACGAATCTCATCCAAGGAGATTTCAGAAGAAAGGACAATGAAAGGAAAGGGACTACTCATATGTACAATGCTATCATTGTGATAGGATGGGACACATTGTGAAGTTTTGTCTAGCTAGACGAGAAGAATACAAGAGAAAACATAAGAGGCTCCATGCCCATGTAGTTGAAGATGAAGAGCCACCCACAAAGATGATAAGAGAGCAGATCAAAGACCATGTCTTGATCTCGGCCCTCTCAGGATCTATAAAACCTGAAGAGGACACTTGGCTCATTGATAGTGGTGCATCCAAGCACATTATGGGACAAAGAAACATTCTCTCTTGTATCTTAGAAAATAAGCTTTCTCATAAAGGGACACTTGGAGATGATTACCAATATCCCATCAAGGGAGTGGTAGAATCAAACGATAAACTAAATTCAGGGAATTCACTAAAAATGAAGGATGTACTATATGTACCAGGCTTGAAGAAGAACCTACTCTCAATTTTAGCTTTATAAAAGAAAGGCTTCAAAGTTGCCTTTATAGATGGAGAAGTTCTTATGTTGGATAAAGGAGAAACCTTAAATGAAGCAATCATAATTGGAAGTGAAGAAAATGGCTTGTATAAACTAAAGGGTCACTCAGAGGATGCCATGACGCATGCCATTGAAAAATCATGTGAACTTTGGCATAGAAGGTTAGCCCACATCAACTACAAGGAACTACCATACATATGCAAAGAAGTCATAGGTTTACCAGAACTCAAAGGTGACCATAAAGGCATATGAACTGGATGTGCACAAGGGAAGAACATTAATAACCCATTCCTGAAGGGGGACAACAAGACAAAAGGAGTCCTAGAGCTCATTCATTTAGATGTATGTGTCCCAATGCCATCATCCTCCATTAGTGGGTATGTATATTATGTATAATTCATTGATGATTACTCTCGTAAAACCTGGGTATATTTCTTGAAAACTAAAGATGAAGTGTTCAACAAGTTTAAGGAATTCAAAGCCTTGATAGAGAACCTTTCTAAAAGGAAGATTAAGATACTCAGGTTAGATAATGGAGGAGAATATACCTCAAAAAAGTTTGTGAACTTCTGCAAATATGTTGGGATCAAGAGGGAACTCACTACTCCCTATAATCCCCAACAAAATGGAGTAGTTGAATGAAAGAACAGAACCATACTGGAAGCTGTGAAGACTATGATCCATGATCAAGATCTTCCTATGTGCTTATGGGTAGAAGCAACAATGGTAGCTGTATATGTGCAGAAACAATTGTCCCATAGTGCACTTGGGCTCAAGACACCAGAAGATATGTTCACTGGAAAGAAGCTAGAGGTAAGCCATCTCAAAATTTTTGGTTGTCCATTACTTATTCATATACCTAAAGAAAAGAGAAACAAGTTGGACCCTTCAGGAAAGAAGGGAATATTTGTGGGATAATGTGAGGTCTCCAAGGCCTTCAGAATCTATATACCAAGTCAACATCACATTGAGATCAGTAGGGATGTGACCTTTGATGAAGATGTAGCGCTCAAGAAATATAAACTATGCCAGCTTGAAGAAGTATATGAAGAGGAACTTGTAGTCCTCAGTACTGCAATTAGGGAGGTTCCCAGAGCTGTAGAACCAGTGAGGGAAGTCGTAACTTCCCCTGATGAGTAACTTCTAGAAGACCATGATATAGTAGAAGTGCAAGAACCTCCTCAGATGACGATCCTCCATAAAAGAAATCCAGCTTGGGATAGAGAGCTTATTCAAGATGGAGAGAAGTACGGTGTTCCCCAAGGAACTATGAGATAGGTGAAAAGACCAAATCCATTCTCCAGTTATACAGATTTGATGTGTGATATCCTAGAAGAGGAGCCTATCTTCTTTGAAGAATCCATTCAGAGGAAAGAATGGGAAGATTCCATGACAGAGGAATACCAATCCATAATGAAGAACGAAGTATGGGAAATAGTTCCCAGACCGAAGAATAATGATGTGGTATCCTCCAGATGGCTCTTCAAAATAAAACATGTTGTTGATGGAAGTATTGAGAAGTATAAAGCAAGATTTGTCGCTAGTGGCTTTTCCCAGAAGGAAGGCATTGACTATAAAGAGACATTCACTCCTGTGGCCAGATACACTTCGATCAGAACCATCATAGCTCTTGTAGCTAAGATGAAGTGGAAGCTGCACCAAATGGATGTGAAGACAACTTTCCTAAATGGTGTCATCAAAGAGGAAGTGTATATAGAACAACCTCAAGGATTTGAGGTTGAAGATAGGAAGTCTCATGTCTACAGATTGAAGAAAGCCTTATACGGATTGAAGCAAGCTCCTAGATCTTGGTATGGCCGTATAAACAGTTTCTTCACGAGCTTAGGCTTTACCAAGAGTAAAGCAGACTCTAACCTCTACTTCAAAATCATGAACAATGAGCCATTAATCTTACTGCTATATGTGGATGACTTATTCTTAACTGGAGAAGAAAATCTCATCACTGAATGTGAAAAGAGGCTTGCCTCAGAATTTGAAATGAAATACCTTGGCCTAATGCATTATTTCTTAGGTATTGAGGTATGGCGGAGTCTTGAGAGGATCTTCCTTAACCAAGGGAAGTACACAGTCGAAATCTTGAAGAGATTTGACATGTTGGAATGCAATCCCATGAATACACCCATGGAAGAGAAGCTGAAGTTGTTGGTTGATACTTCGTCAGAGTTGATTGATGCCACAATGTACAGACAGATTATTGGATCGTTGATGTACCTAACGAACACCAGACCAGACATATGTTTTTTCGTGAACACCTTGAGCCAGTTTCTGGTAGAACCCATACATGTTCACCTAGTGGTTGTAAAACATGTGATGAGGTACCTTAAAGGTACAATAGATTATGGTCTCAGCTATGATGGAGATCATGATTTCACATTGAGTGGATGTACTAATGCAGATTGGGAAGGAAGTGTTTCTGATAGGAAAAACAGTTTAGGATGTTGTTTCATTTTGGGATCATCTATGATCTCATGGCAGAGTAGGAAGCAATCTAGTATTGCTCTCAACACAGTGGAAGCATAATACATTGTTGCATGTTCTGCCAGTTGTGAAGCTATATGGCTTAAAAAGTTGTTGATTGGCCTATTTGACTTAGAGATGAGAGAAACCTTGATTCTATGTGACAACCAGAGTTGCATAAAGATGACAGAGAACCCTGTATTCCATGACAGGTCGAAGCACATAGAGATCCATTATCATTACATCTATGACATGGTGCAGAGAGGAGCCTTAAAGCTCCAGTACATTAGCAAGGATGAATAGGTTGCTGACGTGTTGACTAAGCCACTACCTCGTATAAAGTTTGAGTACTTTTGAGATAAGCTTGGTATAGTCCGAAAGGACCCTCCTCGAAAGGGGGAGTAGATGTTGTGATGAGACATCTCTCGCTTCCGACCTAATGGTTGTGACGTAAAGAAAGATGATGTGATATGACTAGTACTGTGCTTCTAGATGGATAGTTGTGATGTAAATCTAGTCTAGTATCCTGCTTCCAACCTGATGGCTGTGACGTAAAGTAGGATGAGTACCTTTCTTCTGACCTGATGGTTGTGACATAAAGAAAGATGATGTGTGACTAGTACTATGCTTATGGCTGTATAGCTGCGATGTAAAGCAAGTCTAGTTCTCTGCTTCTGACCTGATGGTTGTGATGTAAAGTAGGATGTGTACCTTTCTTCCGACCTGATGGTTGTGACGTAAAGCAAGATGATATGATGAGACTAGAACTGAGCTTCTAGCTAGATAGTTGTGACGTAAATCTAGTCTATTATCCTTCTTCTGACCTGATGTTTGTGACGTAAAGCAGGATGAGTATCTTTCTTCCAGCTTGAGTGATGTGACATAAAGCAAGACGATGAGATGAGACTAGTACTGTGCTTCCAGCTTGATAGTTGTGACCTAAATCTAGTCTAGTATCTTACTTCCAGCCTGAGTGTTGTGACGTAAAGCAAGACATTGAGATGAGACAAGTACTAAGCTTCCATCTTGAAAGTTGTGACATAAATCCAGTCTTGTATTATGATGAGCTAGCCTTGTGCTGTGATGATGATGATGTATCGGTTTTTATACTAATACATATTGATGCAGATGATGATGGAATTCCTTTGAGAATGACGATGCTACCAATGAAGAAAACTTCTGATGATTTATAGATATGTCAGTCAGTGTTCCAAGATGATATTGATGATGTTGTCCTCTCACCCACTTGATGTTGTTGATGATGTTGTCCTCTCTCTCTCGCATGATGCTGTTGAAGAATACCCTTCTTGTTAAGGGGGAGCGTTGAATTAATGTAACTAGAAAGAGTATTCTTATTATTATTTGATATATTATTCAATGGATCAATCCCCATTGTGGATTGATCATGTTGGCTATTGTAATAGGACCAAATCCCCTTTTGTGGATTGGTCAAATGATAATTATAATAGGAAGAATAAGAAGTCGTCCCCAACAAATATTTAAGAGGCCCCAGAATATAATTAAGGTGGTTTTAACCAACCAGTTGGAGAAGTCGGCCCTACCAGTGAAGAGACACTTCACATGTGCCAGTCTAATATAAATAAGAAGGCTAGTGACTCACTTAGAAACACAACTCACTTGCTCATTTTGAGAGATAAGTTTCGGATCTGTTGTTAAAGAAGAAGGAGAGAGAGTGGCACATATCTGTGAGAGGATCTTCTGCACTAGTTTAAGAGATCTCTTGGCATTGTATTGGCTATCTATATTAAGGAATTTTTGTTGGGTTTTCTTCCCCTAGAGGGTTTCCAAGGATAAATGTTGAGTCTCTTGGGATTTTGTATTTCTCATTGATCTTGGATTATGCTATTCTTATCTAATGAAATGCAAAGAACTATAATAATGGCTTAAACATTAACATATAACATTTAATGTTGGTTGTTCAAACAAATGCTTCAAATCATAGTGGTCTATCCTTAGTTAAAATCTTCCACCCATGAGGTAATGTCTCCACATTTTTAATGAATGGACAATTTCTTCCAACTCCAAGTTATGTGTAGAATAATTCCTCTCATGCTCCTTTAATTTCTGGGACAGATGATCCTCTTGACTGGGGACTCCATCGATCCCTTCCTTGCATGCATCTGGGCACACTACAAAATCTTCATTTGGGTATGAAATCTCTAATATTGATGAACTTGTCAAAATATCTTTCAATTGTTGAAAACTTTCTTCACATTTGGGAGTCCATTCAAATTCCACTCCCTTCTTTTGCAAAGAAGTGATTGGGATTGAAATCTTTGAAAACCCCTTTATGAATCTTTGGTAATAACTAGAAAGACCCATAAAATATTTGATCTCTGTGACATTTATGGATTTTGGCCATCCTATAATGGTCTTAATATTATCAGTATCAACTACTATCCAATCTAGAGAAATAATATGCCCCAAGTACTGAATCTTCTTTTGATAAAATATGCACTTACTTAACTTGTCATACAACTTATGTTCTCTCAAAACTTGCAACACCATTCTTAAATTATTCTCATTCTCTTATTTTTTCTTGGATTATATTAGAATATGATCCAAGAAAACAATCACAAACTTATCCAGTTATTCCCTGAATACTCAATTCATTAGGCACATGAAATTGTTCGGGGTATTTTATAGCCCAAATGACACTACTGTAAATTCATAATGGCCATATCTTATTCTGAATGTTGTCTTGTTGATATATTCCCACTTTATCGTTAGTTGATGATAACCTGATTTCACATCAATATTGGAAAATATTCTTTCCCCTTTTAGCTTGTCAAAGAGATCATCTATCCTTGGAAAAGGATATTTTTTCTTTATGGTGACCTTATTCAGCTGTCTAAAATAAATACATAGCCTCAAGGTTCCATCCTTATTCTTTAAAAAATGAATTGAGGCTCCCTAAGGTGACACACTTGGTAATATATTCCCCTTCTTTAACAACTCTTCAAGTTACATTTGCAACTCTTTCAATTCCAGTGTCCCCATTCTATAAGGCGTCTTGGATACTAGGGACACTCCTGGCACCAAATCAATAGATAAATCAATGTCTCCCTTTGGTTGAAATCCTAGTATTTCCCAAAAAAACATCTTCAAAATCCTTCAAGACCGAATGGTATTCAATAATACCACTTTATCTCTGGCTGCCTCTTCCATATCAGCTGCAAAAAAATTGACATCCCTTCCTGAAACACTTTTCAGTTGCATGGATGATATTTCTATAATATCTACATCTCTTGAAATGCCTTGAATCTTGCCTTTCTTACCTTCCTCATCAAGACAATTTATTGTATTGTTGTAACAATCTAGGATAACATGGTGTTTTTCCAACCAATCCATCCAATTAGGAATTCATATGAACCCAAAGGTATGATGTTCACATCTACTTTTGTATTGAATCCATTCATGCTGGGTATGTGTTATAGTCTTTGCACGACTAGCTCTAGTGTCTACTACGTTGTATCGTGCATGTAGGGGGGATTGAGTGGACACTAGGCCCCCCCTTCAGTGTTTTGGGGGCAGCACCCTCGAGAATATTTTTTTTCCTCAGGAAACATGTCACATTTTTGCCTCATTTTTTATGTCGCGTCGATTTTCGTTTCCATTGTTGGGTGGGTTTTTGACACATGGTTTTATATTTTTGGTTAAGCAATTAGGGTTGTTGACTAATCTAGATCTTTGGGTTAGGGTTTTGGATGTCATTGGCTCCTATATGTATATTGTATTGTAAACAATGTATTACAATGAATGAATATAGAATATGTTGGTTTTCCCAGTTTGGGTTTCAAGGGGAAAACTCTATGTGAAATGTGTGTATTTTCCATTGTATCTTTTTTGGTTCTTTTACTAAAAATCAGTTTGCAGTAAATAGTGTACAAGGTTAAAATCTAAATTTGGTATCAAAGCTTAGTTGGCTTCATGGGGATGTCTTTGTGGTCAAGGGTTTGGCCTAGGACTATGATAAGCCTTTTTATAGTGGGATATCTGTGGTATTTTTTTTCAGGTGAAAAAAATGGCAAGCAATTCGAAAATGGAGATCGATAATTTTAATGGGTAAATATTTGAGTTGTGGAAGATCAATATGAAATATTTGTTGGTGGAAAAATATCAATGGATCGTAGTGGATCCAGGTACTGCACCTATAGGACCTTCAATAGATGACTCAAAAAATTTGGATCGGAAGGCGAAGAGCACAATCTGACTGTGTCTCTTAGATTTTGTATTACTGAATGTGTCAGAGGAAGCTACAACCAAATATTTATAGGATAATTTGGGGAATTTGTATCAGTCTAAGTCACTAGTAAATAAAATATTTCTGAGAAAGAAGTTGTATAACCTGAGGATGAGAGATGACGACTCAGTGGTAGGGCATTTGAACACCTTCAATACTATAGTAAGTGAGTTAATATTTGTTCAGATTAAAATTTGAAATGAAGATAAGTGTATCAGATTATTATTCTCTTTACTAGACTTGTGGGATATCTTGTTTGTGGCCATAGGTAGTAATACGACTTCCTTGAAGTTTGATGAAGTGGTCTCATCCTTATTGTCGGAGAAGATGAGATGGAAGAACATGGAAGGACGGGGCACAAATGCATTATTTGAAAGAGGATGCTCCCAGGAAAGAAATAGATCTAAGTCCTTAAGTGGGAGATATAAGTCTAATGGAAGATATAAGTCTCCCATAAATTTTGTAAAGGTATGCTAGAGATGTGGAAAATAAGGGAACTACAAGAAGCAGTGTAGATCCAAAGTTAAGAAAAAGAACATATCTGAAGAATCTCCTTCTACAGAAGAAAATACCTCCAAGGAAGAAGGAGGGGATTTGTACTTGTATTCTTCAAGGACACATGTAGATCACGAGGCATGATTGGTTGACTTAGGTGCATCATTTCATATGACTCCCCACAGGGAGTGGTTTTGTGAATATGAAAGGTATGATGGAGGTAATTTTTTCCTAAGTAATTACTTGACAACTAGAATCATAGGTTGAGGAAAATTCAAGTTGAGGCTCATAGATGGAAGGATTACAACATTACCTGGTGTTCTGCACATCCCAAGAGTGGCCAAAAATTTGATCTTTGTAAGAAAAATGGATGATGCAGGGGTAAAAACATTTTTAAAAGGAAACCTGGAAGATGGTTAGAGGAGCTATGGTTCCATTAAAGGGAGTTCAGATTGGAAATTTGTATAAGATGCAAGGAAGCACTATTAGTGATGGGTGTAAGTGTTCCATTGCTCCTAATAATGGATTTGAATAACAAAGAACTCCTATAGTCTCTGGATAAAAGGTTATGCTATGACATCAAAGGCTAGGGCATATCGGAGATAAGGCTCTTTAAATACTACATGGTCGAGGTATGGTTGAAGGTATGTCTAACTTCTCTATGGATTTTTATTTATGTGAACATTATGTATATGGAAAGAAGAATCAGGTAAGATTCCCCTATGCTCCAACAAAGGCAGAAGGAATTTTACATCTAGTTCACAGTGATTTATTTGGACCTGTGTTAGTTCCATCATTGGGAAAATATGTGTACTATGTCTCATTTATAAACAAATTCTCGAGGAATACTTGGATATATTTCCTCAAGAAAAAATTTGAAGTATTTGACAGGCTTAAAAAGTTTAAGGCTCTTTTTTAGAACCAAACAGAGACACAAATTAAGGTACCAAGGACAGACAATGGCGGAGAGTTCTATAGGAATGAATTTGAATAATTATGTAAGAAGTGTGGTATAGAAAGGAAAAATACTACTCCAGATACACCTCCACGAAATAGAGTTGCAGAAAGGATGAACATGATGTTGATGGAAAAATCAAGGTGCATGCTCAATGTTGTCCGGTTAGGGAAATAATTCTGGCTAGAGGCAGTGGGTACTACATGTCACATGGTCAATAGATCAGCCTCATTAGTGTTGGATGACAAGACTCCATAAGAGGTATGGACTGGTAAGAAACCTTGTCTCGCACATCTCAGGGTATTTTTTTATGAGGCCTATGTTCATGTTCCAAAGGAAAAGAAGAGTAAGCTAGATAAGAAGGTTGCAAAATGTATATTTATTGGGTATAAAGATGGCCTCAAAGGTTATAATTTTTGGAACCCAAAAACTAAGAAGTTTGTGTATAACCGAGATGTGGTATTTAAGAAATGAAGGATGTTGTTAAACAGGAATTCCTACCAAGTAATGAAAAAACAAACAAAATATAGTTTGATTTAAAGGGTGATGAATCAGACTCTACAGGAGAACTGGAATTAGGAGAAGATGATCATCATTCTCCAGTATTGAGGATATTGGTTTGAGAAATAAGGCTACTGGAAAGGTATACTCCATCTGATTTTTGTTCAAATTTTTCTTTGTCTATTAATGATGACGACCCTATAACTGTTAGGAAGGCAGTGGATTCATAAGATGGAAAACTCTGGAAAAAGGTCATGGATGAAGAAATGGAAGCCTTGGATAAGAATGAGGCCTGGGATCTATTGGAGTTTCCGACTAGAAGAAATCCCATTGGAAACAAATGGGTATTTAAAAATAAGCTGAATGCAGAAGGAAAAGTGGAGAAATACAAATCTCGGTTAGTAGAAAAGGGTTATTCCCAGGTTGAGGGAATTGATTTTGGTGAGATTTTTTCTCCTGTTTCCAAGTTAACTTCTATAAGATTTATGTTATTTGTTACTACTGCATTTGATTTTGAGGTAGAAAATATGGATGTGAAGACAACATTCCTACATGGGAATCTGGAAGAAGAAATCTATATGAAGCATACAGAAGGATTTGTTGTGAAGTGAAAGAAGGAGATGGCATGCAAGATGAAAAAGTCTTTGTATGGTTTAAAACAATCACCAAGGATGTGGTATCAAAAATTTGATACTTATATGCTGGGATTTGGATTCACAAGAAGAAAAGAGGATCACTGTGTGTATTTTAAATTAATTGGTGATCATTTGATTTATTTAGTCTTTTATGTGGATAACATGTTGATAGGAAACAACAAGGATATTATCCAGTATGTAAAAACTCAATTGTCCTCTAAATTTGACATGAAGGATCTTGGTGCTGCAAATTTCATTTTGGGAATGAATATTAAAAGAGATCGAAAAAAGAAGAAACTATGGTTAAATTAGAGAAAATATGTTGAGAAAATATTGCAAAGTTTTAATATGCATGAATGTAAATTGGTCAAGGTCCCTATTCATGTCGGTGTAAAGTTATATGTGGATCAGTGTCCCAAGACACAGGAAGATGAGGAGGACATGTCTCTTGTTCCATATGCGAGTGTAGTTGGTAGTTTTATGTATGCAATGGCATGTACTAGATCGTCCATTGCACATGCAGTGGGATTTTTGAGAAGGTATATGTCAAAACCAAGGAAGGAGCATTGGACAATAGGAAAAAGTGTTTTCAGGTATTTGTGTGGCACTGCTAACTATGGATTGTGCTAGCAAGGAAGACCAATATTAGAAAGAGAGTTTTACATACATGGCTTTGTGGATGTAGACTGGGCTAGAGATCTGGATCAAAGGATATCTACAAGCAGGTATGTGTTTAACTTGTTTGGAGGAGCAATCAATTCGATGAGAGAAATATAGGTTGTAGTGACACTTTCAACTACAGAAGATGAATACATTACAGCCACTCATGAAAGTAAGGAATAAGTGTGGTTAAAAATATTGTGTTTAGGTATTGGTTTGGTACAACAAGTTGTAAGGATATATTGTGACAGTTATAGTGCAATTCTTCTGGCAAAGAACTTGACTTATCATTCAAAGAAAAAACATATTGATATTCAATATCACTTTTTGAGAGAAATGTTGGAAGAAAAGAAAGTGTTGTTGATGAAGATGGAAACTTTGAAGAATGTTGCAAATTCATTAAAAAAAATTGCGAGCACTGAGAATTTCTCTTAGTGTAGAGGATCATGGGAATTCCTACCCTATATTGTTGACTATGTAACCTTGTAACCCCTTGTATGGAAATAAAACAAGTGGGAGAATGTTGGTTATGTGTTATAGTATTTGCACGACTAGCTGTAGTGTCTGCTACATTGCATCAGGCTCCTAGGGGGGTGATATTCCCCCTACGTGGGGGTTTAGGGGAAAAGACCCTGAGAATTTGTTTTTTTCCTCAGGAAACGTGTCACATTTTTTCCTTGATTTTTGTGTCACCTCAATTTTCGTGTCCATTTTTGGGTGGTTTTTTAGAACATGGTTTTTACCAATGGTTTTCTATTTATGGTTAAGGAATTAGGGTTCTTGACTAATCCAGGTCATTGCGTTAATTTTTTTCATGTTGTTGTTTCCTATATGTATATTGTATTGTAAACATTGTATCACAGTGAATGAATATATAATATGTTGGGTTTCCTAGTTTGGGTTTCCAAGGGAAAAATGTCTATGTAATGTGTGTATTTTTCATTGTATATTTTCTGCTCTTTTACTGAAAACATGTTTGTAGTAAATATTTTACAAGTTTAAAATCTACAATTCATGTCTATTGGACAATATTTGACCAACTCATTGATATTTCTCTTAGTCCATGTGGCTAACTGAACTAACCAATATTTCTTATGCTTACTCCTTTGCAAGTGAAATATTTCAGTAATTTTAGAGTTTATGTAACTATGGATATCTCTAGAATCAATTAGAATTGTTATGGGATGGTTATCAATCTTACCTTCCACTTCAATCATGGGGTATTGATACTCCACTTGCTTGTTGTCCAAGGTTGCATGAATCATTGGCATTATTCCTCCCATTTCTTCAACTATTTCAACCTCTTGAATGTTGTGAACAATCCTAAATGTTTCACCTTTGTGAGGGAAGTCCCTAAATTATTGATTTCCCTCACATCCCCAACATTGTACAGGTTGCTTCCTTGGCCTTTTCCCAACAAAATTTCTTGGCCTTTGCTCATTTTAGGTTGGCTATACTTTTTTATTTTCATCGGAGATATTCTTTAAAAAGGGTGGCTTAAATACTCTCTACCTTATCTCCCTTTTACCCTTCATCTTGTCATTCCAAGTATTTTGGAATATTGGCCTCCCTCTACTCTTCTCATAAATATGTCTTTCTCTCCTTATGGTCTTCCCCAAAGTCTTGGGGTTATCATATTGTATCTTATCACTTTATAAAGAGAGAAACCCACTTAGAAACATTTTTATTTTTACCGTCTCATCCTTTATGAAGTCCATATACTTCAGCAACTCAAAGAACCTCTTCTCATACTCATCCATTGTCATGTTTCCCAACTTGATTTCAAAGAACTCTTTCATATTTCTTTCATAGTAATTCTCGGATAAATATTTTTCTTGGAAATATCCTTTGAACTTCCTCCATGAGACCTTCCTCTCATAAAGGTTTTTTTATTACATAAGATGATCCCACCACATGGTTTCCTTTCTATGCAAGTGGTAGGTTGAAATTCTTGTTTCTACTCTGGAGGGATAATCATGCAACTCAAAATATTTCTTCATTTCCAATAGCTAGCAATCAACCTCTTCTCCCTTCCTATGCTCACAATTGAAGGTAGGTGTCTTGATTTTCCTTAGTTCATATTGCAATATGTCTCCCTCTGGCCTTCTCCTTTATCTCCTCACATGGTACACACTTGGGTTGCTTCCTGGCCCTGAACTTGCATGAGATCTCCTAGTGGATAGGTTTGGGGAATGATGGTGCATGTTGATGCTCCCTAATTTACTTCCATTCCCATTCTCATCGTTTCTTCTATGGGATCTGGATTTTTTCACATGCCTAACAATAGTCACTTTCTTTATGCTAGAATCTTTATTGGCTTGCTTCTACAACATGTTCAAGATCCGAAGTATCTCTTCTTGATCCTTCATAATATTCTAATTAGATTCCCTATAAATCTGCACTTCTCTTCGCAGGCTTCTCATCGTTACAGTCTCCTTCCTATCCTTTCTTCCATTAGATTATGTCTCAACATTTCCCATGCTCACATGTAGCCCTCTAAATTCCTCTCCATGAATGTAAGACCCTTGGGCATCTTCCATGGTTGTGGTTCTCATATAGGAACCAAAATTAGTTCTTGTACCTATAATGTCATCAAGAAAATTTCCATGAAAAGACATTTTTGTTAGACAAAAATATATACATACACAATTATGGAAAACAATACACAAGTTTATCTTCTCTTGGATCCCACTAGTCATATTTGTTTGCATTGGTTGTGACTTACACTACCCAAATCAATTTTACAATTTGATAGATGGATTCTACCATCTAAGACATTTCAAACGACTACTTTCTTGTTCAATTCCGAGTTCCAAAAATAAAGTTATGGTTGTATGAATATTGCTAATTTTCCCCTTTTATTCAATTTTCACCATGGTGCAAATACTCTGAGACACCAACTTCCACCACTTGTAGAAGTAAATATTTCAGGAACTAGGGAATTTTTTTTAGGATATGTAGATAACAATTATGACATGTAACACATAAAAAATCTCAAATTCTCATTATGATTCCCTGGTCAAAAACTACAGCAATATGGATATGACTACTTTGTCATTTTTCACCCATGTTATCTCCCAAATGGTGCACTTCTAGAAAAATTTCACTAAATTAAATTTGTCTAGATTCGTGAGTACACAAAATTTTGAGTACATACATTTTCCATATTTTCCATTTGGGGATACTTTTCATCCTCTGAAAATATCAAAAATCCCAAAAAAAGTGGCTTGGAATAATGGATTTTGGCCTATTTCAGTATCCCCATTCCAATCTCCTTTGGATCTATTCAGTTCCTTTCTAGGTCATTTCCATGTCTCATTTATGCACTCTCTCCAAGAGTTTCAGGTTGATCTAGAA
>ML788338.1:49980-95535 GCA_009831015.1 Picea engelmannii | reverse complement strand
AGAAACTGAGTAGAGTATAGCACAAATAAAACTATCCATATCCAACCTGGTAGAAGTGGATGAGTGCCTGGGAATATGAAGTGACATCGCAACCTCCTCCCATACCTATCATCACCCCTCCACCATGGCGCATTGAGAACGCCATTAAACCTGCATGAGGTGTTAGAAAAATAGGACTGTGGAGCAATAAAATAAAACAAATACGGAAACAAAACACAGAAGATACACAATACAATGGAGACACAGATTTACGTGGTTCACCCAGTGTGGGCTATGTCCACCAGAGAAATTTCTAGGTCCTTCCTTTATTATTATCGAGCATATGAAGGGATACAACCTACAACAAACCCGATGTAACTTCCTCTTCTTTCTCTCACAGTCTCCTATCTAAGAATATAATATTCTCCATCCACCATAGCCGCAATACATTTCCCTCATAAAAGAGGGTTTCCTTCTAGGGAAAAAAACCCTAACATAATTTCTACCATTAGATCTGTGACCTTATAATGAACGGTCTAGATTTACAATGAAATTACAATATACATTTACAAGGCAATTTTTCCTTTGGGGGCCTGCTTTCCCCCAGACCCCCCAGACTGGGGGATAGCCCCCCTAGACCCCATAGAGGGGGTACCCCCCATCTGCACTCCCCTGTGTGGAAGAGTGTACATACTTCTGGGGTGTAAATACTTCATGGGGTATAAACACGGCCAAAAGTAAAAGACCTCTAAATCAAGAAGATAATTAGGCTCCACAACCAACATGAGGGAGATGTCCAACCTTCCCTTGAGTGAATTTAAGACTATCCTCCACCCAATAAATGAAGATAATGGTGGAAGCATGTCTTATTAATAACTCAGCCTACATGTGGACTACATGGCACCATTTGAGCTACGTGGCACCCCATCTGAGGCCTCTTATGCTAACCTTAATCATTAATAAAATATTAATATTTTGTAGGCCCCACCTACCCAGCTTGTAATCATTCAACCCTGGATGGGACAAGGGTCTCACCTTGACTAACAAAGTCCATTTGACACCACTTTATTGGTCTCGGGGATCAATAGGTCATATCCCTCACCTTTACCTTGGTTCATAGGAATTCACATGTCTCCCAAATTTGAAGATGTCGATCGCGTGAGATAAAAAACCAAAAGTCCATGTCGTATCTTGAACATTCCCAAACATTAACATCCTTTTCGGGCATGAAAGTCATTTTCCTCATGCTACATGGGACAATCCTAATGGTGTCGCATGGTACAAGGTCTTAGGCCAAAACCACCCTCTACCCATGTGACAATGCTTTATGTTTTGTCCATACCACCACCTCATGTGGATCCCACATCAGTCCTCACTGTGGTACCAACAACCACCATGGCCTTTCCATCATGGTGTTCCATGTCACCTCTGGCACATCACTTCTACCACATCACCACCATGTGGCCTCGACATCACGTTGACGTCATGTACAATAAAATACCCAAAATTTCATTTTTTTTTTTCAAATTGCATGATTTCAAATTTTTTATGAGGACCACCATGGAACCCAAAATTAACCTTTCTAATGGCCAATTTAGTCATGATGCGTATTGAATCGATGACTACTCCCAAATTTTGACACTCTTATGTCGAATTCTTAACCAATTTGGTGGTAGAAATTGGGGCCTAAATTTCCAAATTTATTCCAATTCTTCATGTATACACTGTAATTTCTGAATTCGACCAATTTCAATCCAAACACATGCACATTTTGATATTAAATTTGAGGATTTTAATATATGAAATCGAATTTTCTGAAAATACAAACAATCTCCTCACTCTTTTTCCTGGAAAAATATGACAACCACCTTGAAATATGAACTTTAACTCTATTATTTTATCTTCTTCATGTTGATTTTGTCCCATATAGGCTCGGTGTTTGAACCTATCATTTTGATACCATTTTGTAACATACCCTAGCATAACCAGGGAACATTACTTGTGGAAAAACACATGAATTCAATTTTTTTTTTTCTAATTAATTCCTATATCTTTACCCATAACTAAATGCATCTACAATATTCTAAAAGAACATAATTCAACCATAAATCATATGCAGCATCCCATAAATATCATTCTCATGGATATAGTAAAACACAACCATAAACTCAGAAAATAAATACACACTTACCTTTTAAGATGTTTGTGCAGCAAGTTGCTTGGGAAGGATGTTCCACCCAACCATAGACCTACTTCTCCAAATATAAACATCAAATCACCCCCGATCTAGGGCTAGTAACCACAAGAGAAGAGTGCCTCTAACAATAGACTCAAAACTTTAAATCCACAACCCACTGGTATTATCCTACAACTATCTCGAATTTCCTTTATCTCTCTTCCTCTTGACCTTCCCAACCCAAGGAATGTACTCATTCACTTCTCTCGGTCTCTTGGGTGCCCCGTTCAATTATCAAGGCCTCTCTGGCACACATAACTAGGAATCTCTCAGCTGGGAACTCAAGGGAACTTGTTTCTAGGAAAACTACCAGCAACAACAACAACAACACTTGTTGTTAAAGTGAAACTCACCCAGGAGTTCACTATTCAGGACTAACAACCTGCGTCTTCAATTTACATCTTCAAAATTATCCAAAAAGACTCTAGCATGCTCCTGAATTAACCTGTGACTTATTGGTCTATCTCCCATGCTATTTTTCCTTTCTCTCCCATTCTTGTTCATGCAAAAATTGAATGTCAAAAACTATCTATTCTCCCCCATACAAGTTTCCTCTATTTTCCCAAGATGGTTGAATTCTCACTCTACTTAATGTTGATTTTACAGCAGCCCCATGCTTTTAATAACTATGGAAATGAATTCTACACCCACCCCCTGACAAGTATTTAATGGTTGGGCTCTCATACACTAAAACAAAACAAATAGAAGTTATACCCAACAGTAATAAAATTCAAAATTCCGGGCTGAATTAATACCCATAATTAATTTCCTCCTTGGGTTCCTCTTGGACACATAGAAATTTTTAGACAACACCCCCCCCCTATGGTGGATAAATCAGTCCCTATCTATGTCTATATTCTTGACAATCAGTTTCACATTATATTTATTAAAAAAAAAAATACAATTAGTATATTACATCGCTTGGCCATAGCTATATTCATATCTACATTATGAATAAATTAAAATGAGGATTATAGTTGGGATGTTACATATGTAGAAGTGACTATGACAATAGAAGAAACAATTTCCCCTTATTCCTTTTGGAATAGGGATTGAATGCAGAGGACAAGGGATCTGAGAGAGCGATGGTGTCGAAATACACTGTAGAACTAAAGAACAATTCGCTCAAGGAGAGCAAGAGAAGATCTCCTGATATGATCTAACAATATGAGATGATGATAGACCAATCACTAAGATCTTCTATAAATAGTTTTGGTCATGGAACAAACTCAACAAGCTCAAGTGAAGGCAGTAGCACCTGTCCATAAAATGTGGATTAGGAATTCATAAGTGGATATGGTCAATAGAGATTTTAGTCAATCATCGACCCAAACAATCTAAGAATATGAGGTTACAAAGGAACCACATGTTTCAACACTCCCCCCATAAATGCATCTTGTAGGAAAACAAATTCTATAGCATTCCCCCCTGAATTTGTCTTGACTACAAAATATAATCTCAAGAATGTAAAACAACATTCTAAAGCAAGCTTGATCACAATCAACACGGATCAAGTCCAAAAAGATAATTCATACATTGAAAAAAGGTTGCAAAATATGTTGTCAAAACAAAGTCCTTGTCGGTCAATCGACTAGACAACAAGATAAAATCATCCAGTCTATTAGGAGACTAGAAAACACCTCACCAATATAATCAGTCTCTATCAATAGGTACAATAAACAAAATTACAACTCCCAATAACATAGTTTAACATGGTTTGGTCAGTCTCAACAATCCAGGTCGAGTCAACAAGAGGCAGTCGAGTCAACACATAGCTCATCAGTTTGGTTACACATTATAAAATTCAATTACTTCCCCCATTAAACACAACTGAATGGTCAAAGTATCATAAAAAAAAATTCATCGAAACACACCAGTCGACAAACAATAGATAGTAGAAACTTAGTCAAAAAATGCATAGTCGAAAACACCTCTAGGGGACTATCAAGTTGGGTCAAATCCCAGTCAACCAATATCGCAATCGAACTCCAGTCGACTATCAAGTCGGGTCGAATCTATGGTCGACTACTGCAAAACATAAAAAATGAAGAGGATCATTGTGTATTCATACAATCGATGATACATAATGGTAGAAACTCTTCAAACATTGGTTTAGAAGTTCCCATGACCACTCATCAATTCAACCACAATTTATCTTGGTAGGCGGTACTGGTCCATGAGTCTATATTTCACATCTCTTATACAAGGATCTGAAAGCATGAATTCCACTTCTTCGATGGAGAGGATGATTATAAGGCATATAGGTTTTCATTGGTTGATCAAGAGATATAGGCTTAGGGTCAGGTGTACTCTGAGGAGTAGTACAACACGTTATATCAACAACAACATCATCAGCAATTATAGTTTGAGATTATGACATGGAAGCAACAACCACTTCATCAATCAGTTCAGGCGATTTCTCATCAATATGAATGCCACCTGCAATGAAAACAACTTTTGTGTTTGTGTCAAGGGCATGTGTAGTCAAGGAGGAAACAACAACAACATATCCAAGACATGTTCTTGGTGGAATAAAATCATGCATAATAGGAGCATAAATACCATGTCCATTCTATCCAAGTCCTCCTCTGGTATATCCCGTCTTACTGAGAAGTCAGGATCATATACATGTACTGTGTTTTTCAAAGTTGGGTGAAACAACAAAATTATCAGTTTCAAAGCATAAATTGACAACATATTTCTTACAAATGGAAGTAGTGGGTGGAGAAGAAATGGGTGAGCTTGGAATCTCAACAACATCAACATTATTCTCGCAAATATTTGGATTAGCAGCAATGATGGAAAAAGAATAAACATCAATATTCTTCTCAACATTTGTCTCAACATTTTTTTCAGTACTATTCATGTTCTGAAGAGTTGCATCCTTCTTATTCATCTACAATAGTATGTCATTATAATATTCCTTCAATGTATGATATTCATCAAACAATTGATTGTTATCTTCTTGAAGAGTTCCAACCTCTTGATGAAGCTCATCAATAGAGGACTTCAAGTGGGAAACCTCACGAATGTTAAGCACCTAGTTATTTTATATTGAATAGAAACAAGAATATCACTAGAATTACCAATAGAACAACAAAATATAGAGAATAACACATCAAAATGATACCTTTATTGAAAGAGAAGCAATGTTCACTTTCCTCTTCGAGGGGAAAACTTTAGCATAGAAGATCTCTATTACAATAATTCTCAAGGAAAATATTCATCATTCCCTTGATACTATTTAAACTAAATTTATCTACCCAGATGAACAATTTAGAGGAATATCTTTCTAGAAGCAAAAGCTTATATTCGGTATTCTTACATTTGACTTATTCCCCTTATTCCTAGGCATGATTTATTAATATCGGTATTTATTACATGGAAAATATATTATTCTACCTACATGAAGGGTTAGGGAGGTTCGGTCCCTAACATGCCCCCCCCCTTAAAAATGGTTGAAGTTAGTGGTAGCATCAGACTATTTTCACATAGGTCTATGTGTCTACACGTGTGGAAATTGTCCAAAGCCTTCTACTCTTGAGTTTACTTTAGTTAAATAAATTATTAAAGTAAATTGTTTTTATTAATTAAATATGTAATTAGTTAATTGAGTTATTTAAGAAACATGTTAAAAGTACTAAGCATGTAGCATGTAATATAAATCTCAAGTGAGTGTCAGAAGCAATCTCAATCGTAGATCGCTTTTGAAGTTAGAAATAGATTGTAACTCACGATTATAAAATCAAGGATAGGGTGAAGGAGAAAGACACTTGATAGGAGTTGTCTTAAGATAGTCAAGACACAGATTGATAGTCGACTTTTGTTCAAGATATTTAGATAGTCGAATATTGTTCAACATCTTGGATAGGTGAAGAAGGAATTTCATCTACAGATAATACAGGTCAAGGAGAAGAGAGAACAAAGTAATATGTAGGTGGATTCTAGTCGAAGTAAGACACAAGAGAGTCAGATTGTATGGACCTTTTCATACATAATTTTCATACATATCTATGGGTCATATTTTAGACAGTGGTGACTATTCGCGGGTCACATAAGATAAAGTTGTGCATTTCTGCAAGTCACAGAATGACAAGTCGCAAGGTTTTTGGGAATGATGCCAAAACTGGTTGTACATCAGGTCAAACCTTTCTAGGTTAGTCTGCATCTTTATTTCTCTTAGTGGTCGATTATTCGTGTTATACTAGCCCTAGTTTTAGCATAATAAAATCATTCTCAACACTAGTTTTCCCTCCCAGGAATTTCTAGGGGTATCTATCCAAAAATATTGGTGTTCATGTGTTCTTGATTTAGTTTCCTAGTTTATTCTTCCATTGCATGATATTGAGTTGAATATTTTAGTAGTGTATTATTGTTTTGTGAGCTGCTAATTTGATTTCACTAAGGAAATCACTAGATAACAAAGAACCTAGGTGTTGGAGTAATAATTTCAACATGGTATCATACCTTATGCTTTGAAGGGAATCCAGATCAGTACAAGGGAACATTTCTAGTAGAGGGTTATTTCAAGGGAATTTCATCAGTTCTTAGGGATGGAAATAACATCGCTAAGAGTTGAAGAAATATTGGATGGAGCATACAAATTCCTATCTTAGAATGAAAGAGTTACTTTCGCGTTGAAGGAGTATGACCTTTTGAAGTTAGTGGATAAAGAAGTTACTCCACCAACATATCTAATAGCTTTAGATGCTCACAACAAGAAGGAGATCAAAGAAGAAAGATTCCTCCTATATTCTGTGAAGGGTCATATAATCCCTCACCTAAATGAGATGAATATGACCAAAGAGATGTTTGATTCCTTGGTAATTTTATTCCAGATGAAGAACTTGAATAGGAGGATGGTCTCAAGGAATAAACTAAGATCACTTCATATGTCTAGATCAGATAATGTTACCAACTATCCCATGAGGATCACAAAAGTGTGTGATCAAAATACAACCATAGGGGAGAAAATATAGGACACATAGCTCGTGAACATGGCATTGAATGGTCTTCCCAAATCATAGGAACTATTTGTCAAAGGAGTTTGTAATTGGGATAATATCCCATATTGGCAGATACTTTGGGATGAGTGCATCCAAGAAGAGACTCAGGAAGAGTTTAAAGGTAGGAGGAAGGGAGGTAATGAAGAGACCTTGTCCCTTTTTAGTAATACAAGGAAGGGAAAAGGAAAGAGTTCTAGTGAGAAAGCTAATAGTGATGGAGGATCATCACAACCATGGAATAAGAAGGACTTGAGAAAAATCAACTTCTTCTCAGGTCATAAGAATGGGAATTATGCATGTTAGTGTCCATATAAGAAGAAGAAAGATAATGAAATGAATTAGATAGAAATATTGGTAAAGACAAAACGTGATGAGTTTGTAGAAATGTTTCAGAAGGATTACTCAATGATTTATTTCCTTTCTACTAGCACAACAATGACGACTACTTGGTTCTTGGATAGTTGTGCATATCATCATATGATAGAGGCATGTGAGCTATTTAGAATTCTGATGGAGAAGGAATAAAAGGTTCATGTGGATCTTGGTGATGATGAAAAGTATGCAGTGAAGGAAGAGGGAACAATTACGTTCCATATTGATTTAGGAGGTTTTTTATATGCCCATGATGTGCATTACGTACCAGGTTTGAAGAAATTTTTTCTTTCAGTCTCATCTATGGAGGACAGATGTTTTACCGTCACGTTTCAGAGAGGGAAGGTACTCATACATCCATATAAATCTATCCCAGACAACCCAGTGGTTGTTGGGGTTAAATATGGCACATTATACAAGTTGCAAGGTAATCTTGTTTAAGATTTGGTACACAATAGTGACAACCTATGTGATTTTTGGCACAGGAGGTTGGGACACCTACACTAGAGGACATTTTTTACTCTGAGGGAGATTTTTACAGGTCTTCCATAGTTCAATATTGAGAAATAGGGAGTGTGCAGAGGGTGTGCACCTGGAAATAATGCCAAGGATCCTTTTCAAAGAAGCAAGAGTAGGTCCAAGGGGATATTGGATCTTATCCATTCAGATGTGAGAGGGTCGATGTCAGCAGCATCATAATAGGGATCATAATACTAAGTGACATTTAATGATGAATGTTCAAGGAAAACCTGGATCTTGTTTATGAATACCAAGGATGAGGTCTTTAGTCAGTTTAGAGAGTTTAGGGCTCAGGTAGAGAACCAGACAGGGATGAAGATTAAGGTATTGAGGTAGGATAATGGTGGATATTACACATCCAATGACTTAAAGTATTTTTTCAAGGAGGAAGGGATCAATACAGAGATGACAACCTCATACAACCTCAACAAAATGGGGTTGTAGAGAGATAATCATTCCATCATCAGTTCTGCTAAGGCTATGATACATGATAAGGAGTTTCCCATGTTTTTGTGGTAATAGTCATGTAATATGGTGGTGTATGTGCAAAACAGGATTCCTCACAGGGTATTGGGGGACAAGACTCCGAAGGAGGTATTCTCAGGGGTGAAGCCAAATATAGGAAATTTGAGGATCTTTGGTCTTCCAGGTTACATCCATGTGCTAGTGGAGAAGAGGATGAAGTTGTAGCCTTTAGGACAAAAGGGTATACTTGTGGGCTAAAACAAGACCTAAAAGGATTACAAAATATTCATTCTAGCACAAAGGAAGACAATTGTGAGAAGAGATGTGAAGTTCGAGGAGAACTTAGCATCTAGGAGTACTCAAGAAGCATCAACAATGATAGAGGATGAGGAGCAATAGGCTCCGAAGGATGAGAAAAAATTAGCAGTTCAGACTTCAGGTGGAGAGGAGGAATTATCCCCTTTTAGCTCCGTCAAGAGACCTAGGTGGCTATTATAGACATTGAGGGATGTTGGTGAGGCTCCTAGAAGTGTGGTTAGAGAGAGGAGGCCTCCAAAGAAGTTTCCAAACTATATGGAACTTCTGAGTGGCATCATTGATGCTAAGACTTATATTTTTGAGGAAGAAACATATCAGAAGGTATGGAGGGATGCCATGGTATAGGAGTACACCTATATTATGAGGAATGATGTTTGGGACATAGTTTCGAGACCGGAGGGGAAGTCAGTTGTGAGTTCTAGGTGTCTCTACAATATTAACCATGCTACAGGTATTATCATAGAGAAGTTCAAGGAGAGGTTTGTGGTGAGATATTTCTCCTAGAAAGAGGGAGTGGACTACAAGGATACATTTTCTATAGTCTCTAGGTATGTTTTTATTCAAGTTGTTATTTCTTTTTCTTCAATTATGAAGCGGATGATGCATCATATGGATGTGAAAACAATGTTTGTCAATGATATCGTTAAGGAGGAAGTATACATAGAGAAACCTCAGGAATTTGAGGTACATGGGAGGGATTCATATGTGTGTAGGCTTAATAAATCCTTGTACCAAATTGAACAAGAACCCAAGGCTTGGTATTCCAGGATTGATGGATACTTTCAGATTATGGGATTTACCAATAGTGAGGCAGATCCTAACCTGTAATTCATACTTTTTGGAGAGGATCCTCTCATATTGGGTCTCTACGTTGATGATTTATTTATCACAGGTGTAAAGGAGTTTATTGCAGGCTGCAAAGCATATTTGGCTAGTGAGTTCAAGATGAAGGACATTAGCTTGATGTATTGTTTCTTGGGGTTAGAGGTATGGCAGGTATCGACAGAGATATTCCTTGGACAAGGGAAGTATGTAGTATATATCTTGAGGAGATTCATAATGGAGGACTATAAACTGATGGCTACACCTATGATTACCAATATGAAGAATATTGACACTTCATATTCAAATTTGGTGGATCCAAAGATATAAAGGAATAGTAGGGTCCTTGATGTATTTGGTCAACACTAGACCAAATATTTGTTTTTTTGTGAACACCATAAGTGAGTTCATGGTAGATCCAAGGCTAGTGCATTGCATCATAAAATAAAATATGCTTAGGTACTTGAAAGGTACGATGGATTATGGATTGAGATATCTTGGAGGAGATGGAGTAGATTTGTAGGGATATACAGACACGGATTGGGCAGACAATGCAGTAGACAAAAAGAGAACCTAGGGGTGTTGCTTCTACTTGGGATCAAAATTGATTACATGGTTCAGCAGGAAGAAGAATTTTGTAGCACTCAATTCAACAAACGATGAGTATATGGCAGCGAGTATGGCTAGTTGGGAATCCATTTGGCTTCACAAATTGCTTACATGTTTATTTTCTCAAGAGTTGGAGCCTATGGTGATATACTGCGATAATTAGAATTGAATCAAACTCTCTGAGAATCTAGTATTCCATGATAGGTCCAAGCATATTGAGATCAGATTTCACTTCATTCAGGATAGGATCCAAAAAGGAGCAGTGAAGATTCAGTATATTTCCACAGATGAGTAGGTTGCAGATATTCTGACCAATCCCTTAGAGAAAGGGAAGTTTTTATTCTTCAGGGGTAGACTTGGAGTGGTGCATAATACCTTCCTCACTAAGAGGGAGTGTTGATGTTAGTGGTAGTATCAAACCAGTATTTCTGCATAGGTCTATGTGTCTATACGTTTGGAAATTGTCCAAAGCATTATACTCTTGAATTTACTTTAGTTAAAGGAATTATTAAAGTAAATTGATTTTATTAATTAATTATGTAATTAGTTAATTGAGTTATTTAAGACACAAGATAAAAGTACTTATCATGAAACATGTAATCTAAATCTTAAGTGAGTGTGAGAAGTAATATCAACTGTAGATGACTTTCGAGATTAGAAATAGATTTTAACTCATGATTGTAGAAGCAAGGCTAGGGTGAAGGAGAAAGGCACTTGACAAGAGTTGTGTTGAGAGTGTCGACACACAGAGTATTGGATCACAAAGGACTATGGTTTAAGATCTTGGATAGGTGAAGAAGTATTTTCATTTACAGATCATACAGATCAAGGAGAAGAGAGAACAAAGTCATAGGTAGGTGGATTTCACTCGAAGGAAGCCATAGGAGAGTTGGACTGTACAAATCTTGTCATACAAAATTTCCATACATATATGTGGGTCATAGTTTGGACATTTTAAGATATCTACAGGTCATAGAAGGAAAATCCATAGATGTTTGTGGGTAACCAAAGGGAAAGTCGTGGATTTCTCGGGAACCATGCCAAAACTAGTCGTACAGAAAGCCAAACCTTGTAGGTTAGTCTATAGTTGTATTTCTCTTAGTGGGTGATTATTCCTATTACGTGAGCCCTGATTTTATCATAATAAAATCATTCTCATCATTGGTTTTCCCTTTGGGTTTTTTCCATGGGTATCTACCCAAAAATACTGATGTTCATGTGTGCTTGATTTGGTTTCCTAGTTTATGCTTTTGTTGCATGATATTGAGTTGAATATTTCAGTAGTTTATTATTGTTTTGTGATCCGCTAATATAATTGAAATAAGGAAATCACTAGATAACAAAGTACCTAGGATTTGGAGTAATAATTTCAACAAAAAAATACTTGTCCTCAAGGATTGAGATGAGGAAATTGTTGTAGGATGGTAGTCGGTTCCCAGGTGGAATTGTATGGTTGTGTGTCCTTCCACTGAACTAAAATTTCCTTTATAGTGCACTAGAAGAGATGACACTCACACTGGTCCAAGATTTCTTATGGCCACAACCAAATGGAACCTTCTTCATCCAACTTAGGTAGACTGGTCTAAGTCTGGTACCTATTTTTGAGTAGTTTCTTTAAGAAGGAAACATGAAAAATAGGGTGGATCTTAGAGTAACTGGGAAACTCTAACTGGTAATCCACTAACCCCACTCTCTAGAGAATACAATAAGGACCATAAAATATTGGGGCGTGTTTCTAAAAATATTGTTCTTTGAATGAAGTTTGTTTATAAAGATTTAGACGAAGAAACACCAAGTCCCCTTCAACAAATTTATGTTTAGAATGGCCCTGATATTCTTTTTGTTTCATGCAATTTTGAGCCATGACCAAATTCTCTTTGAGAGTATAGAGAATGGCCATGCAAATTGTAAGAGTTTGATCCACCTGTTGAACCTTGGAGACAATGTGAATGTATGATAGAATCGAGGGTGGATTTTATCCATATATTGCTTCAACGTGAGTCATGTGAGTGGTGGTATGGTAATAGGTGTTGTGCCACCATTCAACAAGGGGTAACCACTAAAACCACTAATTTTGTTTGGCATATGCAAAACACCTCAAATAGGTTTCCAAACACTTGTTGACTGTCTCAGTTTTTCCATTAGTCTAAAGATGATATGTTGTGTTGAGATGAAATTGGGTTCCATGGAGTCAGAACAATTCTTTCTAGAAAGTATTGGTGAAATTTCAATCATGGTCATAAACATTAGTCTGAGACATGCCATGGAGTTTGAAGATATTATGCATAAAAAATTGAGCCATGTTGGATGTTGTGAATGGGTATTGAACAAGATAGAAATGAGCATATTAGAAAATACGATCCACAACGACTATGATGACTGACTTATTGTCTAATTTAGGTAATCCAATAATCAATTCCAGATAAATATCTATCCAAATAGTAGGTGGAATCAGAACATCTTGGAGTGTGCCTAGAGCTTTGACCAACTCTCCCTTATTGCATTGACAGGTACCACATTCATCCATAAAGGTGTGGACATCATGTTTCATACCATCTTATAAAAAAGAACATTTGACACATCCATAATTTTTGGTAAAACCAAAATGCCCACCTGTAGGTGAAGCATGAAACTCAGAGAGAACGGTGGATTTAATCTTCGTATGTTTTCTTAAATACAAGAGACCTTTATAACGAATATTTTCATGGTTCCACGAGTACCCTGGAGAAGCTTGTGGATCATGTTGTAGTTTTTGTATCAATTTTGAAATTTTGGGGTCTTGCAAGCATTTCTGGCGAGCCTCTTGAATCCAATATGTGACAATGAAAGATAAGGAAAAAATGGACCTGTCTTCTTCATATTTCCTGGAAAGGGAATCAACCACCACATTTTCTTTACCTTTTTTGTAGATGATCTCATAATCATATCCAAAAATATTGGTTACCCATTTTTGTTTCTTCGGGGAAGAAATTCTTTGTTTCATAAAATACTTGAGACTTCAATGATCAATTTTAATTTGGAAGTGTTGACCCGAGAGATAAGGACTCTAGATATCCTTAATGTGCAGAATATCCAACATTTACTTTTCATAGGTGGATTGGCCAAAATGGTGCTCAGACAATTGTTTGTTGGTGAAACCCAAAGGTTTACCATCTTGCATGAGGACAACCCCAATGCCTTTCCCTGAGGCATCACATTTTGGTGCAAAGGTCTTTTTGAAGTCAGTGAGAGCCATAATAGGAGTAGTGCACACACTTTATTTCAAGGATTGGAAGGAATGGTTTATTTTTGGAGTCCATCTGAAAGCATTCGTTTTAAGGAGTGATATGAGGGGACCTTCAATTTTTCCATAATTTTGATCAAACTTGTGATAATATATCATCAAACCTAGGAATCCACGCAGACTTTTAAGAGTTCTAAGGTGTGACCAATTATACATAGATTGGATTTTCTTCAGATCCACCCTAACACCATCCTTTCAACAATATGTCTGAGGTACTCAACTTCAGAGGCTCCAAAAGCACATTTAGATTGCCTAAGAATTTTTTTGTGTTGCGGCAGTAGTTGTAGAACTTGATCCAGATTGGCAAGATGTGCTTGCCAAGTTTTTCTATAGATGAGGATATCATAAAATAAAACCAAGACAAAACGATGAAGGAAGGGATGGAAGACATGATTCATGAGACTTTTAAAAGTGGAGGGAGCATTACAGAGGCCGAATGGCATAACGAAGAACTCATAGTGACCCTCATGAGTTCATAATGCAGTCTTGGGAATGTATTATTCTTTCATATGAATTTTGTGGTAGCTAGAGCATAGATCAAGTTTGGTAAAATACTGAGCACCACTTAATTCATCCAAAAGCTCATCATTGACAAGAACAAAAAATTTGTCTTTTATTATGAGTTTGTTGAGGGTGCAAAAATCAAGACACATGCACCAAGTGCCTTCTTTATTGATTACCATGACTACTGGAGAAGAATAAGGACCAATACTGGGATAGATGACACCAACCTCTAGAAATTCTTGAAAACTATTCTCAATTTAATTCTTTTGGGTGAAGGGATGATGATAAGGGAGAACATTTGAAGGAATAATTTATGAAAAGAGAGGAATGGAACGATCATGAACACCTCGAGAAGGGGGAAGTCCCTAGGGGGTTTGAAACACAACTTGGTGTTCAGAGAGGATAGATTGGGAGTCAGGATAGAAAAAGGGTGTCTCCACGACCTGAATGGAATGAACTTGGGAAATAATTCCAAAATGACATTTCTGAGGATTTTTTCCATTCAGTGGGAACTGATGATCTCTACTGACCCTGATGTGATGCCATGGAATTAGTGTTTTTGTACCTCCTACTAGAATTGAATGGTTAGTTTCAGGTAATCTATGGTGATAAGGTTGAGAGTGTGTAACCATTCAACACCAAGTATAATGTCACAACCGCCCATGTCAATAGAAAAAATATGATATTTAAGGTGGTATTGACCAATTTGTAGCCGGAGATTTTCACAACACCCTCCACATTTCATGGAACCCCTATTGACAATCATCATTTGGAAATTATTAACTGGACCGATATATAAATTGACTTCTTACGGAATGTGGCGATGAATAAAATTATGGGTGTTTCCATTATCAACACGAATGATGAATTTTTGGTTCTTAATGTAGCTAATTAACTTGAGGGTTGGGGGAGTAGAGAAACTATTGAGTGCATTCATGGAAATCAGTGGTTAAAATACTAGTGGACCAGAGAGTGAATTAAGATCAGTTGGTGGGGGTAGAGTGGGTACATGAGAAACATCAAATTCTTATTTAGAAACATCCTCAGTCATAGTCGTAAAAATATTTCATTCCTTACACTTGTGCCTAGGAAAATGCTTGTCATCACAATTATAACAAAGACCCTTAAGTTGGCATCAACGATTTCGATCCAATTCAATTTATCGATCCTGAGGGGAGTGGAAGGAAGGGTGGAAAGGGTGGGTTTATGGCGGGGAATAAAGGGTGTTTAATGGTTTGGGGATGAGACTACTTGTTGTGATTCCTTGGCCCTTTTCTTAGCTTCCATACAAATATGGGGGTGAGTCATGGGGACATGGGCACATATTTCATCCTTGAGGGCATTGATAAAGAATTCCATGAAAAAATCATCTGTCATTCCCTCCATTCTAAAAGAAAATTTATCAAAGCCAACTAGAAACCATTCCACTGGGCCAATGTTTTTCAACTTGGTCAAACAACCTAAATGATGGGAATCAATGTTAAAGAATTCATAAATATATAAAAAAAACTATGTCCAATACATAGACCATTAGCATGCCTTTTATGCCATTTCCACCATTGCTAGCGTTCAGGACCCAAATGGTGTTTGGAAAACTCATCGGTAATGTCGTGCGAAGAGAAGTAGTGTTCCATTTGGGTGACCTAGCCCGTGGGGTATGAGCCATAAAATTTGTTCATATAAACTCTAGGAAGGTGTAGGTCATGCTAAAAGTTATTGGCCTGAAAAGTATAGGAATTGGAGGAAGTATCACCTTCAGGGTGCAAAGGTTGGTCAGATGAGGGAAGGCCTCTAGGAACATTTAGTTTGGCTTAGAGATGGCTCACAAAGGATTCAGGTTAGTTTTCCATCTCATGTTTCAGGGATTTCATTTTGGAGTCTATGGTGGAATTCATGGAGGAATTGATGGTGGAAATATTGGCATTGATTTGTCGCAATTCCTTCTAGGTCGTGGAGAGATCAGATGACAAGGTATTGAGGCATGCTTCAAGATCTTGGTTGTGGTTGTGGGCCATGGTGAAAGGGGGTATACAAAGGGGATGGGCGAGTCTACACAGAAAATTGGTTATGGGAGAAGGACATCACAACAATCAGGGAGAAATAGGGAATCCAATGGGATAGGTCCCAAATAAGGGAGTTGGGAAGGGGTTGAGACCACATGAAGAAAAAAGGATAAAAAATTCAAGGTGTGACTGCGATCAGGACAAAAAGAGGAATCCAATTTGATAAGTATCAAATAAGGGTGCATGAAAGACCCATATTTTATTTATTTTACTCATGTGGATTTACACTCCGATCTGAATAAAAGTGTAGCAGAGAAATACCCAACTTCTTAACGGGAAGAAATGTGTAGTAATTTCACAACCAGAATGCAAGAGGCAAGGTTGCATGACAATAGGTCTTGTCTATTTCTTTTCTATTATGTTTCCATATGAATGGTTAGGGTGTTCAGGGTTCCTATAGACAATGGTTTTCCCTATTCTATATCTCTCTAATATACATGCGGGGTGTTGATGTTAGTCATAGCATCGGACATGTATCTTCACATAGGTCTATGTGTCTAAACGTGTGTAAATCATCCAAAGCCTTCTACTCTTGAATACACTTTAATTAATTGAATTATTAAAGTAAATTTCATTTATTGATTAAGTATGTAATTAGTTAATTGATTTATTTATGAAACATGCTAAAAGTACTTATCATGCAGGATGTAATCTAAATCTAAAAGTGAGTTTGAGAAGTATTCTCAACCATATATCACTTTTGAGATTAGAAATAGATTCTAACTCATGATTATAAAAGCAAGGATAGGGTGAAGGAGAAATATACTTGAAAGGTGTTGAGGGAGTCAACACAGAGTATTGGATCATGAAGGACTTCGGTTCAAGATCTTGGATAGGTGAAGATGGACCTTCATCTAGAGATCTTACAAGTCAAGGAGAAGAGAGAATATACACATACACAAGTGGGTTTCATCAGAAGAAAGCCACCTGAAAGAGTCAAATTGCACGGAGTTTGTTGTATGTAATTTTTGTACATATCCATGGGTCATAGAGGAGACAATAACAAACATTCGTGGGTCATAATGGGGAAATTCATGGATATCTGTAAGTCGCTAAAGAAACAATCACGGATTCCTAGAAAATTGTTCCATAATTGATTGTACTGTAGGTCATACCAGGTTAGTCTGTAGTTGTATTTTTCTCAGTGGTCCATTATTCTTGTTATGGGAGCCCTGATTCTAGCATAATAAAATCATCTTTAGCATTGGTTTTACCCCCAGTGTTTTTCTAGGTGTATTTACCCAAAATATTTGGTGTTCATGTGTGCTTGATTTTGTTTCCTAGTTTATTCTTTCGATGCATGATATTGAGTTGAATATTTCAATTGTGTATTATTGTTTTGTGATATGCCAATCTGATTGCAGTAAGGAAATCACCAGATAAAAAATTCCCTAGGTGTTGGAGTAAGAATTTCAACATGGTATTAGAGCTCATGCTCTGAAGGGAAGCTAAACCAATATAGGAATGGTTTTCCAGAAACATGTTATTTCTAGGGAAGTTTATCATTTCTTATGGATGGAAGCAACACCATTGAGAGTTGAAGATAGATTGGATGGCATCCAAATTCCTATCTTGGAAAGAAAGAGTTACTTTGGCATTGAAGGAGTATGACCTTTGGGAGTTGGTAGATTTATATGCTCACAAAAAGAATGAGATCAAAGAAGAAAGAGTGCTCATATATTATGTGAAGTGTTAGTCTCTAATTCATCTTTTGATTTAGTGAGAAAGTCTAATCCTAAACCTTCCCTACCTGCACTTCATTGTTTGCTTTCGTTTGATTTTAATCTTTGTTTTCATTTTGTTATGTTTCACATTTTATCTTTTTGAATAATTTCCTTAAGTTTGGGAGATTTAAGACATGGTTTTACAATATGTGTCACTTCATATGCCTATTTGAATCTTGCAAATTCAAAATTATTCCGAGTCATTAATAGCGCTACTGGAATAACATTATTCCCGTAGCACCAATATAATCATGCCATGATAAGTGCCAGCCACCCTGATTTTGTTATGATTACATAAATCATGGACTGATAATCCGCATGTTTCCCATGATATCTCTTGAATCATTCTATAGCTCGCACCGCTACATGCTAGGATCATTTTGTACCTCCAAAGACCCTTTTCAGATCAGTCAATTTCCAATCATCATTATATGATCCTGTCACTCGTCGTTCTAATTTATTGAATTACAAGTGCTGGTATTTTCTAGAAGAAATTGTTATATGCTAACGGTTGTAGGTGGTAAATTCAACTTACGAACAGTGCCAAGTTACAACATCGTGTTATTAATATAGCACCTAAGAGAAGTGGGAAAGTTGTTAGATTGGAACCCGAAGGCGCTGAGCTTCTCAAAGAATATCCATAGATGGTGCAGAGGTTTCAAGATGTTGGCTGGTTCAAATTCCTCACCACCTTCCAAGGTTATGACAAGCAGGTATCTATGGCATTTGCACAGAACTTCGATGGTTTTGAAGTGGAGATCATAAATTTGTTGATGCTGGTGACAGAACAAACAATTGCCAAAGCTTGTAGATTGGTAGTTGGAGGAGAATGATGGTGGAAAAAGGAACATGTAGTCACAGAATTTGTCAATCAATTTTTTCTACCAGATAAGAAAAGCCTGGATTGGAGAAAGGGAGTCCCTCACAATTGGATTAGATAGGAATGACAGACTTCTTTAATCATCATCCACAAGTATATCACCTGCGAAGGAAGATTTTCACTGATTTACATCTATCACATTAGGTTGTTAATGCATCTAAACAGAGATTATCCTTTAAATCTTCCTTACTTTGTACTCAAAAGCCTAACAAAGATGTCAAAAAGAGTGCAGTCACACCCCGCCACTGCCAAGAGTAGCCTGTTTCATCAAGTCTTAATTAAGAATCTAGTTGTTGCTACTATGAGGGAGGTACAAAAACCCCAGAGTTGGTTGATCTAATCCCTGAATCCTGATCCATAGCCCAACAAACAAAAAAGAGGCAAAGGGAAAAGATTTGTTACACAAAAACTGAGTATTCCAGTTGATGAAACTGTTGTTAAAGAGGAAATGTCTGATATCAGGGTGACAAGAACCAGCAAAGGTAAGAGACCCAAAATGGATGCAGAGATCAAAATGTTTTTTGATGAAAACATAATTATGGAAGTAGATACGGATGAAGATTACAATGTAAATCCAATTAAACCCACAGTCAATCATAAACAGAAATACCTCCATTACACAGGAAAGAAAAAGAAAATAGGGAAAGGAAAACAAATTTCTTAATATTCTACAGGAACTATAACAAGAGAAACCACTGGATCATCAAAAGCTGAAGCAGTGTTTTTTGATGACAAAGGCTATTATTCTACAGAACCAGAAAAGCTACAGGAAATACTCTATTTTTTTACCTATTTTAGTCTTTATCTTCAAGAGAGGTTGCAGAACAGTTGGAGATGAATTTGTTGAAACAAAAAGAGTTTTTTGTTGGGAACGTGTCGCTTCACAAAAAACTCTCTCGTTTTTTACACAATAATCATATTTTAATAGATTCAAATTTATCTTTGAGGCCTATTTTTCTGAAAAAACTATAAAAAATACTATGTTTTTTACACGTTTTAGTCTTTATCTTCAAGAGGAGTTTCAGAATAGCTGGAGATTAATTTGTTGAAACAAAAATATGTTTTGTTGGGAACATGTACCTTCAGAAACACCTCTCTCATTTTTTACACAACAATCACAGTTTAAGAGATTCAGATATATCTTTGAGGCCTAATTTTCTGAGATTTCACAATACATAATTTCTTGTTTTAGTTAGTAATTTTGGGAGCGGTTGCAAAATAGTTGGAGATGCATTTTTGGAAACCAAAAGAGGTTTTTGTTGGGAATGATTCCCTTCACAAAAAAATATCTCGATGTTTACACATATATCACTGTTTGGGAGATACAAAGATATTGTTGGACCCTATTTTTCAGGAATTTGCCAGATTTATTTTCCTAAAAAATCTCATGGACAATAGTTGACCAGCCACCTCATCAATTCGACTTGGAGATCTGATTTTATATTCTCCTTGATTATTTGAAATAATAAACTAAATATAGATGAGGAGGTTTTCAGATTCATTTATTTTTGATCTGGATAATTATGTATTATTTCTATATAAACTCTGTAGAAGAAGAAGTTAACGAGGGGGTGGAAAAATGGGAGATCCAGAGGACTTATTTTGAAACTCCTTGTAAGGCATTAATATTCTATTTTACACTTAATAGCAAAGGCATATGGATGGTTAGACACTCTTTTCTACTATGTTTTTATTTCTTCATGCTTGAGTTCATTATTCAGACTGCAATACATTTGTTTCTTGATTGTTAATTAATACAGTAAAGAATTTGTCGTGGAAATTATTTTCAAGTTTTGATTTCAAGATGATGGTCTTGTTTCTTTATGATATCCTTAGACAAGAATTTATGTGAAGTTGAAAAATTGAAGGCTTCATCCTCTCTTTTTCTTAATGGTCTAATCTATCTATGTGACTACCTTTTAATCAATCAATGGGATATACCATGTTCTGATTTTGATTTTCATGTTATGTTATAACCTTGAGCCATTTTTCAACCACCTTATTCAAAAAACCAAATCATAAAAACATTCAAAACACTTTGCAATAAATCGATGATTCCCTAGCTTGCCCTCTCATAGTCAAGTGCAACTTTAGGGACTAACAACTTTTGGCACCCTTGCCAGGGACAAAGCAGCGAATAAATCTTCCCTGGGAGAACGACAATGATCAAATCCACTTCTTGATGGTGAGCAGGAAGAAGGTAGATACATGACTGCAAATCTTTCATCATGGTGACTCCATTGTCTAAGGATTAATAGGTGACTCCACTGGGGATCCAAGTATGGAATCCATTTTGGCTTAAAGGTTGGACTTTTGTGACTTTTCAGATGTAGTTGGTTTTCCAAACCCAATGCTTAGCATAGGTGAATGGGAAGGTTCCCTTCCTACATTTAAAGGAGAAGATTGGGAGGTACCGGCTAAACATCTGCTAGATTTCCATGAGTTTATTTGTGAACGTCAGATTGTGCACGAGGATATTCAGATCAATATTTTCAGATACTCATTGAAGGGAATAGCCTTGGACTGGTGCAGATCTCTTCCAACCGCCAATATCAACTCTTTGAAAAGTTTTCACAATTCTTTCAGTATATTTTGTAAAGAAAAATTTTCAGCTAAAAGTCTTTTTGAAAATTGTTGTGATATATTTGAGAAGCATATTCAGCATAAAGCAATTTTCTTTTTTATCTGATTGTAAGGACAAAACTTATGTTGATAAGGAAGATCTTCAAGATACCATGGATGAGAAACAAAGAATATTTTTTTCAAATCTGTCTCAAGATCATATTGCTGATGAAAATATGCAAAAATATTCTTCTTTGTCATTTGAATTTTATCATCTTGTTCCAAATTATGATAAATATAGTGATGATGATATTGACATTCTAGATCCCGATGTATCTATGGTGACAGAATCTGACCAGTAGATTCATGAAGGTATTAAGTTCATCATCTATGAACAACCAGAGCCAGTGTATGATAGTCAGTTTGTTGACTATCATGATGGAATTGTTGATGTTTCTATTCAAGTAACTTGTGATCAGATTCAGGATAACCTTGATGCCTTTGATTGCCAATGCCTGGGAAATCTTCATGCTCTCTTTCCAGCAGAACAAATGAAGTATCATTTGATAAGTGAAGTAGAGGAACAATGGGACCTTTTGTATCAGCTAGAGATGTAGCACAGTTTGCAGGATCCTGTGGTTGTCTACATAGAGATGGTTTTTACAGAAGCTTTTAGTTTGGAAAATTTTGGAATTAAAAAAGATTGGATTTGTAAGTATGTACTACAACTTAAAATTATGCTACAAGTCATGAGGTCTTCTCTGAATTTTACTTCCATACAATAATCTTTTTCAGTAAGCTGGATGTTATCATGGCTTCATTGGAAGCATAATTTCAAATGATTAGCCAGTTTTTACTGGTTAGAAGTAGGAATAAGATAGAATAATAAGCTCACCATCAAGTACGAGATTATTTTCAGTTTGTTAAATTGAAGCAGAAAATTTGGTTTCAATTTTGAAATAAAGACCCCATGCCCCATGTATAAAAGGCACTATTGGCAGGGGTAGTTTGGCTTCAAATGAGGAGCCAATTTGCAGAAGTTTGGGCCAGATTTGAATGATATTGAATGACTCCACAAGCCCAATGGACTAGGCATAGCAAAACATTGTACATGTTTGCAGAGTTGAAGATTTCCAGGGTCAAGCTGCATGGATGGATAGAACGGAAAGGCACAATGGTCTGCTTGTTCTTGATGCCTCACCAAGAGAGCATCATCCCCAGAAGGAGCCAGTGTTAGTCTCTAATTCTTATTTTGATTTAGTGCTAAAATCTAATCCTAAACCCTCCCTACCTGCACTTCATTGTTTTCTTTCGTTTGATTTTAATATTTGTTTTCAATTTGTTATGTTTAACATTTTAGCTTTTTGAATAATTTCCTTAAGTTTGGGAGATTGAAGACATGGTTTTACAAGATGTGTCACTTCATATGCCTATTTGAATCTTGCAAATTCAAAATACTGGAAATTCATTAATAGCGCTACTGGAATAACATTATTTCCATAGCGCCAATATAATCATGCCATGATAAGCACCAACCACCCTGATTTTGTTATGATTACATAAATCATGGATTGATAATCCGCATATGTCCCGCGATATCTCTTGAATCATTCTATAGTTCGCATCGTTACACGATGGGATCATTATGTACCTGCAAAGACCCTTTTCAAACCAGTCAATTTCCAAACATCATTATATGATCTTGTCACTCGTCGTTCTAATTTTTTGAATTATAAGCACAGGTATTTTCTAGAAGAAACTGTTATATGATAACGGTTGCAGGTTGTAAGTTCAACTTCCGAACAGTGCCAAGTTGCAACATCATGTTATTAATATGGCACCTAAGAGAGGTGGGAAAGTTATTAGATTGGAACTCGAAGGCGCTAAACTTCTCGAAGAATATTCGCAGATGGTGTAGAGGTTTAAAGACACTGGCTGGTTCGAATTCCTCGCCACCTTCCAAGGTTATGATGAATAGGTATCTATGGTGTTTGCACAAAACTTTGATGGTTTCTAAGTGTAGATCATAAATTTTCTAATGCTGGTAAAAATAAACATTCGCCAAAACTTGTAGATTGGTAGTTGGAGAAGAATGATGGTGGAAAAATGAACATGTAGTCACAAAATTTGTCAATCAATTTTTTCTACCAGATAAGCAAAACCCGGATTAGAGAAAGGGAGTCCCTCATAGTTGGATTAGACAGGAATGGCACACTACTTTAATCATCATCCACAGGTATATGTTAGGTAGCTAGAGAGGTAGTGGGGGGGCCTAGAGGGCCCATAGTTATAATAGTAAAGGCCATTCAATGTAAGCTGGACTAGGCCCACTATATTATTAAATAAGGATCACTATGGTAGTTAGACATAATAAATGAGTATTTATATATAATAAATGTAAGAGGACTTCTTAGAAGGTTCTACTTCTAGAAGATTCCTCATTTAGAATGTTCTTAGGTGATGGCAGAACTATATAAAGGGGTTCAAGAAATGTAATGGGATATGAAGAGAAATATTGTATTTGGAGCTGATTCTCAATAGGAGGATTCCCCATCAAAGAGGCAAGTGAACAGGAGAGGATCCCTTCTATAATAAGATCCATTGTATGGTGTTGCCCTACCTCAAGGGTTTTAGTAATAATAAAGTGTGGTTTCTTCTATATTGCTTTGTGGATTTATTATGTATTCAATATTTGTGGTGATTGTATTTGTATATCTATTCAGGTTCTTAACAAGTGGTATTTGAGCACTTTCCTTGGCAGACATTGTGGGCAAATAATTTTTATTTTTGCAGTTATTTTTTCGGAGAAGAAAAAAGAGGGCCATGACATTACAAAATGTTTTGGTATATTTATGTCCAAAATTTGTATAAACAGGTTGTATATCTGAGTTCCTCTCATAAAAACACCCAAGTTGAAAAACAAATCGTATGAAATGGAGTCTGGGAAGTCAAGATATTGAAGTTTTAAAATCTACAATTTTTCAGGGTTTTTTCCACGGACGACGGTGTGATCTTTTTTTTTTTTTTTTTTTTTTTTGTAACATATGGAGGTCGAATTTGCCCCCAAAAATTACAGAATTGAGTTCCTCTCACAATTTCACCCAATTTCAAAAAAAAAAATCATCCGAAACGGAGTCCAAAAAGTGAAGTTATGAGCATTTTAAATTCAACAATTTTTCAGGGTTTTTCCAGAAAACGTCGCGATTTTCTGCAGTAATTTATTGTTCTATTTTTTGGGTTTTTTCATGACGACGATGGGACTGAAGATTTCATAGGGTGATCAAATGTATATTTCTTCTCAATCCCTCAAAGAATTTCTACATGACAGATTCCATGACCTTGCAGATGGCCTCAATGATAGTTTTCGTGGTATTCAAGATTCATTGGATAACATGCAAGAGAAATTTCTTATGGGGGACATCATGAATGAATATTATTAATAAGTGTATTCTTGGTATTCTTTGGAGGATCATTGTGATGATTGGTATATCGATAGTTGTCATTTTTTGGATGACAACCACTTCCATCTTCTATTTGATGGCTCTCATTCACATCATATAGAGCACATTATGGAGAGAAGTCCATCCTCTTCTATACACACTATTTTTCAGTATTCTTCAGTACTAGTATGTTATTCACATGATTTTGGGGATATGGAGGGATCTACATATTTGGATCCCCATGATCAATGTAGATCTTTGGAGTATCATTTTCAGCTGGTTCTTGAGTTCAGATATATTTTGTGTGGAGTTTACATGAACACTTGGGCATGAGACCCCAATTCACAATAAATGTTGGACTACTTCAGCATGATGGTTTTTATCTCTCCATGGGACCCTGGTTATATAGTCTACTTCAGCACTATGATCCACACTTATCCATGAGACCCTGATATATGTTTGTAGATCAAGCGTTGAGGACAATTCTTTCATAAGGGGGATGGAATGTTAGGTAGCTAGAGAGGTAGTGGGGGGACCCGGAGGGCCCATAGTTATAATAGTGGAGGCCATTCAATGTAAGGTGGACTATGTCCACTATATTATTAAATAAAGCTCACTATGGTAGTTAGACATAATAAATGGTTAGTTAGATATAATAAATGTAAGAGGACTCCTTAGAAGGTTCTACTTATAGAAAATTCCTCCCTTAGAATTTTCTTAGGTGATGGTAGAACTATATAAATGGGTTCAAGAAATGTAATGGAATATGAAGAGAAATATTGTATTTGGAGCTGATGCTCAATAGGAGGATGCCCCCTTGAAGAGGAAAGTGAACAGGAGAGGATCCCTTCCATAATAAGATCCATTGTATGGTGTTGCCCTACCTCAAGGGTTTTGGTAATAATAAAGTGTGGTTTCTTCTATATTGCTTTGTGGATGTATTGTGTATTCATTATTTGTGGTTATTATATTTGTAGATCTATTTAGGTTCTTAATAGTATATTACCTACGAAGGAAAATTTTCACTAATTTACATCTAACACATTAGGTTTTTAATGCATCTAAATGGAGATTATCCTTTAAATCTCCCTTAATTTCTACTCAAAATCCTGACAACGATGTCAAAAAAGGTGTAGTCACACCCCTCCACTGCAAAGAGTAGTCTGTTTCATCAAGTCTTAATTAAGAATCTAGTTGTTGCTGCTATGAGGGAGGTACAAAAACACTGGAGTTGGTTGATCAAATTCCTGAATCCTGATCCACAGCCTAGTAAATAGAAAAAAGGCAAAGGGAAAAGGGTTGTTACATAGAAACAAAGTATTCCAGTTGATGAAACTCTTGTTAAAGAGGAAATGTCCAATAACAGGGTGACAAGAACCAACAAAGGTAAGAGACCCAAACTGGATGCAGAGATCAAAACATTTTTTGATGCAAACATAAATATGGAAGTAGATACAGATGAAGATTACAATGTAAATCCAATTAAACCCACAGTCAAGCACAAACACAAATACCTCCAATACACAAGAAAGAAAAAGAAAATAAAAGTGTGGGTGGGTAAGACAACAGGGAAAGGAAAACAAATTGTTCAATATTCTACAAGATCTATAACAAGAGAAACCACCGGATCATCAAAAGATGAAGTAGTGTTTTTTAATGACAAAGGCTATTATTCTGCAGAACCAGAAAAGCTATAGGAAATACTCTGTTTTTTTACCTGTTTTAGTCATTATATTCAAAAGAGGTTGCAGAACAGCTGGAGATGAATTTGTTGAAACCAAAAGAGGTTTTTGTTGGGAACATGTCCCTTCAAAAAAGCCTCTCTCTGTTTTTACACAACAATCACATTTTAATAGATTCAAATTTATGTTTGAGGACTATTTTTCTGAAAACTCTACAGGAAATACTCTATTTTTTACCTGTTTTTGTCTTTATCTTCAAGAGAGGTTTCAGAATATCTGGAGATGAATTTGTTGAAACGAAAAGATATTTTGTTGGGAACATTTCCCTTCACAAAAACCTCTCTCATTTTTTACACAACAATCACAGTTTAAGAGATTCAGATATATCTTTGAGGCCTAATTTTATGAGATTTCACAATACATAATTTCCTGTTTTAGCCAATAATTTTGGGAGCGGTTGCAGAACAGTTGGAGATCAATTTTTGGAAACCAAAATAGGGTTTTGTTGGGAAAAATCCCCTTCACAAAAACCTCTCTCAACTTTTACACATATATCACCATTTGGGAGATACAAAGATATTGTTGGACCCTATTTTTCAGGAATTTGCCAAATTTATTTTCCTAAAAAATCTCATGGACAACAATTGACCAACCACCTCATCTATTCGACTTGGAGATATGATTTGTTATTCTCCTTGATTATTTGAAACGATAAACTAAATACAGATGAGGATTTTTTCAGATCCATTTCTTTTGAATCTTGATAATTATGTATTATTTCTATATAAACTCTGTAGAAGGAGAAGTTAAGGAGGGGGTGGAAAAATGGGAGATCCAGAGGACTTATTTTGAAACTCCTTGTAAGGCATTACTGTTATATTTGAAACTTAATAGAAAATGCATATGGATGGTTAGAAACTCTTTTCTACTCTATTTTTCTTTCTTCATGCTTGAGTTCATTATTCAGACTGCAATGCATTAGTTTCTTGATTGTTAATTAATACAGTAAATAATTTGTTGTGGAAATTATTTTCAAGTTTTGATTCCAAGCTGATGGTCTTCTTTCTTTATGATATCCCAAGCCAAGAATTTATGTGAAGTTGACAAATTGAAGGCTTCATCCTCTCTTTTTCTTATTGGTCTAATCTATCTATGTGACTACCTTTTAATCAATCAATGGGATACACTATGTTCTGATTTTGATTTTCATGTTATGTTATAACCTTGAGCCAGTTTTCAACCACCTTATTCAAAAAACCAAATCATAAAAACCCTCAAAACACTTTGCAATAAATTGATGATGCCCTAACTTTCCCTCTCACAGTCAAGTGCAACTTTAGGGACTAACATGAAGGATCATCTAATCCCTCACCTAATCGAGAAGACGATGACCAAAGAAATGTTGGATGCCTTGGTAAATTTATTCCAAATTAAGAACACGAATATGAAGATGGTCTTAAGGAATAAACTTAGATCAGTTCAAATGTCTAGATCAAATAATTTTAGCAGCCACATCATGAGGATCACCCAAGTGGGTGATGAGCATGCAACCATAGGGGAGAAAACAAAGGACGCAGAGGTAGTGAATGTGGCATTGAATGGATTTCCCAAGTCATGGGAACCATTTGTTAAAGTATTTTGTGTTAAAAAGAATATCCCATATTAGCAGAGACTTTGGGATGATTACATATAGGAAGAGACTCAGGAAGATTCTAAAGGAAGCAAGAAGGGACGTAGTGAAGAGAAATTGGCCCTTGTAAGCAAAAAAAGGAAGGGAAAAGGAAATATTTCTAGTAAGAAGGGTAACAATGATGTAGAATCATCATAGCCAGTGACGGAGAGTGACTTGAGTAAAATCAATTGCCTCTCATGTCATAATAATGGGAATTATCCATCTTAGTTTTCGAAGAAGAAGAATAAGGGTAATGAAAATATGCAGACGACAACATCAACAAAGACACAACCTGATAATTTTGCAGCAAAATTTGAGAAGGATTACTCAATGATTTCTTTCCTTTCTACTAGAACAATAACAATGAGTGTTTGGTTCTTGGATAGTGGTGCATCTCCTCATATGACAGAGTCATGGGAGCTATTTAGCAGTCTGAAGGAGAAGGACTCAAAGGTGCATGTGGAGCTTCATGATGATTCCAGGTATGTAGTGAAGGGAGAGGGAAAAGTTATGTTTCATCTTAATTAATAAGGGTTGTTAGATTCCCATGTTGTTCTTTACATACCAGGTTTGAAGAAAAATTTACTATCAGTCTCAGTTATGGAGGAAAAGGGTTTCGTCATCACTCTTCAGAGAGGGAAGGTACTCATACATCAATAGAAATCTATCTCGAACAACACAGTGGTCATTGGGGTTAGAGAGGGCATGTTGGTTGTTTATCTAAGTTATACCTTTAACATGATCAACCCAGGTCCAAGTCTATTGGGGATCCAACAAAGCCTCTAAAACTATCAGCCCTCCTAGTAAACTAGAAGGAAATGCAACGCATAGAATGCACTGCATAGTCTCACCCAAGATAGTCTTAATGGGTGACTGCAATACTCAAGTGCTTGCAGTCCAGGAATGAATGGAGATCTGTGAAGTGGACGCTGTGAATTCTATCTAGATATTAAAGAAATATAATGTCATCCTCGTTTATGCATGTAATGTAATCATATTCATTAATTCATTCATACATCATTCTAACATCTACTAATAGACAATAAAAGATATACAACCATTCAATCACATAACACAAGTTTTACCGTGGTTCACCCCCCTTGGATACATCCACAAAGATCTATCTCTCTAGCTCTTTTATTATGGTAGTTCCAAAACTATAGCACCACGCGCTTTACAACTCGTTCTCAGTCAGGTTGATGTCTATTATGAAGCAAAATATACCACACCAGAATCCTCATCCTGTGATCTAACACTCAATATATACCCTTCTAACACTCTACATCTCAACAACTTACAAAATTGGAGTGTATTACAATAGTGCTACAAACTAGTTACTCCTTCTCATGTGAGTAACACTCCATAAATCTAAACTCTTCAACTCTCTCCTTTTCCCCCATTCTTAGAACTCCTAGGTATCAATATATATACATTTTTGGCTCATCATCCATTACAATTTATTACAAAAAACCTAACCCTAACGTCGTTAAGTCTTCCATGCAGATGTGCATTCTTCTTTTCCTTCCAGCTGTCACTTTCTTCTTGCATGCCTTTTTTCCCAAAATAGTCTTTCTTTCTGATTCGGCCTGCTTCCAACAGGCCCCAAAAACTAACATGTGGCTCGTCCCAAGCCACCTAACCCTTGTGCGATTCATCGATCTCTCTTGTAATCTCTTGGAACTTCTCCATGAGCTTCGTTTCTTGCATTTGGGCCTGCATGGTCTTCTCCTTGAGTGCATCCAATATCTACATTGCAATCTCGTCACTGACCATCCTTGAACATTTTGTCTGGGTTTTTTCCGTATATGTTTTGGCTTTCTCTTCCTATGCAATGACCTCTGCTTCTCACTCCTGGAGTGGTTCCATTTGATCCTAATGCTCCTTTTTCTATGCCCGCACAACTATGAGTTATGGCTACAGTTTCTTCATGTCCTATGCTCTATGATCGACATTGTATTCTTCCTCTTCTTTAGGTCCTGGATAGCTACACTTATCCTTTCTCCTTCTTGGTCCCACTACTCGACCTACTGATCCTCTTCCAGATTCATCTACAGTTGTGTTCCTTTCTTGAGCAAGTCGGTCATCGTGTGGACTTGTCACTCTATATCCTTTATCTGCGTTGTTATGTTGGCCCTTGGTTATGGAAGGAACCAAAGAACAAGGAAGAAAAGGTGAAAAGAGATCTTCGTGGAAGACACAATGACTGTCACTGGGTCGAAATGAGCAAAAGAGAAGAAAAGATGGATCAAAGTACAGAAATGCAAGTCGTTGGACAAGAATATTGAGAATGAAAGATCAACAAGGAAGAGGGATCGAGGAAAACTCAGTATGTGGAAAAAGCCACTGTTGGATGATTTGGAGCACCGCGTGAGAAGGAAGAAAAGACACGCTGGTGAAGCCTAGAAAAAGTGAGTCAAGTTGACTTAGGGTTTTAGATACCTAGGGTTTTGGTATCTATGGTTTTGGCACCTAGGTTTTGGCCTAGGGCTATTGGTGAATGATTGTAATGTATAAATAGAGGTCTAAAGGGCCTAGGTTGGGTGGGGTGCTTTGGGTTGGTATGATATTGTTGTTGATCTAGCTCTATTGTTGTGGTGAGATATTATTGTATTGAGAGAGAGAAGTGATAAGTAAGAGAGCCTTATTTTTGTTGGGAAATTATACCCTACGGACGAACAAACTAGGGTTTAAACTTGCATGCAGATCATGACTCTCCAAGAATTACTTTTAACCTTCTACCCCAAACCTAAAACCCTTTTTCACATGCAAACATGGGAAGAACCAACTAACCTTTTTATCTACGGTTGGTGTAGATCCTCCATTGAGCTTTATCCCATTGCTTCTGCTGCTCCTTCCACAAAGCGATCTTGCAATCAAGACAAAACTACGCATGCATGCTATTGTTCTACTAGAGGATTAGAGATTAAACATAAATCAAATGAAACACATAAGACTCGTGCATTTGGGATGGGAAAAGTATCTTTTTATTAATCTCAAGATGAATCAACTTACAATGATTATAGAGACCGGCCACCATTCCTTGATCCTGATCCTGGGCTCCTCCTCTTCTTTGTCCTCCAACTGCTTTGCTTGAATTCTCCTAAAGCTTGAGGGAAGGCTAAAGGGTTGGGACAAAACGGATTCGGAAATTGGGCAGAGTTTATTTGCTATGATTTTCCTCTTTTGAATAGTACCCCTACCCCTTCTTTTATAAGCTAGAAGGAGATAGGGTTTTAGATTAACTCTCGGCCATGCATGGTTGGGAGTTCTAGTTAACTAACCCAAAGATTTTCATCCCGGTGGAAACTTTCCTGATTTTTTTCTTTGTTAGGTAAATGCGTGCTACAGTGGGCCAGCCCGCGTTCCAATGTGTGTAGTATAAGGCCTTCCAGTGTTCCAACGCACCCAGTAATGGGTTAGGGCATGGGTTACTTTTTTTAAGAGGTTTTTTGAAGAGTCTGTTCATCATGGTTTTAGCAATGAAAGGCAATGAGTTGGCCTGATGCCAGTTAAGCATGGATGGTGCAATTTAGGGTTATAACATATTCCCCCTAATGTGTGAGGTCAGAAGTGCGTCTGATGACCGAAATACATTACCAATTCTTCACCAATCTGTACTGATATGCTGAATGAGTGAGCCCAGGAAGCAGGAATCATGAGGTGCCATCTACAAAAATGTCAAATGTCTCACCAAGGCGGGCATACCCATGCTCGGGATAAATTAGAACCATGGCTACCAATCAAATACACTATATATCCATCTCAAATAACTATAAATAGTAGCCACGAACAATACATAGTGGAGCTACATCTCGAAATCAGAAAGATATACATAGAAAGTATCCATCTCTCAGAAGATAATTTGGCCTAATGGTTGTTCTTCAGAGCTCGAGCAACAAATTCAACATCTTCTAAACTTGGGTAGGAGTGTAATGTAAGTGTACGACTACACTACCCAGAGGTCTTCGACAGCTCGTCGGTTGTGGACTTGATAATCTTGATGATCGGACTGGAGGCTTCAGTGATTTCGAGCAAAGACTTGATTGGACGTTCAGGATGGCCGAGTATGCGGACAAGAGACATATTGTAGAGGGGACGACTTAGGTTTAGTAACCAACTTCCCTTGGACAATAGCACGACAAGTGATAAGACTCAGGCAGCATATCTATTAATCATAAGTCTACGAAGCAGGAGGCAACGCAAACTCTCCATATGTTTGGAAGAGTTAACCAAATGGTGGAGGACACAACTCTATAACGAGCAAAGCTTCCTAAGGTCGTATTACATCCCAAAGTCTGATGAATCAAATGGACAGATGTGCTTTATCCAAGGGCGACTCATAATGCTGCCAATAAATAAAATACTTTTCCCATCCTCTTTTTGGGGTATATTTGATTTTTTTGTTCTTTTTGTTGATTTGAAAAAAAGAATAAAGGAATATTACGTTACAAGGGAGGAACGAGTATAGCAAACATACTAGCTCAAGGCACAAGGACAAGACTGATGTTCTAGGAAATGATACTCGGGAAAATCCTCCAGTGGCCAAAGGTGTTAAAATGTAGACACAATCTGTTACTAGGCTAATGGGTAAAGGATACAAATGCAGTTGATAGAACACAATGGTAACGTCCTTCGATGTAAGTTTAACGAGCCCAAAGAAGGGAAGCTCGGCGTTTTTCATATTTAGAGAGTCTGAAAAAACATAAAAGAAAACTCCATTGGGGTACCTTTTTCGTCAATAGTCCAGTCGGTTCGAAAAAGGGGTAAACTAGCACCGACGGGACGTCAATTCAAAACCATTTTAACGAGTGTGAAAAGGACAAGATCACTGGGCTATTTTTTCACTTATAAGGAGTCTGAAAAAAGATTAACTATGGACTCCATCAGGAATGTTATTCTGGACCATTTTAACGAGTGTGAAAGAATAAGATCACTCGGCGATCTTTTCAATTTTAGGGAGTCTGAAAAGAGCTTAACTATGGACTTCGGGGGGGTTTCTTTTTCGTAATTTTAGTCCCTCAGGCCCGAAAAAAGAAATAAAATTATACCTGAGGATACTCTTCTAAAGAATCAGAATTCGATAGAGTATTCCTTTGTTCGTACAGTTGACCGTTTGGACTGAAAAAGGGGTAAACTACTGCCGGACAGACGTGACTTCAAATTTCAGTTTAACGAGCGTGAAAGGTCACAAGATCGCTCAACAATCTTTTCATGTTTAAAGGGTCTGAAAAGGGCTGAAAAGGAGACCCGTTATGTTTTGGGAGTCCGAAGGGTAAGACAAAGAGTGAAAAAGACCCATGCAAATGAGGCTCAAACTTATATTCAGGAAAGACTATATGGACTCCCGAGCCTACTATGTTGTTAGAAATGGAACGGACACCATAATGCAACCAGGAACTACCTAGGGCATCCATGTTTTGGTAAGCTCTACCACCCAGTTGCGACACTTCTAGAGCAGATGTGGCAGTTCCATGTCGTAACCGGAGGGGATCGATCCTATATCGTAAGAACAAGAGGCAACGAGATGCAACAGTGGGGATGAAATCCTACCCTATATGCTCTGGTTGATTTTCAAAAAAAAAATTATGGACCGTCCTTATGTACATTTTTTTTTATTTTCTGAAACTCAATGAAAAATGTCCCAATACCTGATCAGATCCCTCCCACATCACTCCTACACCACTCAAAATGGTTTTTGGTATAAAGAAACTAATAAAAGGGCCCAAAAAAGTGACAAAAAGAGGCCAAAAAGTCTATAAATAGAAGCTGCCAGCTCATTATCACCATTGTTGATTTGGAAATTGACTCTAGAGCCAAAATACCCCCTTTGCCAAAGATCGTGATTCCGGGAGCTACAGTGGATGAAACAGACTTCTGCTCAGACCAAGTAAGTACAAACTCCCTCATCTTGCATTTCCATACCTCAATTATTGTTTGTTTTTGAGTTTGGGGGTGGGCGTCGACATCAAAGACGTCGGCCCTAGGCACCCGCGGGCTGTCTAGGGACAGCCCATGGGTACCCGCACGCAGGGTCAATACTGCGCGCGGGTACCCACGACTGTCACCTCGACAGCCCGTGGGTTACCCCCCGTGCAATGAAAAATGGCTTATGCAAGATCTAACCTCCCCCTTTTTTACTTTGTGACTTGGCAGGATGTATGTGTAGTGGAGAGAGAGAGAGCATGAGGCTGCCAATGAGGCAGTGGCCGCAGATCCAAATGTTATGGATGTGCTGACGCAGTGTGGTTTAGTGAAATTTTTCTTGTGTCCGTTTATGCATGCTCAACCTAGGCTACTGAATGCCTTGGTTGACTACTGGCATCCAGATGCAGAGGCCTTCATGATAGAGGGGCAATCCTTGGTGCCCACCACCGAGGACATTTACTTTCTGACGACCCTCTTGAGGAGAGGGGAACCCGTCAACCTTCAGACTTTTTCTGCGGGGCCGAGCAAAGTCTCGGAGTTGATAGCGGAATATTGCATGGCTCGGACCAATCAGAGGACTTCCTCGATACCTGTTAGTAGTATCACCAGCCTTGCCCTTCAGACTATCTTATCGCTCATTGGGCGGATTACCGGCTCCGCGGCCGTGTATCAGGTGTCATGTGCACAGATGACCTGTGCCATTCAGTGCATGAATGCATAGATTTTCGACTGGAGCACCACACTACTGGCCAGCATGATAGGCCAACTGACAGCTTGTAGACAGTGGATGCACAGGAACTTTGGGTTTGGGACTATCCTGTGTTCGTTCTTTTTTGAGAGAGTTCCATGCTTCAGTCCTCGGTTGACAGTACGGGGACATCTGGCGACTTTCCCTGTAGTGTGCATATGGGCAGCGTTGTTTCCGCGACAGGGTGGTGGGAGGACCACCGAGGCCTTCAACGATGATTTCTTTGCATGGCTGTCACGATAGATTCCAGCGATCGAGGATTACCCATATGTCGGGATTGACTATTCCAGAGATCTCGCGGTACCAGTGCCTCCTAGTGAGGAGCGAGGGGAGATGGGTAAGTCTCCGCCTACCTAGTTTTTGTTTGCATATGTAATTTTTATGTCTTTTTTAGATATATAGCATGTTTTTTGTATAACAGAGTTTTGACGGGTGAACTTTTGTTTTGCGTGCAGATGTGGGACCCATGCGACCTGCCAATTATGCTCGGAACAGGTGCCACCCACAGCCAGAGGCCACAACTGCCACCGCCAGGGGAGCAGCAGTGCTAGCGAACCTCCCAGTAGGGGAGGCCGAGAGGGTTCTTAGGCGGGTTGAGCAGAACTTCACTGCGCTCACTCACATAGTTCCCATGGAAGAGATAGAGGACTTGCCACCCTCTATGCAGACTCATGTTGTGGGGGAACTTCGGACATGGGGCCGATTGTTTAGGCGTTTAGCCCAGGCTCCACATGATTATAACATGGCCCACATGCCCTGAGCAGACTTGTAGCCTGTGATGTGCCTTGAGCACCGATATGTATATATATATTTTGAGGGCTTAAGCCCCAGTGACTTGTTATCGTTCCCACTTTTTGAGGTGCTTGCGCCCATCTATGTACTCTGAGGATTTTATGATATTTATATATGGTTTTTATTTCTTTTCCGTGTCTTATGGATGGTGTGTACAAAAATGCATTTACATGTGTATGATGATGATCTTCTTTATGTGTGAGCAAGATGCCAATCTAAAATATGATTAGCTAGAGTATCTGTGATTTGATTTAGACTCCTAGGAACATGAAATTATGTAATATAATCAAATTTGAGTTCCAAGAGACGTACCCTAAGGAATCGTCGGTGTAGAGTAGGATCGTGCACACGGTATATTCTGTTCAGTTGCAACACAACCAGTTGAGTGTCTAGATAGACCCGGAGACGAGAGATGCCCAATGACAAATCGTCACGAAGCAACTCAATAACTTCGCTATACTTAGCAACATTGTTTGTGGTGTCACCTAAGCATATCCCTCCGGAAGATAACAACTGACCTTGTGGTGTAAAGATTACCCAAGCTGTAGAGGCAAGCCTCCGCGTGTGTCGACTAGCACCGTCCGCATACCCAATGAACACCTCGGACTCACTTGACATATGCCATAGTGACGAAATATAACATTAATGACACGTCCATGACACGTTTTTCAAAAGAAACGAAAGAAAGTAATAGCACAAAGACTATACATATGTTACAAAAAGTTACCCACAGTGACCTTTCTATGAGTAATACTTCTTGAGGTAGAGCCCATTCCTAGGCTCCACCAAAGCATTCCCTTCAAAATCGACCAAACGATAAGCGCCCTTCTTGAAAACCTCCTTAACAATGAAGGGTCCAAACCACATGGGTTTGAACTTTCCTGCCCCCAGGGGGTCCTTATCTTGGTCATAAACCAGGACAAGGTCGCCCTTAGAGAAAACCCGAGGACTAACGGACCGATCATATTGGCACTTAACCTTATGTTTATGAGCTTTGTTAGCCAGTGCCGCATCATGACGTTGCTCATCAAGCTGCTATAGGTGAACTAACCGTTCTTCAAGCGGAGAAGTGTCTGGCAATAACTGTACTGCCAATTTCAGAGATGGAATTTGACATTCGATGGGAAAGACTGCCTCCAGCCCGTAAACGAGGTGGAAAGGTGAGAAACTGGTTGCAGTCTTAACTGATGTTCGGTAATCCCATAATGTCGAGTATAACATCAAATGCCAATTTGACTTGGCTGAGTTGATGGTTCGTTGTAGCATTGTCTTAAGCGTTTTGTTAACAGCTTCCACCTGCACATTGGCTTGGGGGTAGTAAGGTGATGAGTGTTCTTGTCGTAACCCAAGCTTTGATGTTAACTCGGACATCATCTGGTTTTGAAAGTGACTACCATGGTCAGTGACAATCTCTCTCGGGATGCCGAACCGTGCTATAATTTGGTTAAATAAGAAGAGAGCTGCAGTCTCTCCATCATCTTTGAACGTCGACATAGCTTCGACCCACTTAGTGAAGTAGTCGACAGCCACAATGATATAGCGATGCCCCCGAGCTGATGGGGGTTTGCAAGTAGTGTAATCAATGCCCCACTTAGTGAAGGGACCAATGATGATAACAAGAAACATGGGAGCTGGATGTGCCCTCATCTTCCGTGAGAAGATTTGGCACGGATGGCACTTCTTGACCGACTCGACACAATCTTTTACAAGTGTGGGCCAGAAGTAACCTGCTCGTAAGATCTTTTGGACTGTTGCCAACCCGGATAAGTGACCGCCACAAGCTCTTGTATGAAAATCATTGAGCACTATGATGGCCTCTTCATGAGTGAGACATCGCCGCAAGATACAATATACACCTCTCCGATACAAAGTATCATTGAGTATAAGATAGTTCTTGGCCTGATGGCATATCTGCCGACGCTCATCACGAGAAGAAGAGGTAGGACACTTCAAATTCTGGAGATAGATCAGTATATCTCCGTACCAGGGGTCTGACGATTCAATCAAAAACATATCCCCCCGGATAGGCGATTCCTCAGGCACAACGTCACCTGACTCAACCGGAAGTTCTGAAATAACTTCTGCGAAGACCAATGACTTCTTAGACTTTGCTGAAACGAAGTCTAAGTCAAACTCTTGGAGGATTACCATCCATCTACTGATTTTTCCATCGATAAATCGTCTGTCAACATGTACTGGAATGGATTCACGACAGCTACAACAGTGGTCTTGCGAAACAAAACATAGTGACGGAACCGTTGAACAGCATGAACTTCCACCAACGCCATCTTTTCAAGATGGGTATAATTAAGTTCCGTTCCTACAAGGCCTCGGCTCAGGTAATAGATTACATATTCAGAAAACGAATCATCTTCCTAAACTAAAACCATGCCTATGGTTGACTTTGTGGCAGCCAGATATAAGAGGAAATCCTTGTTATAATTCGGTGGCCATAGCAGAGGCGCGGTTATAAGGGCATGTTTCCATGTGTCAAAAGAGTGTTGCACTGCTTCGTCCCAAAGAAAAGGAATGTCTTTCTTCAGTAAACGCATGAAGCCCTTGGTGATTTTGGCATAGTTGGCAATGAAGCATCGTAAGAAGTTCGCCTTGCCTTGAAGACTTTGAAGTTCTAAAATTGTGCGTGGGGGGGGAACTGGGCTATTTCCTCCACCTTAAGAGGATCCACCATGATCCCCGTTGTTGAAATGATGAAACCTAACAGTCATCCTGACGTGACGCAAAAGCTGCACTTGTTGGGATTCAAGTGAATCCTGAAGTAGCAACAACGTTCGAAGATTAGTCGAAGGTGCATAGGATGATCCTTTCATTTGCGAGAGCGTGATGCTAGATCATCTAGATAGGCCTCGACTATGTGTTTGAGATCATGAAACGCAAAAGACATGGCCCGCTGGAAAGTAGCTCCAACATTCTTGAGACCAAAAGGCATTTTTCGATAGGCGAATGTACCCCACGGACAAATGAATGTCGTTTTGTGTTGGTCTTCGGGTTTAATTTGGATTTGGTTATAACCCAAAAAACCATCCATGAACAAAAAGGCTTCACAATCGGCGCACTCATCAATGATCTGGTCAATGAATGGGGTTGGATAATTATCTTTTGGACATGCCTTGTTCAAATCACAAAAATCGGTACAGACACGAATCGTGCCTTGTTTCTTATCGACTGTCATGGGATTTGACACCCATTGAGTCAAGTGAATAGGGTATATGAACCTCGCCTTAAGCAATTTCTCAACCTCAACTTTGACGGCTGCTACTTTCCTAGGATTAACTAGACGAAGTTTCTGTCGAACAGGCTTAGCATTAGGATATGTAGTGATCTCATGTTCAACTATTTTCGGATCGATGCCTGGCATTTCCTCATAAGACCAGGCAAAAACATCGTGGAATTATTTGAACAGATCTATGTAAATCTGAATCTCTTCAGGGGAGCAATCCGCTCCGATGAAGACATTCTCCATGATGCCGGGGTTTCGGGAGATATTGATAGGTATCATGGTAGCGATAGTTGCCATATTTCCCTCAACATAAATATCCTATGTAGCTAAGAGGTTAATGGGACAAGGTTGATCCCCCGTCATGGTGATGGTAAATTCTCCTGCCTCGATTCGGTGTAACTCTGGGAGGAAATATGATCTGTGATGCAAATCATCCCAAAGTTTGTCCAGACCAGTCATTGCTTCAATTATAGCTTTGTCCGAAGGCAAGACTAAATGTAACGAATCGGTGTCGACAAGAGAATCCTGAGCCCAGATAGGCTCTGGAAGCGGATCCAACTCTTGTGCGGGAGTCGGATTGGGGGTAGCTAAAGCTTGCTGGACTAAAGAGTACGCTACTTCAGCAGCCGACAAGGGCATGGACATGCTGAGGTGCCCTGTCGCATCCATCGTGTCTGATGGGGAAGGAAGAATCCACGGATCCTCAAAGTAAGTCGTGCGGAATGACGAAACATGGAAAATCTCAGCCTTGTGGTGAGTTGATATAAACTTGACATCGCCTTGAGGAGGTGGGTAATAGAAAGTACCCATCAAAGATGGGCACAAACCAACTCCTATGTTAATGACACCGGCTTGAGGATTATCTACCATGGGAACTGTGGATGCCCCCAAGGCTGGGTCAGGCCGAGAGAAGGACAACTGATCTATGGTCACTATTCAGCCTTCATGTGGAAACAGGAGGACCCAGAAAATTGTCGCGACCACCACTTGCATAGCATAAGTCCAACTATGACCTAACAAGAGATTGTAGTCGATGGGGGCATCGACCACCTCTACTTCGACACACACGGTCTTTCCCCCTAACTGCACAGGGAAAGAAGGAATGATGCCATGTGGTTGGAAAGAACGACCGTCAAATGCAGTAAGGAGAGTAGGTGATGGAGACAACTCGGGCTGACCAATGGCTTTCCAGCATGCTAACGACATAACACAAGTTGAAGCACCCTCATCGACCACCGTGCGGTAGATATTTCGTGTAAAAATTTTCGTGGGGTGAGCCACTACTATCTGAAACGTGACGTGGTAAGGAAAACAAGGTTTCAAGTCAGTCGTATCGAACATGATGGTACCCAAGTTACAAGTCTCCGTAGAGCCTAAAGCAGTCAACAAGGCTTTCCGCTGAGCAGGGAAACTTTGGAGGACCTCCAAAGAAGACATAGCACAAGGGGTTTGTGATAAATCTTCCACCACAGAGTAGTTTTGGGTGGCCCTTGCATTTGGATTGTGAGAATCCCTCTCAAACGCACCCTTTAGAATGTGTGTCATTGTTTCACCCAACGTCTTCTCGATCTGTAGAGGAAGAGATGGGATCTCAGCTTCTTTTCCCTTCTCAAAGGCGTTTGTATTGCTATAGTCGTGTGCTCTAGTCATTATGAAAGCATCACTTTTATCCATATATAAGTTCGCGGAAGAAGGATTATTTGGAGGAGGGTAGTTTTCTTGGTTGCCCCCTTCACCACTTGCAGAGGCTTGAGTTAAATTTTGCCCATGCTGAAAGGGATTAGTCAACACGGCTTGCTGTTGCTGTGTGACAAACTTCTGGGCCTTCACAAGCCGAGGGCATAGATGGGTTGGGTGGTCTTCCGCACATAAGTTGCACAGATACCTCGCCTTCCTCTTTTCCACGGTGCCCTCGCCAGCATTATTAGTTGGCTTTTTATCCCCCTTACCCGCTTACGTTGTTTTTTCTTCCCTTCAGGCTGTTGGTTAGCCTTTGGGTTAGTCGTCTGCATGAAGTGTACTTCCGATGTTTGGGTAGGAGGAGCAGCCAAAGCAGTAGTCTGGTTGGTCGCTGAGTGTTGTATAGATAACTGCTACAATTGTTTCGTCAATTGCTCAGCGGGCTTAGTTTGTGCCGAACCAACGATATCGTTAGCATGTGGTTCGACTCTCTGTCTGGTTTTATCTAGAATCGATCGTGGTTCATCCGGTAGGATGTTGTACAATAGACCAGACTGAGAATAGATAAGGTCAAACTGTTGAGCCCTCATGATGGCATCTTCCTCGGAGAAAACCCCTGAAGTTGCGACGTCTTTGGATAACTGCGGAACTAAAGACTTAAGGAACCACTCAAGCAGGAATGTTGGTGGGCTGGGTACCTTGATAACACTCTTTCGGCATTGCCACTCTCGAATATGATCCGAGATATTGTCCGCTGTCATTTGCTCGAAATTGGCTAGCAACTCTGTGCCGGTGTCATATCTCACAGGTAACTAGAAATGGTTAAGGAAGGCCATTACCAGTTCGCCAAAAGAATAATATCGTGAGCGGTCAAGCTCGATGTACCATTTCGTGGCACTCCCAATAAGAGTGCATTGAAACAATTGCAACTGGACGGAGTCATCTTTCAGTGAGTTAGATGAACACCAGAGATGTAAAGTAGTCACGTGATCACCTGGATCTTCGTTAGGCTTGGCCTCGAACTTTGGAATGTCCAAAGGAAACTTTGTTGGCATAGGAGGCCAACGTGGATCATGACAAATGGGATCATTTAACAACCGTGTCAAATCTGGCAAGTGTAACGTTGCCAAGAATGGTAGTTTTGGTTGCTGCTGATAGCCTGGATAAAGGGGTCCTAGAGTTTGACTAGCACCAGGTTGCCAGGAAAAGTTTGGCTGCTGGTCGGGGTTCTAGTAGAAACCATGGCCCTAACCAGTGTACGGGTTTTGCATCTGAGGAGACATCATTGGTGGATTCCCCATGAAGGACATAGGATGTTGGGCGTTCATCGTGTTCGACGGACTTTGGGAAGGATTACCCCATGCTGGTCCCAACGGGAGAGGCATAGAAATTTGTCCAGGGTTCCACTGACTGTGGAAAGAATTACCCTAGATCAGCATTCCATAGGAAGGAATGGATCCTTGTCCTGAGTTCCAAGGTCCTGGTATATGTGCCCCCAGCAAAGGAATAGTACCCTATGCCGGTGTAGACTATCCAAAAATGGGTGTGCCCCCAGCTGGGAAAGCAGCGGATGCAAAGGTGTTATTACCAAACGTCCTGTTCCAAACAAATGGTGACGAACCTACCGGCTGAGTTTGCACAGGTGTTCCTTGACTCCCTGCTCCAAATGGACTTTTGGGTGTAGGCTGCCCGACGGACTGCTGATGCGGACCACCAAGTGAAGGGGACGAAGGAGGTATGTGACCTCCAGCATAAGGAAAAGCGTTGAAAGGGGTAGGAATTCCCCCTAGTTGACCTTGCAGGGGAGCGTTAGAGCTCCCTGCCCCCAGACCCAAAGTTTGTAAAGTGGAGTAAGTGAGTACAAGGCTTGTACCCGAACTAGGCATACCGTATGAAAACGGTGGGCCTGTCGCACTAGGTGTGTAAGGAGGTGTGGCCACCGCCATAGATGGGGTCGGTCCACTGTGCGACGTAGTTTCAGCCGAGACCATGGTGGCCCGGACCGATGACAAAGGAAAGTTAGGAGAAGCTTCTCCTGTGGTAGCAACAGTGATGGGAATGGAAGAAATCCCAGTTGAAGTAACAGATTTTGGTTCCATCACTAGGTTAGGCACTGACAGGCGTTCGTAGAATTGAATTGGCACAATAATGTCCGGCCAAGTATCAGTGTTTGAGGTTGCAACCGATCCAATATTGGCGGTTGATTCCTCTGGGGGTTATTTGGGCTCAAAATCCCCAGTTTCTTCAAAAGACCCTTGATGGTCTAGCTTCCGCCTCAATGGTGGCAGGGGTGGCTCCAGTATCACCGGTGGGAGGCCCAGAAGCCTTCGTGACCGACGGAGCTCTAAATCCTCCACTATGTGAGAAGATTCATGACACGCTAAGGTATTCTACACGAATAAATAGTAACACTTGCTAAAAGAAATCCCCTAGAAGATAAATCAAGCAAGCACTAAACTAATTGGAAGAACAGTTACAACAACCAACGCTAGAGAAACTTACCGGTGCAAGTGCAACTCGAATACGGAAGCACCCTCTGGGTATACTCTACAAAGCGTGGCCCGATGTCTGTCCTAGGTACAGTGGTATACCCTCGCAGTCACCTGTGTATGTCCCTAGAAAAGATAGGCAACTAGTTTTCCACCACGTGAACAGTCACCAGGCGGGTATAGTCGATAGTCGGGTAGACCGCAATGAGTAGGGTATCAAGCCCGAAACCTATCAAGGGTATCGAGAGAAAATGGTTTGGAAGACAACTGAGGACCTCGAACGAATTCGAGACCCACGAAGCTCCGTGGAAAATGCTAACGACGGAATCCCTTAATAAATCCTCGATATGTGTTCTCCACAACATTCAGTCCGGCTTTGGAGGGGTTATCTCCGCTACCTTTCCTTATGCGACTTTGTGTTTAGCCCCTGTGTTAGAGGGGGGTCCCAGATAACTTTCCGTAACTGGACTTCTACACTCCCTATTGATAGACTCCAATGTTTGGTTTTGAGTGGCCTTGGAGAAATTTACTCTCCAACCTATTCCAAGGCCCTAGTCCTGAGCTAGTGTATGCACCCTACAAACAAAAGTCTATTTGATTTTAATTAGCGTTGCTTTTAATGGGATTATTAAGTCACAAGGTATGATGGTGAAACTGATGGTGTGTAAAAATACTCAAAGCAAAATGAACAAGAAATTCTTGGAAACAAAAACTTTTACAAACAATGCAAAAACCAGCAACTTTTCAACAAGAAAGACTTCTTTTCTTTTCAAATTTACTAAGATCTCATGCAGTAAATATAAAGTACTTTCGCTTAGATTTGTAAGCTACTTATACTCTAAATGCACTGCAAAAACTTATGCAAAAAGACTTCTTCCTAGCTACTGATGCAACAACACAATCTTCAAACCAAGAAGAAAATGAAACAAGATATATTTTTTTTTATTTAATTGCAAAATGACGAAATAAAGGGAAAATGACGATAAGTAAAAAGCCAAGAAAACAAAATAAAGTTCTGGCATAAAGTGCAGATCGCAAAAGAATCAAAGCAGAGATGCAAAACAGCAATCCAGAAAGCACCAATTCTAACACTTGTCTAAAAACCATAAAACAACAAATTTTTCCTTTTGTCTTTCTTATCAAAACATTAAGTAAGCAAAACACAAGCTAAGGATATGAGGCTCTAACTTTATTGACTGTTCACCCTAGACTCAAAACCTTGAAAGGAACACTTCTCACCACAGGAGGGGATGACTGCCCCACCTAGGCTGAAAGACAACCAGACAGGCCCACGACTGTCACTTAGACAACACGCGTTCAAACGCATGCTGAGCTATTACAGCATGCGGGTACTCGCGAGCAGAACTGAAACAGCCCACGTGTAGGTATAAAATCAAAGAAAAAATCAAACACAGGCAGCCCAGACCTGAAAAAGGCCTCTGGTATTGACAACCAGGGTCTCTGAAAGGCTTGGATGCTTCTACTTTAACAGAAAAGAAAAAATTTGCAAAAAATAAAACAAATGCAAAGAATAACCAACACAATGAGGCAGACTAAAAACAAGACAATAAACTAATCAAGACCTAGACAATATCTAGAAATCCCCCTGAGAAGATAAACTTCTGGCAGGGCAGAGGAGACTGCCTCTTAAGCTTCCTGGGCTCTACACGCTACTGAAACCACTACAGCAGGTGTTCAAACGCGGGCTGTAGAAGGTTAGGGAACGGGTTACATGCATTCAGGCCTTCTACAGGCCGTGTGTACCTCTGTTTGTCTCGAGAATGAGTGTCAAGCAACAGTCAAGGAAAAACTGGTATTGATAACCAGGTTCCCTGCTAGCTTTTGACCTAACAGAAAACAAAAACAACAAAGAAACATGAACTTTATTCCTTTAAACTACCCAAGAAACCTTCAATGAAATCCGGAAACCCTAAGAGTAAATCTCCCCAGTGGAGTCGCCAATTCTGTTGTTGGGAAATTATACCCTACGGACTAACAAGCTAGGGTTTAAACTTGCATGCAGATCATGACCCTCCAAGAATTACTTTTAACCTTCTACCCCAAACCTAAAACACTTTTTCACATGCAAACATGGGAAGAACCAACTAACCTTTTTATCGACAGTTGGTGTAGATACTCCGTTGATCTTTATCTCGTTGCTTCTGCTGCTCCTTGCACAAAGTGATCCTACAATCAAGACAAAACTACGCATGCATGCTATTGTTCTACTAGAGGATTAGAGATTAAACATAAATCAAATGAAACACATAAGACTCGTGCATTTGGGACGAGAAAAGTATCTTTTTATTAATCTCAAGATGAATCAACTTACAATGATTATAGAGACCGGCCACCATTCCTTGATCCTGATCTTGGGCTCCTCCTCTTCTTTTTCCTCCAACTGCTTTGCTTGAATTCTCCTAAAGCTTGAGGGAAGGCTAAAGGGTTGGGACAAAACGGATTCGGCAATTGGGCAGAGTTTCTTTGCTATGATTTTCCTCTTTTGAATAGTACCCCTACCCCTTCTTTTATAGGCTAGAAGGAGCT
>ML788338.1:25842-37307 GCA_009831015.1 Picea engelmannii | reverse complement strand
AATATGGCCTAATAACACTCCAAATGGTGAGAAGAATATGCACTTTTTCAGATTTAAATCAATTTGACACTGCCTCCATTTATCCAACATTAGCCTTAGACATTCAATATGGTTTTTCAACAAGCTAAACACAGTCTAGTCATCAAAATATGCTTCTAAAAATTTATGCAAAAAATCTTTGAACGCTTCGACTACCACTCTGGAAAAGATGGATGGGGAATTCTTTAGTCCAAATGGCATCATTGTATATTGGTAGGATCCCCATTCTGTGGAAAACTTGGTCTTGTGGTGATCCTCCTTGGCAATCCGGATCTGATGGTATCCTAAAAATCCATCTGTAAAAGAATATACCTCCTGGCCTCCCACATTGTCTAATACTTCATCAGTGAATGGTCTAGGGAAGGGGTCATGAAAACATGAATCATTCAACTTTCTAATATCTATGCAGATCTTGATCTCATCTGTCTTGTTGTCTTGTACCACCATAGGGCTTATCCACTCTGATTTTTCGACAGGTTCAATAATGTCTCCTTCCAGCATTCTGTCGAGCTCAATTTTCACTTTCTCCTTATATTTTGGGTTCAATCTGTAGGGTATTTTATTGATTGGCTTTACACCTAGTTTCAAAGGTATCCTCATCTCTTCCATGGGAACTTTGATACCTTTCATATCAGTGAACTTGGTCGAAAACAAGTTATGATATTCATGCAACAACTCTGTAATCTTATCAATGGTAGAAGCATCCTAGTAATCTCTGACATTGGAAAGATTTGGTGTCTCCTCTGTCCCAATATTGACTTTTTTAATCTTGATTGGCTGACCAATAAATGGTATCTCAACTCCTAGTCCTTATACATCTCTTTGGCCTTTTGTTTCAGTGATTTTTACCTTCCTGGGATCATCATCGTCGACATTGATGTTGTAGAAACTCTGCAATTTTTGGAGAGGCGCAGTCCATTCGTCCTCTTCTTGTTCCATAGGGAGGATATATGCCTCCTTGAATACCTTCTATCTCAAAATATATAATGTTCGGTCTACTAAAGGATATTCAATTTCAAAAAAAAAGGTGGTTACAAAATTTTGAATCACACCTTCCCAGTCTGTAGTGATGAGGCGCAGCTCCGCTTGAAGGTACTAGTTGATAGGGGTTGCATCCAGTGTGTTAGTGAATCTGTGCACCCATTGTTCTCAGGGAATGTCACTCCAATCCTATTTGCAGCTCCGCACATGGTCTTTTGGGCAGCTTTGACTTGTGTACCTTGCTTCACATCCTTCTACTTGTGTTGAGAACCGCACTGTCATCAAAGTTCGACATTGTACCCAGTCTGTAATATTGATTTTGTGGGTTCCCCACCATATTTATGGTGTGGCTTTCAGGGCCTCATTCATTTCCAATAACCTCTATTGTGTTGGTACACTTGCTTTAAAATATGTTAGGAAGGATTCCAAAGGGTTCAGAGCATCTGATGTGGGTAAGTTACTCGATGTTGTGCCGATCCATCGAAATTCTCTGGTTAATATGTCACATCTTCTGGTAGATAATTCATACATTTGGTTATGTTAGTTCTCTAGTGATTTTTCTGAATCTGATGAACATGCACTGTCTCTTCGCCAGCTCAGATTCCCATCGACTATAGGGTTGATGTAATCCTACTATCTAGCTGTCAATTTGTATATGTTTTCCAGTTCATATGCATGGTATTCTTCTCTGATGGGCTCTGTATATCGCGGACCCTCATCTGGATCTAAGGGTGCAATGACCTAAAGGCCATCTCTTTCAAATTTCATATGTACCTTCTTCAAATCAACCACTGTGGAGTTATCAAAGGCCCAATGAATTCCTAACAGTACAGGGTAATGGAAACTGTCATCCACAATTTCAATTACCTCGAAATCCTTGAACGTTTTCACTCCATCTCTGTCTACAGGGACATGTTCCAATATTCCAAAGGGGTTGACAGCTTGTTGGTTAGACATCCTAAGCCTGATAGGGGAGTAGATCAACTTCATTTTCCCCATCAGTGCCCAAGTTTTCTTCGTCACGACATTGACCTTCGACCCTAAGTCGAGGACCACATAGTCTATATCATACTCTCCTATTTGAGCATTCAAGTGTACTTCTTTATTTTTCCTTCTCCTTTTTCTGATTTGATGTACGAAGCTATTTAGTAATGGGTCTATATTTCCTAATTCATATTATCTTATTAAGTTATGTACCTCTTGTATAATGCCTTTATCCTGAATCAACTTAACATAGGTGCATAAAAAATTCCATGAGTTTTCTTACCTCTTTTCCCTCTTGTGGCAAAGCAGATTGATCAAATGCATGAGGAATTCCATACTCTTTTATTTTTGGCTGTATTTTTTATGAGGAATCTTGATCTTCTTTAAAATCTTGTCTTGTCTCCTCAAAGATTTGTCTTTCTTTCATTGCATCAAAAGTTCAAGTCTTCTCTGTAGCCTTTTTGATACCTGAGTCTTATGCAATCTTTCCTTGATTAATTCTATCCTCTCCTATAGAAGGGCCTCCTCAAGTGATAGCAATGACTTTAGGGCATTCCTTGCGAGGCTCATCATATATCAATTGCACTTGTGGATTCTGCTGAGGTCCTCATCTTTCCTGCAGCTTAGCTAACAACATAGGGAATTCTTATATAACATGGTCGAATGAGTTGCAATAGCTACATGTAGTGCAAGGATTCTGACAATCCCTTGCCAAGTGTCATGGTTGCGCGCATTTTTAACAGATGATCTATCCTCAGCCTCAACTCATTCCTCCTCGTCATCCTTGTCCTCTGTATCCACCACGAGGATTGAAATTTCCTCTTCTTGGAGAGTTATACTACAGAGTGTTTACTTCTTTTTGTACTTCACCTTAGATCTTGTATATGTCCCTCGATAGTTCGTGCATAAGGTCATAGTCCCTACAATCCCTATCGTCATGCTCCACAAACTTACAGAATGTGCAATATAATTTTTTGGGAGTCTGAACATACTTATGCATGTAATATCACTCACCTGTGCGATGCCTATTTCTACATACTTTGCACCAGGGCATGTTGACTTGCTTCAAGGGGCTCGGTTCTCCCGAGGCCAAATATTCATGGAATAGAGGACAATGTTCCTTATCATGGGCTTCTGATCTTTATCTTACACACCATATTTCTTCTCTTTTGTCCTTTCCCTTGTCCTTCTTCATATCCTTGACCTGTAGAGACAAACTAGTCAGCTGGCTCAAGATCTAGCTCATACCTGAGATGGATTCTCCCATAGGGGATGATTCAAGCTTCATAGCGATTTCCAATGCTTCTTCTTGTGAAGCATTCTTCTCCTGCATCAAGGGAAATTTGATGTGTGGTAAAAGGGCAACGATGAACCATTCTTTATTCTGTTCATATGGGATATGAAAATTTAATCGGCCTATCAAGGTCTTGAACCTTTGATCAAACTCCCAAATAGGCTCGGCTACTGTCTAGTTGATCTCCTTCAGTTCTATAATACATTGATACTCTGACTTAGGTTTCTTGAACTCTGCAATCAACACATTCTTGATATTTCCCAATGGCATAGGCTACATAAGTCATTGGACAAGCTTCATGTACCAACTCAGTGCGTGATCCCTTAGGGTAGTGTTGAACTGGGTCCTTTTGAAAGCTTCATTGGTGACATTTTTAATATTCCATACAGCTTTGCACAAAAAACAATGTTGATCAGGATCTTAAGATACATCTCCCCTAAAGATAGGGAGCCTCATCTCATCTACCATAGATCTTCCTAGGTTTCCTGTCTGAGTATATGTTGATCTACTAGTAACAGTACTCTAGGGAGTCTAGTGATTCTGATTATTTTGATTACCTAGTGCTACTGAAATAACAGGAGGATTAACAATACTTACTTCAACAGTTTGTGCAATTCTTGAAGTTTCGGGCTCGTCTTGGTGAGGTTTTTTGGCTTCTTCTTCCTCTATCCTAGCAGGTTCTGAATGTTCTCCATCTGTTAGATCTGCCTATTCTCCACTATAGAAACCCTCCTCCCTATATTTTTGTTTAAACATGTTCTCAAGGTGAACCCCTCTGAATACTCTCCCACTTTGTGTATGTCTAGATTTTGTATCACTGTCGTCATCTGAATTCTTGAACATTATCCTTTTTGGATCCAGCCAATCTATTGTATCTTCAAGATGTTCTTCTCATGTAACAACATCTTGATTCTCAACTTCAGAAATTGTAAAAATTTTCCTCTGGGTCCCTTAAATAAATATCTTTCAGCTTGGATGTATGACTCTACTATGTCAACAACAAACTCTGTGATGTACCCTCCAATGGTACTATTGAACTAGTGATCTACTCCTTGTGATACAATTTTATCAACTCTTTTGACCTTCTTGATCAACTCTGACATCCAAACCATAAGAGGTCTAGATCTGATCTCGAAATGGGTATCTTCTAGTCTAGCCAACCACTCAGACAACTCCTGATGGATTCCTCCAAACAAGATCTTGTGAATGTCAGTAAAGATATATTTCTCCAACCAATATTTTGTACTAAAATTAGATTTCTTGCTCTGAGCTTCAGCGAAGTCCCTCTCTTGATCCTGTATCCACTTTTGAATCTCTGTCTTCGATGGGAACCACCTTGAAATTCCCTCAAAACGATTATGGTCCTGGCAACAGAACCATATGTTGGCATAGGGACAGACCCAAGGTTCACTCCAAGAGCACACAAACAAGCCTTAGCTACTAGACCTTTCGACAACACCTGCGAAGCAGATGCAGTCTCACCCGAAGCAGCTATGAGGGAGTTGCAGGACAGAGATGTCTACAACCAGTGGAATATCAAGTGGATCTAATACAACAACAAGGCACCATTCATATATCCCTCACCAAGCTGGATCTACCTTGCATAGTTATAGATCTGATCTAATTACAACAATGAAAATAACAATATAATGGTGACAAAGATTAAAGCATCAATCACGCACACAACACAAGATGTACATGGTTCACCCTCTCTCTAGGGATATTTCCACAGAACCGTGCTTATGATTTATTAAGGTAAAGCATACAATTCTTGTCTGTGCTCTCAACTAGTAGATCTTCTTTCTTCTCCTCTCTTTCTCTCCCCCTCTTGCGCACCCAACTATAGGACTTGAACTTTGAACACAGCTGAAGATCTTACAATACCATAAGTGTTATAACCCTAAATTGCACCATCCATGCTTACCTGGCATCATGCCAACTCATTGCCTTTCATTGCCAAAACCATGCTGAACAGACTCTTCAAAAAACCTCTTAAAAAAATTAACCCACGCCCTAACCCATTACTGGGCGCGTTGGAACACTAGCAGGCCTTATACTGCACACGTTGGAACGCGGGCTGGCCCACTGTAGCACACGTTTACCTAACAAAGCAAAAAATCAAGAATGTTTCCACCGAGATGAAAAGCTTTGGGTCAGTTAAATGGAACTCCCAACCATGCATGGCCGAGAGTTCGTCTAAAACCATAGCTCCTTCTAGCCTATAAAAGAAGGGGTAGGGGTACTATTCAAAAGAGGAAAATCATAGCAAAGAAACTCTGCCCAATTGCCGAATCCGTTTTGTCCCAACCCTTTAGCCTTCCCTCAAGCTTTAGGAGAATTCAAGCAAAGAAATTGGAGGACAAAGAAGAGGAGGAGCCCAGGATCAGGATCAAGGAATGGTGGCCGGTCTCTATAATCATTGTAAGTTGATTCATCATGAGATTAATAAAAAGATACTTTTCTCGTCCCAAATGCACGAGTCTTATGTGTTTCATTTGATTTATGTTTAATCTCTAATCCTCTAGTAGAACAATAGCATGCATGCGTAGTTTTGTCTTGATTGCAGGATCACTTTGTGCAAGGAGCAGCAGAACCAATGGGATAAAGCTCAACGGAGGATCTACACCAATCGTCGATAAAAAGGTTAGTTGGTTCTTCCCATGTTTGCATGTGAAAAAGGGTTTTAGGTTTGGGGTAGAAGGTTAAAAGTAATTCTTGGAGGGTCATGATCTGCATGCAAGTTTAAACCCTAGCTTGTTAGTCCGTAGGGTATAATTTCCCAACAACAGAATTGGCGACTCCACTGGGGAGATTCACTCTTAGGGTTTCCGGATTTCATTGAAGGTTTCTTGGGTAGTTTAAAGGAATAAATTTCATGTTTCTTTGTTGTTTTTGTTTTCTGTTAGGTCAAAAGCTAGCAGGGAACCTGGTTATCAATACCAGTTTTTCCTTGACTGTTGCTTGACACTCATTCTCGGGACACACAGAGGTACACACGGCCTGTAGAAGGCCTGAACGCATGTAACCCGTTCCCTAACTTTCTACAGCCCGCGTTTGAACACTTGCTGTAGTGGTTTCAGTAGCGTGTAGAGCCCAGGAAGCTTAAGAGGCAGTCTCCTCTGCCCTGTCAGAAGTTTATCTTCTCAGGGGGATTTCTGGATACTGTCTGGGTCTTGATTGGTTTATTGTCTTGCTTTCAATCTGCCTCATTGTGTTGGTTATTCTTTGCATTTGTTTTATTTTTTGCAAATTGTTTCTTTTCTGTTAAAGTAGAAGCATCCAAGCCTTTCAGAGACCCTGGTTGTCAATACCAGAGGCCTTTTTCAGGTCTGGGATGCCTGTGTTTGATTTTTTCTTTGATTTTATAACTACACGCAAGTTGTTTCAGTTCTGCTCGCGGGTACCCACGTGCTGTAATAGCTCAGCACGCGTTTGAACACGTGTTGTCTAAGTGACAGTCGCGGCCTTGTCTGGTTGTCTTTCAGCCTAGGTGGGGGAGTCATCCCCTCCTGTGGTGAGAAGTGTTCCTTTCAAGGTTTTGAGTCTAGGGTGCACAGTCAGTAAAGTTAGGGCCTCATATCCTTAGCTTGTGTTTTTCTTACTTAATGTTTTGATAAGAAAGACAAAAGGAAAAAATTGTTGTTTTATGGTTTTTAGACAAGTGTTAGAATTGGTGCTTTCTAGATTGCAGTTTTGCATCTCTTCTTTGATTCTTTTGCGATCTGCACTTTAAGACATAACTTTATTTTGTTTTCTTGGCTTTTTGCTTATCGTCATTTTCCCTTTATTGCGTCATTTTGCAATTAAATAAAAAAATATATATCTTGTTTCATTTTCTTCTTGGTTTGAAGATTGTGTTGTTGCATCAGTAGCTAGGAAGAAGTCTTTTTGCATAAGTTTTTGCAGTGCATTTAGAGTATAAGTAGCTCACAGATCTGAGCAAAAGTCCTTTATATTTACTGCATGAGATCTTAGTAAATTTGAAAAGAAAAGAAGTCTTTCTTGTTGAAAAGTTGCTGGTTTTTGCATTGTTTGTAAAAGTTTTTGTTTCCAAGCATTTCTTGTTCATTTTGCTTTGAGTATTTTTACACACCATCAGTTTCACCATCATACCTTGTGACTTAAGAAGCCCATTAAAAGAAACGCTAATTAAAATCAAATAGACTTTTGTTTGTAGGGTGCATACACTAGCTCAGGACTAGGGCCTTGGAATAGGTTGGAGAGTAAATTTCTCCAAGGCCACTCAAAACCAAACATTGGAGTCTATCAATAGGGAGTGTAGAAGTCTAGTTACATAAAGTTATCCGGGACCCCCCTCTAACACAGGGGCTAAACACGAAGTCGCGTAAGGAAAGGTAGCGGAGATAACCCCTCCAAAGCCGGACTGAACATTGTGGAGAACACATATCGAGGATTTGTTAAGGGATTCTGTTGTTAGCATTTTCCACGGAGCTTCGTGGGTCTCGAATCCGTTCGAGGTCCTCAGTTGTCTTCCAGACCATTTTCTCTCGATACCCTTGACAGGTTTCGGGCTTGATACCCTGCTCATTGTGGTCTACCCGACTATCGACTATACCCGCCTAGTGACTGTTCACGTGGTGGCAAACTAGTTGCCTATCTTTTCTAGGGACATACACAGGTGACTGCGGGGGTATACCACGGTACCTAAGACAGACATCGGGCCACGCTTTGCAGAGTATACCTGGAGGGTGCTTCCGTATTCGAGTTTCACTTGCACCAGTAAGTTGCTCTAGCGTTGGTTGTTGTAACTGTTCTTCCAATTAGTTTAGTGCTTGCTTGATTTATCTTCTAGTGGCTTTATTTTAGCAAGTGTTACTGTTTATTCATGTAGAATACCTTAGCGTGTCATGAATATTCTCACATAGTGGAGGATTTAGAGCTCCGTCGGTCACGAAGGCTTCTGGGCCTCCCGCCGGTGATACTGGAGCCACCCCCGCCACCATTGACGCGGAAGCTAGACCATCAAGGGTCTTTCGAAGAAACTGGGGCTTTTGAGCCCAAATAACCCCCAGAGGAATCAAATGCCAATCTTGGATTGGTTGCAACCTCAAACACTGATACTTGGCCGGACATTATTGTGCCAATTCAATTCTACGAACGCCTGTCAGTGCCTAACCTAGTGATGGAACCAAACTCTGTTACTTCAACTAGGATTTCTTCCATTCCCATCATTGTTTCTACCACAGGAGAAGCTTCTCCTAACTTGCCTTTGTCATCGGTCCGAGCCACCATGGTCTCGGACGAAACTACGTCGCATAGTGGACCGACCCCATCTATGGTGGTGGCCACACCTCCTTACACACCTAGTGCGACAGGCCCACCGTTTTCATACGGTATGCCTAGTTCGGGTACAAGCCCTGTACTCACTTACTCCACTTTACAGACTTTGGGTCTGGGGGCAGGGAGCTCTAACGCTCCCCTGCAAGGTCAACTAGGGGGCATTCCTGCCCCTTTCAACGCTTTTCCTTACGCTGGAGGTCACATCCCTCCTTCGTCCCCTTCGCTTGGTGGTCCGCATCAGCAGTCCGCCGGGCAGCCTGCACCCACAAGTCCATTTGGAGCAGGGAGTCAAGGAACACCTGCGCAAACTCAGCCGTTAGGTTCGTCACCATTTGTTTGGAACGAGACGTTTGGTAATAACACCTTCGCATTCGCTGCTTTCCTAGCTGGGGGCACACCCATTTTTGGACAATCTACACCAGCACAGGGTATTATTCCTGCGCTGGGGGCACATATACCAGGACCTTGGAACTCAGGACAAGGATCCATTCCTTCCTCTGGAATGTTGATCTGGGGTAATTCTTTCCACAGTCAGTGGAACCCTGTACATACTTCTATGCCTCTCCCGTCGGGACCGGCATGGGGTAATCCTTCCCAAAGTCCGCCGAGCACGATGAACGCCCAACATCCTATGTCCTTCATGGGGAATCTGCCAATGATGTCTCCTCATATGCAAAACCCGTACACTGGTCAGGGCCATGGTTTCTACCAGAACCTCGGCCAGCAGCCAAACTTTTCCTGGCAACCTGGTGCTAGTCAAACTCCAGGACCCCTTTATCCAGGCTATCAGCAGCAACCAAAACTACCATTATTGGCGACGTTACACTTGCCAGATTTGAAACGGTTGTTAAATGATCCCATCTGTCACGATCCACGTTGGCCTCCTATGCCAACAAAGTTGCCTTCGGACATTCCAAAGTTCGAGGCCAAGCCTAACGAAGATCCAGGTGATCACGTGACTACTTTCCATCTCTCTGGTGTTCATCTAACTCACTGAAAGATGACTCCATCCAGTTGCAATTGTTTCAATGCACTCTTATTGGGAGTGCCGCAAAATGGTACATCGAGCTTGACCACTCACGATATTCTTCTTTTGCCAAACTGGCAATGGCCTTCCTTAACCATTTCCAGTTACCTGTGAGATATGACACCGGCACAGAGTTGCTAGCCAATTTCGAGCAAACGACAGCGGACCATATCTCGGATAATATTCGAGAGTGGCAACGCCGAAAGAGTCTTATCAAGGTACCCATCCCACCAACATTCCTGCTTGAGTGGTTCCTTAAGTCTTTAGTTCCGCAGTTATCCAAAGACGTCGCAACTTCAGGGGTTTTCTCCGAGGAAGATGCCATCATGAGGGCTCAACAGTTTGAGCTTATCTATTCTCAGTCTGGTCTATTGTACAACATCCTGCCGGATGCACCACGATCGATTCTGGATAAAACCAGACAGAGAGCCAGACCACTTGCTGACGATATCGTTGGTTCGGCACAAACTAAGCCCGCTGAGCAATTGACGAAACAATTGCAGCAATTATCTATACAACACTCAGCGGCCAGCCAGACTACTGCTTTGGCTGCTCCTCCTACCCAAACATTGGAAGTACACTCCATGCAGATGACTAACCCAAAGGCTAACTAGCAGCCTGAAGGGAAGAAAAAACAACGTAAGTGGGTAAGGGGGATAAAAAACCAACTAATAATGCTGGTGAGGGCACCGCGGAAAAGAGGAAGGCGAGGTATCTGTGCAACTTATGTGCGGAAGACCACCCAACCCATCTATGCCCTCGGCTTGCGGAGGCCCAGAAGTTTGTCACACAGCAACAACAAGCCATGTTGACTAATCCCTTTCAGCATGGGCAAAATTTAACTCAAGCCTCTGCAAGTGGTGAAGGGGGCAACCAGGAAAACTGCCCTCCTCCAAATAATCCTTCTTCCGCGAACGTATATATGGCTAAAATGATGCTTTCATAATGACTAGAGCACATGACTATAGCAAACCAAACGCCTTTGAGAAGGGAAAAGAAGCCGAGATCTCATCTCTTCCTCTACAAATAGAGAAGACGTTGGGTGAAACAATGACACGCATTCCAAAGGGTGCGTTTGAGAGGGCTTCTCACAATCCAAATGCAAGGGCCACCCAGAACTACTCTGTGGTGGAAAATTTATCACAAACCCCTTGTGCTATGTCTGCTTTGGAGGTCCTCCAAAGTTTCCCTGCTTAGTGGAAAGCCTTGTTGACTGCTTTAGGCTCTACGGAGACTTGTAACCTGGGTACCATCATGTTAGATACGACTGACTTGAAACCTTGTTTGCCTTACCACGTCACGTTTCAGATAGTAGTGGCTCACTCCACGAAAATTTTTACACGAAATATCTACCACATGGTGGTCGACGAGGGTGCTTCGACTTGCGTTATGTCGTTAGCATGCTGGAAAGCCATTGGTCAGCCCGAGTTGTCTCCATCACCTACTCTCCCTACTTCATTTGACGGTCGTTCTTTCCAACCACATGGCATCATTCCTTCTTTCCCTGTGCAGTTAGGGGGAAAGACCGTGTGTGTCGAAGTAGAGGTGGTCGATGCCCCCATCAACTACAATCTCTTGTTAGGTCGTAGTTGGACTTATGCTATGCAAGCGGTGGTCGCTACAATTTTCTGGGTCCTCCTGTTTCCACATGAAGGCTGAATAGTGACCATAGATCAGTTGTCCTTCTCTCGGCCTAACCCAGCCTTGGGGGCATCCACGGTTCCCATGGTAGATAATCCTCAAGCCGGTGTCATTAACATAGGAGTTGGTTTGTGCCCATCTTTGATGGGTACTTTCGATTACCCACCTCCTCAAGGCGATGTCAAGTTTATATCAACT
>ML788338.1:0-16795 GCA_009831015.1 Picea engelmannii | reverse complement strand
TAGTTGGTTCTTCCCATGTTTGCATGTGAAAAAGGGTTTTAGGTTTGGGGTAGAAGGTTAAAAGTAATTCTTGGAGGGTCATGATCTGCATGCAAGTTTAAACCCTAGCTTGTTAGTCCGTAGGGTATAATTTCCCAACAACAATAAGGTTGTCTTACTTATCACTTCTCTCTCTCAATACAATAATATCTCACCACAACAATAGAGCTAGATCAACAACAATATCATACCAACCCAAATCACGCCACCCAACCTGGGCCCTTTAGACCTCTATTTATACATTACAATCATTCACCAATAGCCCTAGGCCAAAACCTAGGTGCCAAAACCATAGATACCAAAACCCTAGGTATCTAAAACCCTAGGTCAACTTGACTCACTTTTTCTAGGCTTCGCCAGCGTGTCTTTCCTTCCTTCTCATGCGGTGCTCCAAATCATCCAACAGTGGCTTTTTCCACATACTGATTTTTCCTCGATCCCTCTTCCTTGTTGATCTGTCATTCTCAATATTCTCGTCCAACGACTTGCATTTCTGTACTTTGATCCATCTTTTCTTCTCTTTTGCTCATTTCGACCCAGTGACAGTCATTGTGTCTTCCACGAAGATCTCTTTTCACCTTTTCTTCCTTGTTCTTTGCTTCCTTCCATAACCAAGGGCCAACATAACAACGCAGATAAAGGAGACAGAGTGAAAAGTCCACACGATGACCGACTTGCTCGAGAAAGGAACACAACTCTAGATGAATCTGGAAGAGGATCAATAGGTCGAGTAGTGGGACCAAGAAGGAGAAAGGATAAGTGTAGCTATCCAGGACCTCAAGAAGAGTAAGAATACAATGTCGATCACAGAGCGTAGGACATGAAGAAACTGTAGCCATAACTCATAGTTGTGCAGGCATAGAAAAAGGAGCGTTAGGCTCAAATGGAACCACTCCAGGAGTGAGAAGCAGAGGTCATTGCACAGGAAGAGAAAGCCAAAACATATACGGAACAAACCCAGCCAAATGTTCAAGGATGGTCAGTGACGAGATTGCAGTGTAGATATTGGATGCACTCAAGGAGAAGACCGTGTAGGCCCAAATGCAAGAAACGAAGCTCATGGAGAAGTTCCAAGAGATTGCAAGAGAGATCGATTAATCACACAAGGGTTAGGTGGCTTGGGACGAGCCACATGTTATTTTTTGGGGCCTGTTGGAAGCAGGCCAAATCAGAAAGAAAGACTATTTTGGGAAGAAAGGCATGCAAGAGGAAAGTGACAGCTGGAAGGAAAAGAAGAATGCACGTCTGCATGGAAGACTTAACGACGTTAGGGTTAGGTTTTTTGTAATAAATTGTAATGGATGATGAGCCAAAAATGTATATATATAGATACCTAGGAGTTCTAAGAATGGGGGAAAAGGAGAGAGTTTAAGAGTTTAGATTTATGGAGTGTTACTCACATGAGAAGGAGTAACTAGTTGGTAGCACTATTGTAATATGCTCCAATTTTGTTAGTTGTTGAGATGTAGAGTGTTAGAAGGGTAGATATTGAGGGTTAGATCACAGGATGAGGATTCTGGTGTGGTCTATTCTGCTTCATCATAGATATCAACCTGACTGAGAACGAGTTGTAAAGCGCGTGGCGCTATAGTTTTGGAACTACCATAATAAAAGAGCTAGAGAGATAGATCTTTGTGGATATATCCAAGGGGGGTGAACCACGGTAAAACCTGTGTTATGTGATTGAATGGTTGTATATCTTTTATTGTCTATGAGTAGATGTTAGAATGATGTATGAATGAATTAATGAATATGATTACATTACATGCATAAACGAGGATGACATTATATTTCTTTAATATCTAGATAGAATTCACAGCGTGCACTTCACAGATCTCCATTCATTCCTGGACTGCAAGCACTTGAGTATTGCAGTCACCCATTAACACTATCTCGGGTGAGACTATGCAGTGCATTCTATGCGTTGCATTTCCTTCTAGTTTACTAGGAGGGCCGATAGTTTTAGAGGCTTTGTTGGATCCCCAGTAGACCTAGACCTGGGTCGATCATGTTAAAGGTATAACTCAGATAAACAACCAACATGCCCTCTCTAACCCCAATGACCATTGTGTTGTTCGAGATAGATTTCTATTGATGTATGAGTACCTTCCCTCTCTAAAGAGTGATGATGAAACCCTTTTCCTCCATAACTGAGACTGACAGTAAATTTTTCTTCAAACCTGGTATGTAAAGAACAACATGGGAATCTAACAAACCTTATTAATTAAGATGAAACATAACTTTTCCCTCTCCCTTCACTGCATACCTGGAATCATCATGAAGCTCCACATGCACCTTTGAGTCCTTCTCCTTCAGACTGCTAAATAGCTCCCATGCCTCTGTCATATGAGGAGATGCACCACTATCCAAGAACCAAACACTCATTGTTATTGTTCTAGTAGAAAGGAAAGAAATCATTGAGTAATCCTTCTCAAATTTTGCTGCAAAATTATCAAGTTGTGTCTTTGTTGATGTTGTCGTCTGCATATTTTCATTACCCTTATTCTTCTTCTTCGAAAACTAAGATGGATAATTCCCATTATTATGACATGAGAAGCAATTGATTTTACTCAAGTCACTCTACGTCACTGGCTATGATGATCCTACATCATTGTTACCCTTCTTACTAGAAATATTTCCTTTTCCCTTCCTTTTTTTGCTTACAAGGGCCAATTTCTCTTCACTACGTCCCTTCTTGCTTCCTTTAGAATCTTCCTGAGACTCTTCCTATATGTAATCATCCCAAAGTCTTTGCTAATATGGGATATTCTTTTGAACACAAAATACTTTAACAAATGGTTCCCATGACTTGGGAAATCCATTCAATGCCACATTCACTACCTCTGCGTCCTTTGTTTTCTCCCCTATGGTTGCATGTTCATCACCCACTTGTGTGATCCTCATGATGTGGCTGCTAAAATTATTTGATCTAGACATTTGAACTGATCTGAGTTTATTCCTTAAGACCATCTTCATATTCATGTTTTTAATTTGGAATAAATTTACCAAGGCATCCAACATTTCTTTGGTCATCGTCTTCTCGATTAGGTGAGGGATTAGATGATCCTTCATGTTAGTCCCTAATGTTGCACTTGACTGTGAGAGGGAAAGTTAGGGCATCATCAGTTTATTGCAAAGTGTTTTGAGGGTTTTTATGATTTGGTTTTTTGAATAAGGTGGTTGAAAACTGGCTCAAGGTTATAACATAACATGAAAATCAAAATCAGAACATAGTATATCCCATTGATTGATTAAAAGGTAGTCACATAGATAGATTAGACCAATAAGAAAAAGAGAGGATGAAGCCTTCAATTTTTCAACTTCACATAAATTCTTGGCTTGGGATATCATAAATAAAGAAGACCATCAGCTTGAAATCAAAACTTGAAAATAATTTCCACAACAAATTATTTACTGTATTAATTAACAATCAAGAAACTAATTCATTGCAGTCTGAATAATGAAATCAAGCATGAAGAAAGAAAAATAGAGTAGAAAAGAGTTTCTAACCATCCATATGCATTTTCTATTAAGTTTCAAATAGAACAGTAATGCCTTACAAGGAGTTTCAAAATAAGTCCTCTGGATCTCCCATTTTTCCACCCCCTCCTTAACTTCTCCTTCTACAGAGTTTATATAGAAATAATACATAATTATCAAGATTCAAAAGAAATGGATCTGAAAAAATCCTCATCTGTATTTAGTTTATCGTTTCAAATAATCAAGGAGAATAACAAATCATATCTCCAAGTCGAATAGATGAGGTGGTTGGTCAATTGTTGTCCATGAGATTTTTTAGGAAAATAAATTTGGCAAATTCCTGAAAAATAGGGTCCAACAATATCTTTGTATCTCCCAAATGGTGATATATGTGTAAAAGTTGAGAGAGGTTTTTGTGAAGGGGATTTTTCCCAACAAAACCCTATTTTGGTTTCCAAAAATTGATCTCCAACTGTTCTGCAACCGCTCCCAAAATTATTGGCTAAAACAGGAAATTATGTATTGTGAAATCTCATAAAATTAGGCCTCAAAGATATATCTGAATCTCTTAAACTGTGATTGTTGTGTAAAAAATGAGAGAGGTTTTTGTGAAGGGAAATGTTCCCAACAAAATATCTTTTCGTTTCAACAAATTCATCTCCAGATATTCTGAAACCTCTCTTGAAGATAAAGACAAAAACAGGTAAAAAATAGAGTATTTCCTGTAGAGTTTTCAGAAAAATAGTCCTCAAACATAAATTTGAATCTATTAAAATGTGATTGTTGTGTAAAAACAGAGAGAGGCTTTTTTGAAGGGACATGTTCCCAACAAAAACCTCTTTTGGTTTCAACAAATTCATCTCCAGCTGTTCTGCAACCTCTTTTGAATATAATGACTAAAACAGGTAAAAAAACAGAGTATTTCCTATAGCTTTTCTGGTTCTGCAGAATAATAGCCTTTGTCATTAAAAAACACTACTTCATCTTTTGATGATCCGGTGGTTTCTCTTGTTATAGATCTTGTAGAATATTGAACAATTTGTTTTCCTTTCCCTGTTGTCTTACCCACCCACACTTTTATTTTCTTTTTCTTTCTTGTGTATTGGAGGTATTTGTGTTTGTGCTTGACTGTGGGTTTAATTGGATTTACATTGTAATCTTCATCTGTATCTACTTCCATATTTATGTTTGCATCAAAAAATGTTTTGATCTCTGCATCCAGTTTGGGTCTCTTACCTTTGTTGGTTCTTGTCACCCTGTTATTGGACATTTCCTCTTTAACAAGAGTTTCATCAACTGGAATACTTTGTTTCTATGTAACAACCCTTTTCCCTTTGCCTTTTTTCTATTTACTAGGCTGTGGATCAGGATTCAGGAATTTGATCAACCAACTCCAGTGTTTTTGTACCTCCCTCATAGCAGCAACAACTAGATTCTTAATTAAGACTTGATGAAACAGACTACTCTTTGCAGTGGAGGGGTGTGACTACACCTTTTTTGACATCGTTGTCAGGATTTTGAGTAGAAATTAAGGGAGATTTAAAGGATAATCTCCATTTAGATGCATTAAAAACCTAATGTGTTAGATGTAAATTAGTGAAAATTTTCCTTCGTAGGTAATATACTATTAAGAACCTAAATAGATCTACAAATATAATAACCACAAATAATGAATACACAATACATCCACAAAGCAATATAGAAGAAACCACACTTTATTATTACCAAAACCCTTGAGGTAGGGCAACACCATACAATGGATCTTATTATGGAAGGGATCCTCTCCTGTTCACTTTCCTCTTCAAGGGGGCATCCTCCTATTGAGCATCAGCTCCAAATACAATATTTCTCTTCATATTCCATTACATTTCTTGAACCCATTTATATAGTTCTACCATCACCTAAGAAAATTCTAAGGGAGGAATTTTCTATAAGTAGAACCTTCTAAGGAGTCCTCTTACATTTATTATATCTAACTAACCATTTATTATGTCTAACTACCATAGTGAGCTTTATTTAATAATATAGTGGACATAGTCCACCTTACATTGAATGGCCTCCACTATTATAACTATGGGCCCTCCGGGTCCCCCCACTACCTCTCTAGCTACCTAACATTCCATCCCCCTTATGAAAGAATTGTCCTCAACGCTTGATCTACAAACATATATCAGGGTCTCATGGATAAGTGTGGATCATAGTGCTGAAGTAGACTATATAACCAGGGTCCCATGGAGAGATAAAAACCATCATGCTGAAGTAGTCCAACATTTATTGTGAATTGGGGTCTCATGCCCAAGTGTTCATGTAAACTCCACACAAAATATATCTGAACTCAAGAACCAGCTGAAAATGATACTCCAAAGATCTACATTGATCATGGGGATCCAAATATGTAGATCCCTCCATATCCCCAAAATCATGTGAATAACATACTAGTACTGAAGAATACTGAAAAATAGTGTGTATAGAAGAGGATGGACTTCTCTCCATAATGTGCTCTATATGATGTGAATGAGAGCCATCAAATAGAAGATGGAAGTGGTTGTCATCCAAAAAATGACAACTATCGATATACCAATCATCACAATGATCCTCCAAAGAATACCAAGAATACACTTATTAATAATATTCATTCATGATGTCCCCCATAAGAAATTTCTCTTGCATGTTATCCAATGAATCTTGAATACCACGAAAACTATCATTGAGGCCATCTGCAAGGTCATGGAATCTGTCATGTAGAAATTCTTTGAGGGATTGAGAAGAAATATACATTTGATCACCCTATGAAATCTTCAGTCCCATCGTCGTCATGAAAAAACCCAAAAAATAGAACAATAAATTACTGCAGAAAATCGCGACGTTTTCTGGAAAAACCCTGAAAAATTGTTGAATTTAAAATGCTCATAACTTCACTTTTTGGACTCCGTTTCGGATGATTTTTTTTTTTGAAATTGGGTGAAATTGTGAGAGGAACTCAATTCTGTAATTTTTGGGGGCAAATTCGACCTCCATATGTTACAAAAAAAAAAAAAAAAAAAAAAAAGATCACACCGTCGTCCGTGGAAAAAACCCTGAAAAATTGTAGATTTTAAAACTTCAATATCTTGACTTCCCAGACTCCATTTCATACGATTTGTTTTTCAACTTGGGTGTTTTTATGAGAGGAACTCAGATATACAACCTGTTTATACAAATTTTGGACATAAATATACCAAAACATTTTGTAATGTCATGGCCCTCTTTTTTCTTCTCCGAAAAAATAACTGCAAAAATAAAAATTATTTGCCCACAATGTCTGCCAAGGAAAGTGCTCAAATACCACTTGTTAAGAACCTGAATAGATATACAAATACAATCACCACAAATATTGAATACATAATAAATCCACAAAGCAATATAGAAGAAACCACACTTTATTATTACTAAAACCCTTGAGGTAGGGCAACACCATACAATGGATCTTATTATAGAAGGGATCCTCTCCTGTTCACTTGCCTCTTTGATGGGGAATCCTCCTATTGAGAATCAGCTCCAAATACAATATTTCTCTTCATATCCCATTACATTTCTTGAACCCCTTTATATAGTTCTGCCATCACCTAAGAACATTCTAAATGAGGAATCTTCTAGAAGTAGAACCTTCTAAGAAGTCCTCTTACATTTATTATATATAAATACTCATTTATTATGTCTAACTACCATAGTGATCCTTATTTAATAATATAGTGGGCCTAGTCCAGCTTACATTGAATGGCCTTTACTATTATAACTATGGGCCCTCTAGGCCCCCCCACTACCTCTCTAGCTACCTAACATATACCTGTGGATGATGATTAAAGTAGTGTGCCATTCCTGTCTAATCCAACTATGAGGGACTCCCTTTCTCTAATCCGGGTTTTGCTTATCTGGTAGAAAAAATTGATTGACAAATTTTGTGACTACATGTTCATTTTTCCACCATCATTCTTCTCCAACTACCAATCTACAAGTTTTGGCGAATGTTTATTTTTACCAGCATTAGAAAATTTATGATCTACACTTAGAAACCATCAAAGTTTTGTGCAAACACCATAGATACCTATTCATCATAACCTTGGAAGGTGGCGAGGAATTCGAACCAGCCAGTGTCTTTAAACCTCTACACCATCTGCGAATATTCTTCGAGAAGTTTAGCGCCTTCGAGTTCCAATCTAATAACTTTCCCACCTCTCTTAGGTGCCATATTAATAACATGATGTTGCAACTTGGCACTGTTCGGAAGTTGAACTTACAACCTGCAACCGTTATCATATAACAGTTTCTTCTAGAAAATACCTGTGCTTATAATTCAAAAAATTAGAACGACGAGTGACAAGATCATATAATGATGTTTGGAAATTGACTGGTTTGAAAAGGGTCTTTGCAGGTACATAATGATCCCATCGTGTAACGATGCGAACTATAGAATGATTCAAGAGATATCGCGGGACATATGCGGATTATCAATCCATGATTTATGTAATCATAACAAAATCAGGGTGGTTGGTGCTTATCATGGCATGATTATATTGGCGCTATGGAAATAATGTTATTCCAGTAGCGCTATTAATGAATTTCCAGTATTTTGAATTTGCAAGATTCAAATAGGCATATGAAGTGACACATCTTGTAAAACCATGTCTTCAATCTCCCAAACTTAAGGAAATTATTCAAAAAGCTAAAATGTTAAACATAACAAATTGAAAACAAATATTAAAATCAAACGAAAGAAAACAATGAAGTGCAGGTAGGGAGGGTTTAGGATTAGATTTTAGCACTAAATCAAAATAAGAATTAGAGACTAACACTGGCTCCTTCTGGGGATGATGCTCTCTTGGTGAGGCATCAAGAACAAGCAGACCATTGTGCCTTTCCGTTCTATCCATCCATGCAGCTTGACCCTGGAAATCTTCAACTCTGCAAACATGTACAATGTTTTGCTATGCCTAGTCCATTGGGCTTGTGGAGTCATTCAATATCATTCAAATCTGGCCCAAACTTCTGCAAATTGGCTCCTCATTTGAAGCCAAACTACCCCTGCCAATAGTGCCTTTTATACATGGGGCATGGGGTCTTTATTTCAAAATTGAAACCAAATTTTCTGCTTCAATTTAACAAACTGAAAATAATCTCGTACTTGATGGTGAGCTTATTATTCTATCTTATTCCTACTTCTAACCAGTAAAAACTGGCTAATCATTTGAAATTATGCTTCCAATGAAGCCATGATAACATCCAGCTTACTGAAAAAGATTATTGTATGGAAGTAAAATTCAGAGAAGACCTCATGACTTGTAGCATAATTTTAAGTTGTAGTACATACTTACAAATCCAATCTTTTTTAATTCCAAAATTTTCCAAACTAAAAGCTTCTGTAAAAACCATCTCTATGTAGACAACCACAGGATCCTGCAAACTGTGCTACATCTCTAGCTGATACAAAAGGTCCCATTGTTCCTCTACTTCACTTATCAAATGATACTTCATTTGTTCTGCTGGAAAGAGAGCATGAAGATTTCCCAGGCATTGGCAATCAAAGGCATCAAGGTTATCCTGAATCTGATCACAAGTTACTTGAATAGAAACATCAACAATTCCATCATGATAGTCAACAAACTGACTATCATACACTGGCTCTGGTTGTTCATAGATGATGAACTTAATACCTTCATGAATCTACTGGTCAGATTCTGTCACCATAGATACATCGGGATCTAGAATGTCAATATCATCATCACTATATTTATCATAATTTGGAACAAGATGATAAAATTCAAATGACAAAGAAGAATATTTTTGCATATTTTCATCAGCAATATGATCTTGAGACAGATTTGAAAAAAATATTCTTTGTTTCTCATCCATGGTATCTTGAAGATCTTCCTTATCAACATAAGTTTTGTCCTTACAATCAGATAAAAAAGAAAATTGCTTTATGCTGAATATGCTTCTCAAATATATCACAACAATTTTCAAAAAGACTTTTAGCTGAAAATTTTTCTTTACAAAATATACTGAAAGAATTGTGAAAACTTTTCAAAGAGTTGATATTGGCGGTTGGAAGAGATCTGCACCAGTCCAAGGCTATTCCCTTCAATGAGTATCTGAAAATATTGATCTGAATATCCTCGTGCACAATCTGACGTTCACAAATAAACTCATGGAAATCTAGCAGATGTTTAGCCGGTACCTCCCAATCTTCTCCTTTAAATGTAGGAAGGGAACCTTCCCATTCACCTATGCTAAGCATTGGGTTTGGAAAACCAACTACATCTGAAAAGTCACAAAAGTCCAACCTTTAAGCCAAAATGGATTCCATACTTGGATCCCCAGTGGAGTCACCTATTAATCCTTAGACAATGGAGTCACCATGATGAAAGATTTGCAGTCATGTATCTACCTTCTTCCTGCTCACCATCAAGAAGTGGATTTGATCATTGTCGTTCTCCCAGGGAAGATTTATTCGCTGCTTTGTCCCTGGCAAGGGTGCCAAAAGTTGTTAGTCCCTAAAGTTGCACTTGACTATGAGAGGGCAAGCTAGGGAATCATCGATTTATTGCAAAGTGTTTTGAATGTTTTTATGATTTGGTTTTTTGAATAAGGTGGTTGAAAAATGGCTCAAGGTTATAACATAACATGAAAATCAAAATCAGAACATGGTATATCCCATTGATTGATTAAAAGGTAGTCACATAGATAGATTAGACCATTAAGAAAAAGAGAGGATGAAGCCTTCAATTTTTCAACTTCACATAAATTCTTGTCTAAGGATATCATAAAGAAACAAGACCATCATCTTGAAATCAAAACTTGAAAATAATTTCCACGACAAATTCTTTACTGTATTAATTAACAATCAAGAAACAAATGTATTGCAGTCTGAATAATGAACTCAAGCATGAAGAAATAAAAACATAGTAGAAAAGAGTGTCTAACCATCCATATGCCTTTGCTATTAAGTGTAAAATAGAATATTAATGCCTTACAAGGAGTTTCAAAATAAGTCCTCTGGATCTCCCATTTTTCCACCCCCTCGTTAACTTCTTCTTCTACAGAGTTTATATAGAAATAATACATAATTATCCAGATCAAAAATAAATGAATCTGAAAACCTCCTCATCTATATTTAGTTTATTATTTCAAATAATCAAGGAGAATATAAAATCAGATCTCCAAGTCGAATTGATGAGGTGGCTGGTCAACTATTGTCCATGAGATTTTTTAGGAAAATAAATCTGGCAAATTCCTGAAAAATAGGGTCCAACAATATCTTTGTATCTCCCAAACAGTGATATATGTGTAAACATCGAGATATTTTTTTGTGAAGGGAATCATTCCCAACAAAAACCTCTTTTGGTTTCCAAAAATGCATCTCCAACTATTTTGCAACCGCTCCCAAAATTACTAACTAAAACAAGAAATTATGTATTGTGAAATCTCAGAAAATTAGGCCTCAAAGATATATCTGAATCTCTTAAACTGTGATTGTTGTGTAAAAAATGAGAGAGGTGTTTCTGAAGGTACATGTTCCCAACAAAACATATTTTTGTTTCAACAAATTAATCTCCAGCTATTCTGAAACTCCTCTTGAAGATAAAGACTAAAACGTGTAAAAAACATAGTATTTTTTATAGTTTTTTCAGAAAAATAGGCCTCAAAGATAAATTTGAATCTATTAAAATATGATTATTGTGTAAAAAACGAGAGAGTTTTTTGTGAAGCGACACGTTCCCAACAAAAAACTCTTTTTGTTTCAACAAATTCATCTCCAACTGTTCTGCAACCTCTCTTGAAGATAAAGACTAAAATAGGTAAAAAAATAGAGTATTTCCTGTAGCTTTTCTGGTTCTGTAGAATAATAGCCTTTGTCATCAAAAAACACTGCTTCAGCTTTTGATGATCCAGTGGTTTCTCTTGTTATAGTTCCTGTAGAATATTAAGAAATTTGTTTTCCTTTCCCTATTTTCTTTTTCTTTCCTGTGTAATGGAGGTATTTCTGTTTATGATTGACTGTGGGTTTAATTGGATTTACATTGTAATCTTCATCCGTATCTACTTCCATAATTATGTTTTCATCAAAAAACATTTTGATCTCTGCATCCATTTTGGGTCTCTTACCTTTGCTGGTTCTTGTCACCCTGATATCAGACATTTCCTCTTTAACAACAGTTTCATCAACTGGAATACTCAGTTTTTGTGTAACAAATCTTTTCCCTTTGCCTCTTTTTTGTTTGTTGGGCTATGGATCAGGATTCAGGGATTAGATCAACCAACTCTGGGGTTTTTGTACCTCCCTCATAGTAGCAACAACTAGATTCTTAATTAAGACTTGATGAAACAGGCTACTCTTGGCAGTGGCGGGGTGTGACTGCACTCTTTTTGACATCTTTGTTAGGCTTTTGAGTACAAAGTAAGGAAGATTTAAAGGATAATCTCTGTTTAGATGCATTAACAACCTAATGTGATAGATGTAAATCAGTGAAAATCTTCCTTCGCAGGTGATATACTTGTGGATGATGATTAAAGAAGTCTGTCATTCCTATCTAATCCAATTGTGAGGGACTCCCTTTCTCCAATCCAGGCTTTTCTTATCTGGTAGAAAAAATTGATTGACAAATTCTGTGACTACATGTTCCTTTTTCCACCATCATTCTCCTCCAACTACCAATCTACAAGCTTTGGCAATTGTTTGTTCTGTCACCAGCATCAACAAATTTATGATCTCCACTTCAAAACCATCGAAGTTCTGTGCAAATGCCATAGATACCTGCTTGTCATAACCTTGGAAGGTGGTGAGGAATTTGAACCAGCCAACATCTTGAAACCTCTGCACCATCTATGGATATTCTTTGAGAAGCTCAGCGCCTTCGGGTTCCAATCTAACAACTTTCCCACTTCTCTTAGGTGCTATATTAATAACACGATGTTGTAACTTGGCACTGTTCGTAAGTTGAATTTACCACCTACAACCGTTAGCATATAACAATTTCTTCTAGAAAATACCAGCACTTGTAATTCAATAAATTAGAACGACGAGTGACAGGATCATATAATGATGATTGGAAATTGACTGATCTGAAAAGGGTCTTTGGAGGTACAAAATGATCCTAGCATGTAGCGGTGCGAGCTATAGAATGATTCAAGAGATATCATGGGAAACATGCGGATTATCAGTCCATGATTTATGTAATCATAACAAAATCAGGGTGGCTGGCACTTATCATGGCATGATTATATTGGTGCTACGGGAATAATGTTATTCCAGTAGCGCTATTAATGACTCGGAATAATTTTGAATTTGCAAGATTCAAATAGGCATATGAAGTGACACATATTGTAAAACCATGTCTTAAATCTCCCAAACTTAAGGAAATTATTCAAAAAGATAAAATGTGAAACATAACAAAATGAAAACAAAGATTAAAATCAAACGAAAGCAAACAATGAAGTGCAGGTAGGGAAGGTTTAGGATTAGACTTTCTCACTAAATCAAAAGATGAATTAGAGACTAACACTTCACATAATATATGAGCACTCTTTCTTCTTTGATCTCATTCTTTTTGTGAGCATATAAATCTACCAACTCCCAAAGGTCATACTCCTTCAATGCCAAAGTAACTCTTTCTTTCCAAGATAGGAATTTGGATGCCATCCAATCTATCTTCAACTCTCAATGGTGTTGCTTCCATCCATAAGAAATGATAAACTTCCCTAGAAATAACATGTTTCTGGAAAACCATTCCTATATTGGTTTAGCTTCCCTTCAGAGCATGAGCTCTAATACCATGTTGAAATTCTTACTCCAACACCTAGGGAATTTTTTATCTGGTGATTTCCTTACTGCAATCAGATTGGCATATCACAAAACAATAATACACAATTGAAATATTCAACTCAATATCATGCATCGAAAGAATAAACTAGGAAACAAAATCAAGCACACATGAACACCAAATATTTTGGGTAAATACACCTAGAAAAACACTGGGGGTAAAACCAATGCTAAAGATGATTTTATTATGCTAGAATCAGGGCTCCCATAACAAGAATAATGGACCACTGAGAAAAATACAACTACAGACTAACCTGGTATGACCTACAGTACAATCAATTATGGAACAATTTTCTAGGAATCCGTGATTGTTTCTTTAGCGACTTACAGATATCCATGAATTTCCCCATTATGACCCACGAATGTTTGTTATTGTCTCCTCTATGACCCATGGATATGTACAAAAATTACATACAACAAACTCCGTGCAATTTGACTCTTTCAGGTGGCTTTCTTCTGATGAAACCCACTTGTGTATGTGTATATTCTCTCTTCTCCTTGACTTGTAAGATCTCTAGATGAAGGTCCATCTTCACCTATCCAAGATCTTGAACCGAAGTCCTTCATGATCCAATACTCTGTGTTGACTCCCTCAACACCTTTCAAGTATATTTCTCCTTCACCCTATCCTTGCTTTTATAATCATGAGTTAGAATCTATTTCTAATCTCAAAAGTGATATATGGTTGAGAATACTTCTCAAACTCACTTTTAGATTTAGATTACATCCTGCATGATAAGTACTTTTAGCATGTTTCATAAATAAATCAATTAACTAATTACATACTTAATCAATAAATGAAATTTACTTTAATAATTCAATTAATTAAAGTGTATTCAAGAGTAGAAGGCTTTGGATGATTTACACACGTTTAGACACATAGACCTATGTGAAGATACATGTCCGATGCTATGACTAACATCAACACCCCGCATGTATATTAGAGAGATATAGAATAGGGAAAACCATTGTCTATAGGAACCCTGAACACCCTAACCATTCATATGGAAACATAATAGAAAAGAAATAGACAAGACCTATTGTCATGCAACCTTGCCTCTTGCATTCTGGTTGTGAAATTACTACACATTTCTTCCCGTTAAGAAGTTGGGTATTTCTCTGCTACACTTTTATTCAGATCGGAGTGTAAATCCACATGAGTAAAATAAATAAAATATGGGTCTTTCATGCACCCTTATTTGATACTTATCAAATTGGATTCCTCTTTTTGTCCTGATCGCAGTCACACCTTGAATTTTTTATCCTTTTTTCTTCATGTGGTCTCAACCCCTTCCCAACTCCCTTATTTGGGACCTATCCCATTGGATTCCCTATTTCTCCCTGATTGTTGTGATGTCCTTCTCCCATAACCAATTTTCTGTGTAGACTCGCCCATCCCCTTTGTATACCCCCTTTCACCATGGCCCACAACCACAACCAAGATCTTGAAGCATGCCTCAATACCTTGTCATCTGATCTCTCCACGACCTAGAAGGAATTGCGACAAATCAATGCCAATATTTCCACCATCAATTCCTCCATGAATTCCACCATAGACTCCAAAATGAAATCCCTGAAACATGAGATGGAAAACTAACCTGAATCCTTTGTGAGCCATCTCTAAGCCAAACTAAATGTTCCTAGAGGCCTTCCCTCATCTGACCAACCTTTGCACCCTGAAGGTGATACTTCCTCCAATTCCTATACTTTTCAGGCCAATAACTTTTAGCATGACCTACACCTTCCTAGAGTTTATATGAACAAATTTTATGGCTCATACCCCACGGGCTAGGTCACCCAAATGGAACACTACTTCTCTTCGCACGACATTACCGATGAGTTTTCCAAACACCATTTGGGTCCTGAACGCTAGCAATGGTGGAAATGGCATAAAAGGCATGCTAATGGTCTATGTATTGGACATAGTTTTTTTTATATATTTATGAATTCTTTAACATTGATTCCCATCATTTAGGTTGTTTGACCAAGTTGAAAAACATTGGCCCAGTGGAATGGTTTCTAGTTGGCTTTGATAAATTTTCTTTTAGAATGGAGGGAATGACAGATGATTTTTTCATGGAATTCTTTATCAATGCCCTCAAGGATGAAATATGTGCCCATGTCCCCATGACTCACCCCCATATTTGTATGGAAGCTAAGAAAAGGGCCAAGGAATCACAACAAGTAGTCTCATCCCCAAACCATTAAACACACTTTATTCCCCGCCATAAACCCACCCTTTCCACCCTTCCTTCCACTCCCCTCAGGATCGATAAATTGAATTGGATCGAAATCGTTGATGCCAACTAAAGGGTCTTTGTTATAATTGTGATGACAAGTATTTTCCTAGGCACAAGTGTAAGGAATGAAATATTTTTACGACTATGAATGAGGATGTTTCTAAATAAGAAGTTGATGTTTCTCATGTACCCACTCTACCCCCACCAACTGATCTTAATTCACTCTCTGGTCCACTAGTATTTTAACCACTGATTTCCATGAATGAACTCAATAGTTTCTCTACTCCCCCAACCCTCAAGTTAATTAGCTACATTAAGAACCAAAAATTCATCATTCGTGTTGACAATGGAAACACCCATAATTTTATTCATCGCCACATTCTGTAAGAAGTCAATTTATATATCAGTCGAGTTAATAATTTCCAAATGATGATTGTCAATAGGGGTTCCATGAAATGTGGAGGGTGTTGTGAAAATCTCCGGCTACAAATTGGTCAATACCACCTGAAATATCATATGTTTTCTATTGACATGGGCGGTTGTGACATTATACTTGGTGTTGAATGGTTACACACTCTCAACCCTATCACCATAGATTACCTGAAACTAACCATTCAATTCTAGTAGGAGTTACAAAAACACCAATTCCAAGGCATCACATCAGGGTCAGTAGAGATCATCAGTTCCGACTGAATGGAAAAAATCCTCAGAAATGTCATTTTGGAATTATTTCCCAAGTTCATTCCATTCAGGTCGTGGAGACACCCTTTTTCTATCCTAACTCCCAATCTATCCTCTCTGAACACCAAGTTGTGTTTCAAACCCCCTAGGGACTTTCCCCTTCTCAAGGTGTTCATGATCGTTCCATTCCTCTCTTTTCAGAAATTATTCCTTCAAATTTTCTCCCTTATCATCATCCCTTCGCCCAAAAGAATTAAATTGAGAATAGTTTTCAAGAATTTCTAGAGGTTGGTGTCATCTATCCCAGTATTGGTCCTTATTCTTCTCCAGTAGTCATGGTAATCAAGAAAGAAGGCACTGTTGGCAATTTCAGCTATCAGAAAGCAAATCAGCGTATACTTGTCATTGATGGCAAGAATGTGTGGTCGCAGTGATGAAAATAGCATTGAATAACAGCGCAGTAATAATCGAGAGGAGAAGAGACAGTGATTGTTGGATC
>ML788337.1:424227-454776 GCA_009831015.1 Picea engelmannii | reverse complement strand
AACCAAGACAAGAAGATAGGGAAGGGCAAGGAGAATACTTAGGCAAGTTTCTATAATCTTCAAGATTCACCACAGTCTTGCACAAGAGGAACTAACCAAAGAAAACATATGTACTCATTCATAACTAGTAATAGAGACAACGAAGTTGCAACAACATTGTTAAACAATTATAGTGTATTGATCTTATCCTACATGAAGAAGTAAAGTAAAGAGAGAATTCATAACCATAAATAGAGAATTACACAATATGTTTCAAAATTCCAGGCCCTCTCATATATTATCATCAAAAGATCTTCTCAGTTACAATTTAACAGATACAAGTCATTACTCTGGTACAATATTTTCTTTCTCCGAACTTATTCCTCAAAGATTTATCTACCCTTTTCCCAAAATGGATACAAATTACAATCACATAACCTACATGGAATCAATGATAATTTTTTCTATACCCTCTACACCATCTACCCCATCTATGCCATATAACCCTTTACAATCATATACATCTCATATATATAGGATGATTGGGATATTCTGGCTTTAGAGTTTGCATTCTTTCTTGCTCATGTTCTGTTGTAACTTCTTTTGCCTTGTTGGTGTTGCGTTGTCCCTCTTTCTAACCATTTTTTGTTTCCTTTCTTTCTCTATTGTCCAGCTTCTTTGTGTCTTGCACAACTTTTCTTTAACCAAAATTAGGACTGTAATCTTCCTTGCGCAAATTCTAACCAAAAATGAAGGGCCCAACAGTCTTCGACCACAATCCTTGACTCTCCCTCAAGTCAAGTCCTTGGCTCTTCTGCGGCTTCTGTGAGTGCCTGTTTCTTTCCTTTATCCTCTATCTCTGCTTTTCTTTTATATTCTTCTTGCGCTCTTTCCTTTTTGGCCTATTCAAATGAAGGGCCCAACTCCGGGACCAACTTCAAGGCCCTCTTCCTCACTTTTTGAAAACCCATAATTTTTTCCTGCCACTTCCTGGAAAGGAGTGAGGCTTCAGCTATGAACTCTTGAGTCACATCTATAATGCATCCTTTAGGATTGTATGTGACAAGGGAGTTCCATTCTGAACTAGTTGTATCATCTACCTGATGCATATGCATGTATGTTGTCTGAACAATAGGTATAAACTTTCGTAGCTCTTTCTTAGCTACTAATTGTGCTTCAAATAGAGGATTCATCTTGTTATCTTCCTACTGGATCTGATCAAATTTTTCTTTCTTCTCCAGTGGATCCATGTTGACAGCAAATTCTTCGTTAAGCTCTTGTATCTTTGCACGCAAATCTTATAGATTTTGGTTGCATTGTGAAATGATACCCATCCAAATGCTAACTTTATGGAAGATCCTCTTGCATTCTATTGTGAGTTTGTGCAATGCCTCTCTAGTGTTATTTCCTTCAAGGAATACTTTTTCCAACTGCTCTTGAAGCTTCCTGTGTTGTTGTTCTACTTTGTGCTAAATATCCCGTAGTTGTACTTCCAAGTTCTCTGCTCGAATGGTCAACTCTAACCATGATCCTGGAGTAGCTTAATCTGCTTCTCAGGCTCTCCTACGGCAATGGATTCCAGTAGTTGTGGCACTACCTTCCTTATCTTTGGTCAGGCTTCGACAAGATTTTCCTGGACTCTTTCTAGTTTCTGCTCGGCCTGGACCTTGGCATATTCCTCTTGTGTCCTACATGCTTGGGAGAGGAGTACTTCCTCCCTTGCAAACTCTATGTCCCTTTCAGCCTACTGGAGCCTCTTCTCCAGTTGATCAATTGAGGCTCTGATCATCCCTACTAGTTGTGTCGATGGCCACTACATGAGATTATAAAAAGAAGTGGTGGCCTCCCTTGCTACATGGACCTATAGTGGGAGTCCATTGGCCATCGAATTCTCAAAAGGTGTATCCACCTCTTCCTCTCCTGGAGATAGACCTGTCGCAAGTCTCAACCTCAATGTTGATGGCAGGAAAGGTATCACTTTTTTTCTTTCCAGGAAGAGCTGCATCAGCTCTGGGCACTTCTATGGGTTCTGGAGTACTAGCTCCATTTGTTCCTACAACGATGTTGCACTCTATCCCGATGTCGTGTCAGGTTCCGTCTGAGCCTCTGGCACTTCTGCCTCTTTGTGGACCTCGAATTCTGGGGTTGTGCTCTTTTGGATAGAACCGTCAACCTTGGTCATTGAGGGAGTGCGTTGGGGACTTGGGACTTGGGGTATTGGTACATTTTTCACATTTGTTGAAGGAAGAGTGTCTTGAATTGGTACAAAAGGTACAATCTGTTGGCTCTAGACTTCATGGTTTGGACCAGTGATTTCTGGTCTCTGCTCGGGTAGCTTGGGGGAGTCCAACTACATGGGATTCGGGTCAATGGTTTGGGATGAGATGGTGATTTCTCGAGGTGGCGACTGGAGTTGTTGGGGTGATAGGGGTTGTTCAGTAATGATGGTGGTGGATGGAGTGGTGTCAGGCTTAGGGTCATCTTGGATATCAATAATTTGGGCTACTCGAGTTATTGCTCGAGTACGAGGACTGGTGGACTATATCGGCTAAGGATTCATAATATTTACAGGGGAGAGCCTCATCTTGGGTTTCTTGGACAATGGGTCTCTGATGAAGGCATCTCTCAGGATGTCATTAACATATTTACCTATCAACATGGCTTGCTATAGAAGTTGTGGGAACATGGGAAATGTTCTCTTCTTATGTTCCAGCGGCTACGTCTCTTCCTCCTCCTTTGAGTCTGTATTCACTGGAGCTTCTTTCTTATGTTCCTCCGGGACCGAGCTCGGTCCTACCCCTGCTTCTTGACCCTTTTTCTTCAATAGTTCCGTTGGAAGAAGGTAGTGCATCCTCGACTTTCGCAAGTTGTGTTTCACTCCTGGCCATGACATGACCTCCTTATCGAAGGCCTCTTCATCCAGGTAGAATGACATCATATAAGAGTAGAAGTATTATCACTTTGTGTGCCTTGGCCATACAAATGTGTGGTGACAGTTCATGTTGAATGCGATGTTCCACATGTTTAGGTTGAGAAATTATTGAGGAATGTGCAACCTATGAGTTGCGTCAAGAAACCCATTGTACCATTTAGAGAATGATCTGTTGTTGAATGCAGTGTTATTCTAGTCTGACCTTGAGTGCCAACGCTCAAACATATTTTCCAATTGGCCCTTATCTGCTAGCGATAGTGGTCTTCTTGTAGGTGGTGTCCACTTCAGCATGGAGAACACAACTAAAAATTATCCGTCAGTGAAGGTGTCTCCCTTCTCCTGCACTTCCTTGCATACGACCAGGAGTTCTTCCAACAAGTAATTGCACCAATTGAACACAACGTCATTGGTGCAAGAATATGACACTGATAGGGCATCCAATGTACATTCACCTTTGTAATATGATCACATTACCTTGATATAAATTATGTATCAAGTGGTCCTGACTATCTTGGGTAGAATGGGATCAATATTGGTTGTGCGCCCCCCTCTGTGTATGAACGTGTTTGTATAAGATGGGTTCTCCCTTTTTCTTCCCATGCTTGTTGTGACCTTGAAATACCTTGGATATATCCTCGCCTTCGATGGATAATCCAGTAAGATGATGGATATCCTCCACATGAATTGGGTATCTTCTATCCATCCATAGGCTCCTTTCGTGTACCCTGCTGATGTGGAACCTGGTACATCTCACAACCTCACCAGTAGTGTCGAAAACTAGCAAATATCTAAGGTTCATAATAGTGGAGTTGAAGAGGTTGATGAACTCCAACTTCGATATGAACTGCATTCCTCCCAACTCATTTGGAGCGACACTCTAAAAGACATCAATGTTCAACTGCGGGAACAAAACTTGGTGTGGCAGGTCGAGGTCGAGGAGTCTAACTTGCTCGACCTTCCCTTTGAGATCGCCCATGATCTTGACTTGGGGATCAGATGGCTCATCCAATACTACATCCTTAGAAACTACACTTTTGTTGCTTGTCGCTCTCGGCATAGTGATTCTGGATTGTCAACAGAATTTCAGAGGCTAATTGGGATTGGGGATCACGAATGAGGGCCGAGGGATGGCACAGGCTTGAGCACAATTCAGAATTTGCAAGGCACTAAGTTCTCTCTAGGAAACAATATGTCTTCCACCGAGTTCACAAAACCTTATACTCAAGCTTAGCTAAAAATTTCTATAATAATTGCTAAGGCTATTCATCACTAACCCTATAGACGCAACTTGGAGCTGAGTTGTACAACATGAATGGTTAACGAGGTAAATCTATTGGGTGATCCTGGAATTTACTGAGCAAGTTGGTCAGGGACATGGCCGACTTAAGACCATACTGTTTAACGGATGAGAATCATGGTTCGAATACCGATGACATCTTCACATATTGCAGCTTTGTGGTTTAAAATCTTTTCGAAAGGGTAACTGTAGTGGTCATAAAGGGTATGAATAAACTTGGTTCATGTGGTACATGGACTAGGATTGCATCCAGATTCTCTCTCCCTTCGACCACAAAGGGGTACCCATCACATTAATGATTGTCATTAATATATTCATGGATCTTCTAATCCTACGCTGTTGAATAAGAATTTCTACACCAAAACAACACTTAGATAGAAAAATGAAATACATTTTACGGTGCAACAATGCACACTTCAACTTTATTGACTTAATTCACAAAAATTGCAAAAAAAATCAAATCTAGCTACTATACATGCTCCTTTCGACTAGAGCAACATTCCTTTAGCTCAGTTCGGAGACATATAGGGTTTCAGGTGAGTTCCATTCACCCATCCTGGCCGAAGTATACCATCTAGTTGTGCGATTCTAACTGCTCCAGAAGGTTGGATCTCCACAACTATAAATGGTTCCAACCAATGCATTCACAACTCTCCTGGATGTTTCTGGTATCGACTATCATAAAGTAGGACCTTATCTCCTTGCTCAAATGTTTTAGTCTTAATGTGTCTATCATTCCAAGATTTATGCCTTTCATTTTCAAATGATCGATGAAAGTCTACTAAAAACCTGGTCTCTTCAAGTTCTTGCAATTCCATAAGCCTTTGCATGACTGATTCATCCTCCAACATGTGTGTAATCAGTGTAATGTATAGATTCGGGGTAATGAATTATGCAGGTACCATAGCCTCTTTCCCATAGACTATATGAAATGGAATATACTTGTGAAGTTTCTTTGTGGTTGTCCTGTAAGCCCATAAAACTGTTGGGACTCGGTCATCCCAATATTCCCTGTTTGCACAACAAACTTTTGTTAATCCTCTCTCCAGAATCTTGTTAAAATCCTCTATTGTGTGATTGGCTTGCCAATGGTAGGGGATAATTTTATGATGTTGGATCAAGAACTCTGTTGTAATATTTTATATTTTACTACTCATAAAATGACCATCCTAAACACTGGTCAGACTCATAGGACATCTAAACTGAGTGATAATGATTTCAAAAATAAACCTGGCAGCTGTATCTGTCGAGAAATCCTAAAACAATACTACCTCCACCCACCGTGTAAGGTAATACGTTGCAGTAATAATATACCTATCCTTTGAATGCTTCGTTGTGGGGTTGATCATTCCAATGAAGTCAACCTCCCATTTCTCAAATGCTTGCAGAGCTCAAACTGGCTAAAGAGGAAATTTGTCTCATCATGATGGCTTGCCTACTCTCTAACAGAGGTTGCAAGCTCTAGCATATGCCTTTTCATCCTTCAAGAGTGTGTCCCACCATAATCCAACTTGGAGGACTTTCTGTGCACTGGCCTTTCCTCCAACATGGCCTCCCACAACTCCACTGTGGCACTCCCACAGTATGTCTTGTCTTTAATGATCTAAGACACACCTCCTCAGGATACTATCTAGGCCCAAGTTATGCAATTGTCCCACAATCAATTGATAGTCTACCGCTCTAACCACCATATGACGTTTCTAAGTTGCATAGTATGTTTCTGGGTAGGACCCTGTGCTTAAGAAGATTGTATGTCTTCCAAGTATTCTAGTATGGCCTCAACCTAGAACAGGTCTGCATATGGGAGCTGATCATCGACTGCTTCGCCACTTTCTCCTGATTCTAATCTAGATAGGTGGTCAGGGACCATGTTGCATATTCCATTTTTAATGATCATCTCAAATAAAAATTCCTGAAACAATATCAACCATCTATAAATTCTTCCTTCCAATACAGGATTGTTAACTAGATATTGTAACACATAATGATTAGTAAAGAACTTAAAATGAGATCCTAACAAGTAATGTCTAAACTTCTCCAGAGAATAAATTGTAGATAAACCCTCCCTTTCTGTGGTTGTATAGTTTTGCTCATCTTGTGACAACTTCCTTCTAGCAAAGTAGATAGGATGATCCATGGCTCCATCTCCTGGTTACGATGATCCAGATTATTTTCGGCATGAAATGAGAGCAGAGATATATTAAAGAAATGCACAGAGATATTGCAGATATTCAATAATATAACAGAAATGTATCAGAGATGAAACCATAAACACAAATATATAGTAATACATGATTTCTATTAATCAAAGAAATGTACAGAGACTATAAAAATACAGAGTAAAAGACTTGCTAGAATGGTGGCATCTTATCTCTGAGAAGAGATGTGACGACTACTCGCATTCACAAGAAGATGATTACAATGAGGCTCTAAAGGAATTTTTACAATAATAAGGAATGAAAAAAACCCTAGACATCCAAAAACATAACCCTAGGAGATGAAGCACCAAAATTCATGTGGGCCCCGTTTGGATAAGTTAGTACATCAACTTCCCGGGGTCGTAACTTTTGCATACGATCTCCGTTTTAGGCGTATGATAGCTTGTTGGAAATGTATCATCAAGGAGATTCATTTTGGGGGATAAATCATGCCTTTTTCTATCATTGAGAACCTCAATCTCAGAAAACCTTCATTTGGGCCCTCAAAATGGCCTCGAAAGTTAAAAACTGCTAAAAATAGTAAATTGTCAAATTTGCCAAAAAACTGTTTTGAGCCAGTCAGAAAAGGTGGGTGGCCACTGATATCCACTTGGATCATGTAATAATATGGCTCCCATGGAAATACATGATGTGTCTACGTGCACATGAAATTCATTTTCCTAGTTCGGAAATATCAGAATACGTGTTATGTTGAGCTTTTCCTTCAGGATGTCGAATGCTTTATCACTCTCTGGCATCCACTGGAACACTTTTGAATTATATAGTATATTTTCTAGGGGTGTATTAATGTTTTCATACTTTATGATGAACCTGTGATAATACCCTGTGTTCCCTAGTGTGGAGCACAATTATTTTGTGCTTGTAGGAGATGGCATGTTCACAATAACCGCAACTTTAGCTTGGTCTATCAGTACTCCTTCTTAGCATACTATGTGGCCTAAAAAATGTCAATGTGGAACATATAAGATACACTTTCTAAGGTTCAAGGATATATTCAATTCCCTACATCTATCAAACATCAGACGTAGTAGCGCTACATGTTCCTTGACCAGACTATATACCGCCCAATCATCCATATAAACTTTTATAAACTTGTGAATAAATTATAGAAAAGTTGTTATTACAATCTGAGAAAAAACTGCAGGGGCATTCTTTAGGCCAAAGGGAATCACATTGTACGCAAATGACCCCCATTTTGTTATGAATTTGGTCTTCTTTTTGTCTTCTTCAGCAATCCTTACTTGGTGATACCCCGAAAATCCATCTGTAAATGAGTAAGAGTCTTTCCCCATAACCTGTTCTAGCACCTTGTCAGTAAAAGTTGTTGGGAATGGGTCATGCACACAGGAAAAGTTATGACTTATTTAGTCTACACATACCCTAATTTCCTATGTACCTTTATTTCTCTGGATGATTATTGGGATAACCCATTACACTTCTTCCACTGGAAAAATAAGTCCAACCTCAAGAATTTTGTCAAGTTCCCTCTTAACCTTCTCTTTCACTCTGGGGTTAAGGAGATATGGTATATGTCTTACAGGATTTGATCCTAGTTTTAGTTCAATTTTCATCTCTCCCATAACTCGTTTAATCCATTTCATCTCTAAAAATGTCTTTGGGAATAGGTCCTCATACTCTTGCAAGAAGCTTTGTATTTCTTGGCTAGTTTTCTCATCCCAGTAATCGCCTACCATAGATATCTTGGGTTGCTTTGTAGTTCCTATGTTGAATTTTCGCAACTTCAATGGATGATTATAATAACTATCGATCTGGCTGGGTATGGTGTTTTGAATCTCTCTTCTTCCTTATATTTCTTTAATGGCTAAGTTTCTCAACTCTTCTAAATCAACTAGGTTTTACAAATCCTTCTCAATCTTATAAAATTCTATATGTACCTTATCTGTGTCTAGGTGAAGGTTAGACTAAATTTATTGGATATTCTTTTCACATAACACTGGGTCTGATTTTCGTTCACCAGCATTGGAAAAAATAAATTATTTGATTCTTTGTAAGCCTATCTTCAGCTCAGGGTACTTACTTGTAAACGAGAAGTCCTTACAAAATTTATATATCAATGTTTTCTAGTCGATGCTCTATCTTATGGTTTCTTCATGCATTTACCAATATTTAGGAATTAGACCTAACGAATGAGGAAATACTTGAACTCACAAGAGAGATGGAATTTCCTCAACTTTCCACTATCTCACGCATTGTTCAATGTGTTCTTTAGGATCTGACTATCCATTGAATAGTTGCGTAGCTTGGAAATTCATCTGCATATCTGATTTCAGCTACTCTTTATCTTGAAATATATATCGGATAGCTTTCTTCATATCCTTCCAATTCTTAATCAAGGCTTTGTGACTAGTCCACCATCTAGCAGGGTTGTCTTGGAGGGCTAAGTCCCAAACTAAAATCATTTGATCCTCCGCTATCTTTTATTCCATGCTGACCAAAAACCTATCAAGTTCTAAGGTACCATCATATATCAGGTGTTCTCTGACCTTGGTTCCAACCCATCTAGTTTCTCTGACAGTTGCACATATTCTTGAAAATATTTCGTATGAAACTTGCCTCCAACTCTCAAATTCTTGCTCTGAATCTTATTCTGCCGATTGTATGCTCCTCCAACTTACTGATCCATCAGTAGTAGGATTTATGTAGTGTTATCTCATACCTATTTTTACAGCATATAACTAATCCAAATCTTCTCCTTCCATGTTGTTTTCCATTGGCTCCGTGTATCAAGGGCCTACATAGATCTAAGGGTTGAACTAATTTTATTCCATCTCCCTCAAATGTCATAGTGTCTCTCATTAGGTCAATCACCGCATAGTTATCGTAAGCCCAATCGATACCAAGTAGTGCAGGATAAGGGTCCTTATCGCCCATGATTTTGATTACTTCAAAATAAACTACAGTCTTTAATCCCGCAACATCTATTTCCAGACTCTTTAGTCTTCCTATTGGAAATATACAATATTGATTGGCCATTCTTAATTGGATTGGGGAATATGTCAACTGGGGTTTCCCTAAAGCTTCCCTAGTATTTTTAGGCAGTATGTTAACATCAGATCCTAGATCTAACATAACATCCTTAATCTCAAACTCTTTTAGATGGGATGCTAATCAAAACTCTTTTCGAGTCCGTATTTTCCTCCTTTGCACTCTCTCAGTATTCTTCTCAGGAATATTGGTTCTTATTCTAGTTTCTGGAGATTCTTTAGTTCCTAGGACTAGGTATAGGGAATTGTGCAACTTTTCTGTTAGTTGGCCGTTCCCAAGAATATAATAAAATAATTGAAACCAAAGATAAACTACATTTTGTGACAGCTCAGGTTGTCTTATCGGGAATACAGGGTTTTGGGGTGTAGGGGGTGAAGCAGGGACTTGTGCACTTTGAGGATAAACGATAGGATGAAGGGGATTTTCTTCCATCTTAGGGACATGGATACTCTGGAATACTTCTATTGCATTTTTAAAGAATATCTTATGTTTTATAGGATCATACATGTTCTCCTTAGGCGTTGCTTTCTAGATTTGTGGTAAATTATCAACATCTGCACTAGTCTTTTCTACTCCTCGAGTAACGATATGAAGGTTGGGTAGATTTCCTTTAATGAATCTCTTTATCTCTGAGATTATAATATTAGTTCCTCATTAACATACTCAATATTACCATTTCGCAATTAGCTTCGAGAAGTATTCAGTGGTGTGCCCATTGGTTCTACAATGACAGAACAATGGTCGCGTTGAGTGAGGCCAATCCCTAGCCATGTGGCCTTACTCATCACATTTGTAGAATGCACCTCTTCCCCTGATTCTTCCTCCTCTGAAGTCTCCTCTAGATCCACCTTCTCGACCTATTCCCGGTCCCTAAGGGGTTTCATTCACCTTGAATGAAGTTCGATCCAATATGTCTACAAGTGCATCCAATGCTCTACACTGATTGGTAGCATGTGTGGTAGATGCATAGAATTCACAATGTACAATATTTGATAATGTTGAATACTTTTGAATAATGGGGGTTCAACAATGTCTTGGCCCATGCCCATGAATTCGAAAGATCTCGCGATACTAAACTGACGATGATGCTTGATTACCTAGGAAAGAATGATACAAGGTTGGGGTATGGAATGGTAAATTCATGGATACTTGTGCAACTCCTCCCATAGGTCCTGGTGAGGGTCCCATCGGATTTTGAGGAGGTCCCATTCCCCTCATCCATGGACATTCATTCACCAGATGTCCTTCTGTGTATTATATGGTACACCAGACTTACGGTCGTCCTAGTATGGGTATCATCAATTCTTGAATCTTCTCTGTAAGTGTCGATATTTGTCCTTTTAGTTGCACCAAATTGGCATCTACTAGGGGTTTGGTCACTTTCAGGCTCCCCGGATATCCTGCCATGGATTCAATCTTCATTGATTGTTCCAAGGCATCTGTCAAAGTGGCTATCCGTTGTTGCATTAACAAAATCCATGTCAGAGGTAGCAATCCCTAGATATACCATTCTCTTTGATGTTCCTCATGAATTGGATGTGCTAACCTCCCTATAGTATCTTTAAACTTGTGGCTATATTCCCAGGTCGATTCACCTTCCCTTTGTTGAATTTCATGCAACTCAGACCAAGCTTGTTGTTCTGACTAGGGTAGCTTAAAATTTGCTATGAATTTTGTCCGTACTTGGTCAAGTGTGAACGCTTGACCTCACGATCTTGACACTCCTGGCTCAATAGACTTCATGTACCATTTGAGAGCACAACCTCTCAAGTTAGTCTGGAACTCAACCAATTTATTTCCATCTAGAGTCCCTCTGGACCTCCATATTTCTTCACATAAGAACCAATGTTTCTCAACATCCTTGTCTCCCTTACCCCAGAATTATGGGTAACAAGCAATCAAACCTCTCGCGTTACCATTCATTATTGATATTACTACTCCTACCTAGATAAAACCTAACATTCTTGGTTGCAATCTACCAGGGGATCCCAATATCCTCCTAGTGTTCGCGCTTCTTGGTTGTGACTAATTGTTATAACCCTAATTTGCATCAGACATACTTACCTGACATCAGGCCATTTCATATACCTTCTTTGCCAAGCCAGTATTGAACAATTCTTATTAAAAACACCCTTTTTAAAGGCCCACACACCCTACTCAACTATAGCCCATGTGTACACTCTAGATGACCCACTACAGCCCACGTGTACCTACAAAAGCACGAAAAATGAAAAGTTGTTGATAGAATACACAGTTTTGGGTAAGTTAACTAAAACTTTTGACCATGCATGGCCAATCATTCGAATAAATACCTAGATCCTTCTAGCCTATAAAATAAGGGGTAGGGGTCCCATTCTAAGAGAGGAAAAACATAGTAAAGAAACTCTACCCAAATTCATATTCCCCTTTGCCCAAGATTCTACAACCATTTTGTGATTTCAATGAAGAAGAGAAGCAAGTATGTTAGCAGTTGGTGCACAGTAAAAAAGGAGCCCAGGACTAGATTCGTGGAGAAGTGGCTGGCTTCATCATTGTAAGTTTCTTTAGTGAAGTTAATAATAAAGAAGTACTTTTCCCATCCCACCATATGAGGTTTTCATTGTTTATTGCATACATGTTGATTAAATATCTAACCCATTAATCCGTAGATCAAATGCATGTGGAGTTCTTTGTTTGTATTTTGTGAATGCAGGTCAGCCTTGGGAGGACATTTGCAGTCAAAGAGAAACCAATCATGAAGAGGGATTGATACCAAACGTCAGAAATAAGGTATGTTAACTTGATCTTCTTAACTGTGTATTTGCTTAAGAATAATGGGGATTAGGTTTGGGATGATGGTAAAAAGTAGGAATCTTTAGGTCTTTTCTACATGCATGATAAAACCCTAAGTGCTAGTCCTTAGGGGGATTTCTCAATCACAACAGAATTGGCGACCATACTAGGTATTTCTCTCGGGTTTCTCGAGATACATTTTGGTAGTTTTAAATTGGTTTCATCACCTATTTTCTGATTTTCTACAAACATATGAGCTAGTAGGGTTTCTGGTCTTCTATACTAGTATTCCTTTCTTTGTTTTCTTGGATGCATTCTCATTTCAGGAAGTCACAGAGGTTCATGCGGCCTGTATAAAGCCTGCATGCATGTACACGCGCCCAACCTTCCCACAGCCTGCGTGGACACACTAACTGATGAAGTGACAGTAGCATGGTTAAGCATAATTTTTTTATTAAAGAGGCAGTCATCCTCTTCCCTGGCAAAAGTGATCCTTCTCAGGGGTTTTCTGAAACTCATTCTAGTCTCTGTTTTTGTAGTTTGTAGCTTAGGTACCACTTCAGATTGTTTTTTTTCTATGAAATTTTCCTTGGATTGTTTTTCTTTTCTGAAAAAGTAGGTTTCTGAGTCTTCAAGAGATTCTGGTTCTCAATACCAGTAGTCTATGCCAGTGTTTGATTGCTTATATTTTCAATTTCTAAAGAGTGGTAGAGGTACGCGCGACCTAAATAAGGTAAACATGAGTGTACACACACCCTAACCTTTTACAGCTTCCGTGCACACGCTGGCTGTTGAATTGTCAACAATGTTCCTGTTGTGAAAATTCTTGTTTAAGGAGAGGTATTCATCCTTTTCCTTGTCAAGAGTTATACCTCTCAGGGTTCTTGGTCTCTGTCATAGCAGTCGACAACTTAGGTTTGATCACAACAATAGCTTTCTTTTTTCATTAAGAAGTTTTCCGCAAAATTTTCCTTTCATAGGGTTTTTAGACAAGTGCGAGAGTCCTTTTTAAATCTACTTGAGTGTTATTTTCAGTGACTCTTTTCGATTTGCGCTTAGGCCAGAATTTTTCTTGGTCTTTACTTGTCGTCATTTTTCCTTTTTTCTTTGTGAGCATTAAATAAAAAAAATAAAAATTATTGCTTGGTTTGGTTAAGTAGTTGTTGGTTTGCATTAGTAACCAGGATTTTTTTTTCTTTTATAAGTTCTTGGTTGTTTAATTAGGAAAATAAGTAGCTCGTAGTTGAGAGAAATCTTGTTTTGAGTTTGTTGTTCAAAGATCTTAGAAAAAAAATTTAGTTTGAAAAGTTGATTAAGAATTGTGTCAAGAAGTTTTTTTGTTTCCAGCTTTCTGTTTTTTTTTTTTTTTCGTCTCTCAAACATCATTAGTTTCACTTCCATAACCTTTGACTTAATACAAGACATAAAAAATTAACGATTAATTAAAATCAACTAGACTTTATGTTTGTAGGGTCCATCAATTAGTCTAGTCTAGAGCCTTCATTTAGGTTGGAGAGGAAACTCTTCAAGGCTGCAAAACATACATAAGAGTATGTGCTAGGGAGTGTTAAAATTCCAGTATCATGAAATTTATTTGGGACCCCCCTCTAACATAGGGGATAAACACGAGGTCACATGCGGAAAGGTAGCGGAGATAACCCCTACAAAGCTGAACCAATCGTAGTGGATAACACATATAAAGGGCTTGTCTTGGGATTTCATCGATTGCATTTTCCACGGAGCTTTGTGGGTCTCGAATCCATTCGATATCCTCAGTTGTCTTCTAAACCACTTTCTTTTGATACCCTTGATAGTTTTTAGGCTCGATACCCTGCTCATTGTGGTCTACCCGACTGTCGACTGTACCCACCTGGTGACTATTCGCGCGCTGGCAACCTAGTTGCCTATCTTTTTTAGAGACATACACAGGTGACTGTGGGGGTATACCATAGTAACTAGGACAGAAATCGGGCCATGCTTTGTAGAGTATACCCGGAGGGTGCTTCCTTGTTCGATTTGCACTTGCACTGGTAAGTTGCTCTAGTGTTAGTTGTTGTAACTGTTCTTCCAACTAGTATAGTGTTTGCTTGTTTTATCTTGTAGTGACTTTTTATAGTGTGTGTTGTTTTTGAATGAATAGAAATCCCTAGTGTGTCTTTGATCTTCTCACATAGTGGAGGATCACGAAGGATTCTTGGCTTGCCACTGGTTACACTGGAGCCACCCCTGCCACCGCTAAGGCAAAAGCTAGAACAACAAGGGTCTTTTGAAGCGACCGGGTCACATGAAACTGTTTCCGACCAACATCCAAAGGAACCAACTATTTAAGAACTTGGAGCAGAAGCTCTTGGTCTACCCAAAACTCCAACCACTGATATTTTGGCACCCATCATCGTACAGATTTATCCTTACGTGAGCCAGACAGTGTCACATGCAGTAATGGAAACAAATGTTGCCACTTCTTCTGGGAATTCTTCTATTCCCACTACAGCTATCACCACAGGGGGTGTTCCACCTCCTAACCCACCATCGTCGGTCAAAGCCACCATGGTATCAACTGCCTCTACCTCGAGCAGTGGTTTGATCCTGTCTTTGGTGACGACCACTGCTCCTTTCACACAGAGTGCGACAGGCCCTCCATTCTCATATGGGATGCCTAGCTCAAGTACAAGCCCTGTACTATCCTACTCCACTTTACAGACTTTAGGTCTATTGGTAGGGAACTCTAACTCTCCTCTGCAAGGAACCATGGGGGGCACTTCTGCTCCCTTTAACGCTTTCCCTTACGGTGGAGGTCATATACCTCCTTCATCCCCTTCGCTCGGCGATACCCATCAGCAATCCGTCAGACCAAACACACACCATAGTTCATTTGGAGTAGGGATTCAAGGAACACCTTCTCATAATACGTCGGTAGGGTTCACACCATTTTATTTGTTCGGTACGTTTGGTAACAACACTTTCTTGTCAGCTCCTTTCCCAACTGGGGGCAACCTCGGTTATGACCAACCTAATCCTATGCAAGGTACTATTCCTACACAGGGGGAAAACCCAAGAACTTCTTCCACATCAGGACCTTGTAATTCTTGGCAAGGATCAGTTCCCTCATCATGAACGTCGATCTGGGACAATTCTTTTCACAACCAATGGAACCTCGGGCAAGGTGCAGTACCTATGCCCATGGGATCAGCATGGGGAAACCCTTCCCAAAGTTCTTCGAATGTAATGCACGTCCAACCATCTACATCCTATTTTGGGAATCAGTCGATGATGTTTCCTCAAATGAAAAATTCATACGCTATCCATGGCCATGGTTTTTACCAGAACCCCAGCCAATAACCCAACTTTTCCTAGAAACCTAGTGCCAGTCAAACTCCAGGCCCCTTTTTCCATGGTTATCACCAACAACCCAAACTACCTTTCCTGGAAACCTTGCATTTGCCAGACTTAACAAGGTTTTTGAACGGCCCTATCTATCACGATCCGCGTTGGCCCCCTATGCCAACAAAGTTTCCTTTGGATATACCAAAGTTCAAAGCCAAGCCTAACGAAGATCCAGGTGATCATGTGATTACTTTCCACCTTTGGTGCTCATCTATTTTATTGAAAGATGACTCTGTAAAGTTGTGACTGTTTCAATGTACTCTCATTGGGAGTGCTGCAAAATGGTACATTGAGCTCGACCGCTCAAGATACTCCTCGTTTGGCAAATTGGCAATGTATTTCCTAAACCATTTCCAATTACCTGTGAGATACGATGCTGGCACAGAATTGTTGGCCAATTTCGAACAGACAAAAGCAGACCATACCTTTGATCACATCCGAGAGTGGAGACACTAGAAGAGTTTGATTAAGGTGCCCGTCCCACTACCATTCCTGCTAGAGTGGTTCCTTAAGTCTTTGGTTCCACAGTTATCCAAAGACATCGCAATGTCGGGAGTGTTTTCCGAAGAAGATGCAATCATGAGAGCTCAACATCTTGAGCTATTCTATTCTCAGTTTGGTCTACTGTATGAGATATTGCCAGATGCACCACGATCAATACTTGATAAAACTAGACAACGAGCTCGACCACATGTCGATGGTATTATTGGTTCAACACAAAAAAATCCTGTTGAACAACTGACGAAACAATTGCAGCAATTGTCTATCCAACATACAATGGCCAGCCAGGCTACTGTTCTGGCTTCTCCCCCTACCCAAACGTCGAATGTACATAGTGTGCAATTGACAAATCTGAAGGCCACCCAACAGCTTGATGGAAAGAAAAAACAATGTAAGAAGGGTAATGGGGATAAGAAACCCACTAATAATGATGGCGGGGGAAACACCAAAAAAAGGAAGTCGAGGTATCTGTGTAATCTGTGTGCGAAAGACCACCCGACTCACCAATGCCCTTGGCTTGCAGATGCCCAAAATTTATTATCATAATAGCATCTAGCTGTGTTAAAAAACCCTTTTCAACATGGCCAAAATCTAACTCAAGCCTCTACAAGAATGGAAGGGGGCAGCCAAGGACCCCCTCTGTCATCAAACAATCCTGCATCCGCGAATGTGTATATGATGAAAGGTGATGCCTATATATTAACTAGAGCACATGATTACAACAAGCCAAGAACCTCTGAGAAAGACAAAGAAGCTAAAACCCCATCCTTTCCTCTCCATATCGAGAAGATGTTGGGAGAAACCATGACATGCATCCCAAAAGGTGCATTTAAGAAAGCTTCGCACAACCCAAGTGCAAGGGCCACCTAGAACTACTCTGTGGTGGAGGATTTGTCTCAAACCCCTTGTGCAATGTCTTCTTTGGAAGTCCTCCAAAGTTTCCCTTCCTAGAGAAAGGCTTTGTTAGCCGCTTTAGGATCCGCCAAGACTTGTAATATCATGCTTGATACGACCGATTTAAAACCTCGTCTCCCTTACCAAGTAACATTCCAGATAGTAGTGGCTTACACCATGAAAAATTTTAATCGAAACATTTTTGGAATAGTGGTTGAGGAGGGTGCCTCAACATGTGTAATGTATTTGGTGTGTTCAAAGGCCATTGGCCAGCCTATTTTGTCTCTGTCACCTACTCTTCTTACCGCTTTCGACGGTCGTTCGTTCCAACCACATGAAATTATCCCCTCTTTTCCCGTGTAGTTAGGAGGGGAAACCATGTGTGTTGAGTTTGAAGTGGTTGACGAATATCTCGACTACAATCTCTTGCTAGGAAGGAGTTGGATCTATGCTTTGCAAGCAGTAGTCACTACAGTTTTCCGGGTCTTGTTGTTTCCACATGAGGGCCGGATTGTGACCATTGATCAGTTGTCTTTCTCCCATCCCGACCCTTCATTGATGGCATTCATGGTCCCAATGATTAATAAACCTCAACTCGGTGTCGTCAACATAGGGGTTGGTTTGTGTCCACCTTTGATGGTAACTTTCGATTAACCACCTCCTCAAGGCGATGTTAAGTTCATATCTGACCACCATAAGATTGAGGTGTTCCAAGTTTCGTCGTTTCGCATGACTTACATCAACGATCTGTGGATTCTTCCTCCCCCATTGGCCATGATGGAAGGGACAGGGCACCATGGTATGTCCATGCCCTTTTCCATGGCAGAGGTAGCATACACTTTAGTCCAGTAAGATTCTATCAACCTTGATCCAAATCCTGCACAAGAGTTAGATCTGATTCTAGAGCCTATTTGGGCTCAAGGTTCCCTCGTTGATAAAGATTCTTTAGACTTAGTCTTTCCCTCAGACGAAGCAATCATGGAAGCAATGACTAGTCTAGACAAACCCTGGGGCAATATCCATCATAGATCTTATTTCCTCCCAGAGTTAAGCAGAATTGAGGCAGGGGAATTCACCTTGACTATGACTGGAGATAGGTCTTGTCTTATTAATCCTTTGGCTACACATGTTGTTTATGCCAAGGGTAATATGGAAAACATCACCAAAACTAGACCTATAAACATCTCCAAATCCCCTGGAGTCATGGAGAATATTTTCGTCAAAGCTGACTGCTCCCCCAAAGAGATTCAAATCTACACAGATTTATTTAAGGAATTCCGCGACATTTTTTCTTGGTCTTACGAGGAAATTCCAGGCATCAATCCAAAAATTGTTGAACATGAAATAATGAATTATCCTGATGCTAAGCAGGTTCAACAGAAGCTTCGTCCAGTTAATCCTAAGAAAGCAACAACTATTAAGGTCGAAGTAGAGAAACTGCTCAAGGCAGGTTTTATCTACCCCGTTTATTTGACCCAATGGGTGTCAAACCCTGTGCCAGTTAACAAAAAATAGGGTACGATTTGCGTATGTATAGACTTCCGTGATTTGAACAAGGCCTGTCCAAAAGATAATTTTCCCACACCATTTATTGACCAGATAGTCGATGAATGCACAGGTTGCGACTCCTTTTCTTTCATGGATGGTTTTTCAGGATATAATCAGATACAAATCAAACCCTAATACCAACACAAAACAACATTCATTTGTCCATGGGGTACATTCGCGTATCGTAAGATGTCGTTTGGTCTGAAAAATGTTGGTGCTACCTTTTAGCGGGCCATGTATTTTTCTTTCCATGATCTCAAACATATTGTCAAGGCCTACTTAGATGATTTAGCATCATGCTCTCATAAGAGACATGATCATCCCACAACCTTTGACTTATCTTTGAGCGATGTCGCTACTTCTGGATTCGCTTGAATCCCAACAAATGCAGTTTTTGTGTGACATCGGGCCATTTGTTAGGTTTCATAGTTTCAACAACAGGGATCATGGTCGATCCTCTCAAGGTTGAGGCAATAGTTCAATTGCCTCCCCCACGTACAATCCTTCAACTTCAGATTCTACAGGGAAAAGATAACTTTTTGCGGTGTTTCATCACAAACTATGCCAAGATCACAAAGGGTTTTATGCGCTTACTGAAGAAAGACGTTCCTTTTCATTGGGACAATGTCACTCAACACTCCTTCAAAGCATTGAAACATTCCCTCACAACGGCACCTCTGCTTCAGCCACCCAATTATAACAAAGATTTCGTATTATACTTAGTTGTAGCAAAGTCAACCATCGACATGGTCTTAGTTCAGGAGGATGATTTGCTCTCAGAATATGTGATCTATTACCTGATCCGAGGTCTGGTTAGACAAGAACTCAATTATTCTCATATAAAAAAACTTGCGTTGGTAGTAGTCCATGCTGTCCAACGGTTCCGTCATTATGTTTTTTTTTGCAAGACCACCGTCATTGTCATTGTGAATCCGTTTCAATACGTGATGACACAATGGGTAATTGGTGGAAATATCAGTAGATGGATGGTTGTCCTCCAGGAATTTGACTTAGATTTCATTTCATAGAAATCCAAAAAGTCACTGGTCTTTGCAGAACTTATCTCATAACTTCTAGTCGAGTCAGGTGATGTTATTCTCGAAGAATCGCCTATTCAAGGAGATATGTTTTTTATAGCATATTTTGACCCCTAGTATGGAGATATACTTTTATATCTCTAGAATTTGAAGTGACCCACCTCTTCTTCTCGTGATGAGCGTCATCGTATACTTCATCAGGCCAAGAACTATCTCATCCTCGAGGACACTCTCTTTTGTCGAGGTGTAGATTGCATCCTTCGTCGGTGCCTCACTCATGAAGAAGTGGAAATCGTGCTTAACGATTTCCATTCTGGAGCATGTGGCGGTCATTTGTGTGGGTTGGAAACAACCCAAAATATTTTATGAGTCGATTACTTCTAGCCGACACTAATCAAATATTGTATCAGATCAGTTAAGAAGTGCCACTCGTGTCAGATCTCAGAAGATGAGGGCACATCCATCTCCCATGTTTCATGTCATCATAGTTGGTCCCTTCACCATGTGGGGGATTTATTACACTACATGCAAACCTCCTTTAGCAAGGGGGAGCTATTATATCATTGTAGCCATCGACTACTTCACAAAGTGGGTCAAAGCTATGCCAACGTTTAAAGATGATGGAGAGACTGCAACTCTCTTTTTGTTTAACCAGATTATAGCAAGGTTCGGCGTCCCGAGAGAGATTGTCACTTACCACGATAGTCACTTTCAAAACCAAATGATGACCGAGTTAACATCAAATCTTGGTTTGAGGAAAGAACATTCGTCACCCTACTACCCTCAAGCGAATGGTCAAGTGGAAGCTATCAATAAATCTCTTAAGACCATCCTACAACGAACGATCAAATCGGCCAAGTCAAATTGGCATTTGATGTTGTACTCGACATTATGGGCCTACCAAATGTCTGTTAAGACTGCAACTGGTTTCTCACCTTTTCAACTCGTTTACGGGATGGAATTCATCTTTCCCATAGAATGCCAGATCCCATCTTTAAAGTTGGTTGTACAGTTATTTCTAGACACTTCACTGCTTGAAGAATGTTTATTATATCTCGAGCAACTCGATGAACAATGTCATGATGCGGCCTTAGCTAACAAAGCTCACAAACAAAAATTCAAGTGTCAATATGATCGGTTCATTCGTCCTCGGATTTTCTCGAAAGGTGACCTTATGCTGGTCTATGACCAAGATAAGGACCCCCTGGGGGCAGGCAAGTTCAAACCCATGTGGTTAAGACCTTTCATCATAAAAGAGGTCCTAAAAAAGGGCACTTAACATCTGATAGATTTTTGGGGACATGCTTTGGAAGAGCCTAGAAATGGGCTCTACCTTAAGAAGTATTACTCATAGGTAGGTCACCTTGGGTAACTTTTTGTAACATATGTATAGTCTTTGTACAATTACTTTTTGGTTTCTTTTGGTTTTATGGACGTGTCATTTTTTTATGTTATCTTTTATCACTGTGGTAGATGTCAAGTGAATCAGAGGTGTTCGTTGGATACACAGATGGCGCTAGCTAGCACACTCAGAGGCTTGCCTCCGTAGCTTGGGTAATTTTTACACCTCAGGACCAATTATTATCTTTAAGAAGTATATGTTTAGGCGACACCACAAACAATGTCATCAAATACAACGCAGTTATTGAGTTGCTTCATGACATTTTTTCATTCGGTATCTCTCACCTCCAGGTCTATTTAGACACTCAGCTAGTTGTGTCTCAGTTAAATGGAGTCTACCGTGTTCATGATCCTACTTTACAACGATGATTTCTTAGAGTATGTCTCTTAGAACGAAGCTTTGATTATATTACACATTTTCATGTTCCTAGGAGATTAAATCAAGTCACAGATACTCTAGCTAATCAAATTTTAGATTGGCATCTTGCAAACATATAAGAAAGACATACACATGCACATGTAAATACATTTTTAAAGAAAATATAATCCATAAGACATGAAAAGACAAAAAAATCCATATATAATATCAAAATCATCAGAGTACATATGTGGGCTCAAGCACCTAAAAAATACGACTAGTAACGAGTCATGGCGCTTATTCCCTCAAAAATATACAAATAGTGCCCTCGGCACGTAAAAATTCTAGCCTAACTAAGGATAGGGCCTATTGGCCCTGTTGTAATGGTCAACGATGTTTGCCAAACGTCAAAAAAGTTGGACCCACGTCCATGCTGCCCCCACTACATGAGGCTTCATAGATGGCGGCAGATCCTCGATCTCTACCACGGGGACTGTGAGAGTAAGGGAGGTGAAGTTTCGCTCTACTTGTCTCAAAACTCTCTCAGCCTCACCAGTTGGAGGTACTCCTCCTGTTGTTGGCCCGCCGACTGCGGCTTAGGATGCCTCTGGTTGAGGACGTCATCTGTTCCTTGCATAGTCCGCTGGTCGCACTGGCCCCACATCTGTACATAACAGACACAGACCTATCAGATACTCTGGTGTATAAAATAAATTTGATATATACAAAATGAACATAAAAATTACATATATTTAACAAAAAAAAAAATGAACTTACCCATCTCGCCTCGCTGCTCTCTAGGAGGTACCGGTATCTCAGGATCTCTTGAGAAGTCAATCCCAACATAGGGGTAATCTTCTATGACCGAGATTTCTGACGACAACCAAGAAAAAAATTTGTCATCAAAGGCCTTAATGGTCCTTTCCCCCCCTATCATGGCAGCAGCACTACCCATATGCATAACGCAGGAAGAGAGGCCTAGTGCCCTCGGACTACCTCTCGAGGGATGAAACTGGGCACTCTTTCAAAGAAGAAAGAGAAAAGAATCGTTCCAAACCCAAAGTTCCTCTGATTCTGCAACCGACAATCTATTAGCTGCCTCTTCATGCAATCCAGTAATGTGGTGCTCCAATCAAAAATGTGCATTTAAGCACTGAATTGCACAATTCATTTGTGCACGGGAAGCGTGATGCAAAGCCATGGACCTAGTAATCCACCCGATGAGTAACACTATCACCTACAGTGATAAGTCTAAGATCTTGCTTATCGGTACTTGCAAACTCATTATGTTTGTACCCTCCTCACAATGGATTCCAATCAACTCTAATACGTTGTGAGGCCCAGAGGGAAAAGTATGAGAATTGACTGGTTCCCCTCTCCTAGAGAGGCCAGTCAGAAAGTATATGTCTTATGTTCTTGGAACCAACAATTGCCCCTCTAGCATAAAGGTCTCTACGTCAGAATGCCAATAATCGACCAAGGCATTCAATATCCTAGGTTGTGCTCACATGAAAGGACATAAGAAAAATTTTAACAACCCACATTGCATTAATGTAGCAACATCATTAGGGTCCTCCCCAACCAAAGCACTAATCTCCTCATTCTCTCTTTCCCTCCAATGAACATACATCTTGCAAAAGACCTAGTTCAGGAGGGATTAATTCTTGTTTTTTTAATTTTTTTTACATCAAAAGAAGGGTCCACGCGGGTTGTAATGCTAATAGTAGCATGTACATGCGTGTATTTTTTCCTTTGCCCGCGTGTACACTCGGGCTGTCATAAGACAACCCACATGGACTTAGGGCCAACCTTTTAAAAGGTCGACGCCCCTCCAAAAACTAAATTTAAAGACATAAAAAAAGAATTAGAATGAAAGAGGGGGTAGTAAGTACTTACTTTGTCCAAGAAGATGGTCGTTTCATCCATTGAAGCTCCCATAATCAAATATTTTCACAAAGGGGTAGTTTTCGCTTTTAGTCAATTTCTCAATTAGCAATGGTGATAATGAGCTGCCAGCTTCTATTTATAGACTTTTTGGCCTCTTTTTGTCATTTTTTAGACCCTTTTGTCATTTTTTCGAAACTAAAAATCAATTAGCATGGTTCAAGAGTTTTCTTTGGATTGTCACGAGAAGTGTTACTTTGGGCATTTGGAAACTTTTTGGAGATTTGGGTCGTTTTGAAGGTCCTTTGGTAAAAAGTCAATTTTGCAACTCGTTGCATTTAAGTTAGGATTCCACCTCTACTTTCTGCATCTTGTTGTCTTTTTCTCCTTGCCATAGGATCGATCCCACCGAATTGTGACACAGAACCATCATTGTTGCTTTAGGAGTGTCGTAATTTCGTGGTAAAGCCTACCTTAACATGGATTCCCTAGGTAGATCCTGGTTGCATTTTGGTGTCCATGCTGTCACTAACGACTATCAGCTCGGGAGTCCTTATTCGTTTTTCTGATTACAAGTTTGAGCCTCATCTGCATGATTCCTTATCACTCTTGTGTTGGCATGTTTTCAGGTAGGTGTTCTTGTCATTGAATGCAAGATCAGAGTATGCAGTAATGGCGAAACATGGACAACGTAAGCTCAAGAGGATTAGCGCAAATTCGCACGCAGTGCAAGAGTGTGCTTGTTCATTTGATGGCAAATAGGCAGGCAAGGAAGATCAACAGTGCCAGGATAATGGCATGGTAAGATCAGAAGCGTAAACTCCATTTCGAAGTTTCGGATACCGAGCATTGGAGGAATCAAAGAAGCAACTCACGACAAGAATGCCAAAACAGAGAAATGTGAAACGTCGGAATACGTTGATCCGACTCCATTTCGGAGTTTTGGATACCGGGAGATTGAGAAGTCAAGAGTCGAGACTCTTCAACATAGGAGTCCTGAAGTCACGAAATGCAAAATGCTGAAATCCTAAAATAGGCACACCAACAAAGAGCTTCGCAGACCGTGAAATAACTCCATTTCAGAGTCCCAGATACCAGGAGTTGAAGTGTCAAAACACTTCACCACAGGAGTGTCAAAATGCCGTATCGTCGAAATGCAAAACGATGAAATACCATATCGTTGATCTGACTCCATTTCGGAGTTCCGGATACCGGGAGTTGAAGTGTCAAAACACTTCACCACAGGAGTGCCAAAATCCTGAATCGTCGAAATGAGAAATGATGAAATATTGGATCATTGATATGACTCCATTTCTGAGTTCTGGATACCGAGGTTTGAAGTGTCGAAACACTTCACCACAGGAGTGTTGAAATGTCGAATCCCCGAAATGCGAAACAACAAAATACTGGATCGTTGATCTGACTCCATTTTGGAGTTATGGATACCGGGAGTTGAAGTGTCTAAACACTTCACCACAGGAGTGCCGAAATGCCAAATCGCCGAAATGAAAAATGATGAAATACCGAACCGCTAATCTGACGGCATTTCGGAGTTACAGATACCGGGAGTTTTAAGTGTCGAAACACTTCACCACAGGAGTTCCAAAATTCTGAAATGTCAAAATGCGAAATCGTGAAAGCATGTTATGGATAAACGCCTGGTCACAACTGTGGGTAGGTGAAGGAAGGAGATTGCAAGTTGCAAGGCTCCATTTCGGGGATTGGGAGTTGGAAGAGTCAGAGTGACTCGCAACAAATTCACGAAACATGAAATTGCGAAATGTAGTTTCGAATAAGGCTGTGGTCACAACTAGTGGTCACATCTGCGGAAGATGGAGGAAGGAGCTAGTGCTACCAAGCTCCATTTCAGGGATCGTGACTTGCCACATGACAAAATGACAAAATGGTGAAATTTCTATGTAGTCGATGGTCACTGTTAGTGGTCACGTAAGTGGAAGGAGCTAGCATAGCTAGGCTCCATTTCAAGGTTCGCACTGTAACTGGTAGAAACCACTGATGGCTTCTGCGAGAGGACTCGACGAGACTTATGTGTTATTTCCAGAGAAGACGAATATTCTCGACTGCTGGATAGGCGAAGGAATCTTGGCATAACACCCAATGATGATGGACGCATGGGTTTAACTGCCAGAGAAGATGAAGAGTTGCAATGATGATCAAGCAGAGCACTTGACATGGGGAGAGCATGCAGAAGCATGGCAAGATGGCATGCACAAGGTGCATAGAGACTATAAGTATGTTGAACAAAGAAGAGATGGGTGTTGTTGTTGAGAGGGATAGAGGAGTGTAGAAGGAGGAGTGTGCAGCAACTGAAATACAAAGAAGAGGAATGGTGCATTGAAGGCAGATGGTGCACAGAGAAGAAAAGGTAGAAGCACAGAAATCACAAGGCATGTGTGTAGCAAGACAATGAGACACTAAAGGAAGGCTGAGGTTCTCTTGTAGAGAAAAATGGAAGATCAGAAATCGCAAGAAGATGTAGACAGAGAGACACTGATACAGGAGAACAGAGCAACATAGCAGAATAGTGATAATCTTGGTAAGCCAATGATAAATATTGTATCACTGTGATAAATTTATATATAGAAAAATTTATATTTTAGGGTGGTTGGAAGGCGCTGGGGAGGATTGTTGTCCTCAGAGGTTCAAGTGGGTGCTTGAAAACAGGGAGTTGTAGCTTCCATCTGGTTGTATCTAGAGAAACAAGGATGGCATGGTGGTGCAAGGGAGAACTGTTGTTCTCTATTTTACAGGTTGGTGCCTGTGTGACTGGAAGTTGGTTCTTTCATCCAGTTGGAGCTGGAACATTTAGGGAGCTAGTTCTTCCTTCTAGTGGGTGCTAGAGAAACTAGGGAGTTGGTGCTTCCTTCTAGTAGGTGCTAGAGAAAATAAAGAGTTGGTGCTCTCAACAAGTTGCAGCTTGCAATATCGAGGTTGTAGCCTCACAATGAGTTGGAGCTCATATGTATGATAATGTACAGAATGTAAATATTACTTATCATATAAAGAAGAAAAGGTTTTTTACCCTTTATGTGTTTCCTCAGGAAATATCTGTCTCTGTATATTTCATATGTGATAATGATGTTGAGTGTTCTATTTCTTACTTCCCTGCATTATTGTGATTGTCATTAAGTGCTCTGCAAAGAATTTAAAATAAGCATAATTGTTTAAGCACATGAACAACTTATTCACCCCCCCTCTTAGTTGCTCAACATCTTGACCTCATCCTCAAGACTCCCAAAACGTAACGAGTCTTATTTTAAGCTCTTTTCAGACCCTCTAAATGTGAAAATATTGCTGAGAGATCTTGTTGACATTCACGTTCTCTAAACTAAAATTTGAAGTCACGTCTGTTCGGTGATAGTTTACCCCTTTTTCGGTCTGGATGGTCAACTATACGAACAAAGGTATACTCTAGAAGCCCCGGTTCTTTAGAAGAGTACTCTCAGGTATAATTTTAACCCTTTTTTGGGCCTGAGAGACTAAATTTACAAAAAAGGCACTCCCACAGAGTCCATAGTTAAGTTCTTTTCAGACTCCCTAAAATTGAAAAGATCACCGAGTGGCCTTATTCTTTCACACTCATTAAAATGGTCCAGAAGAACATTTCTGATGGAGTCCATAGTTAATCTTTTTTCAGACTCCTTAAAAATGAAAAAATTGCCGAGTGAACTTGTCTTTATCACACTCGTTAAAATGGTTTTGAATAGACGTTTGGTCGATGCTAGTTTACCCCTTTTTCGAGCCGACCAGACTATCGTCGAGAAAGGTACCCCAACGAAGTTTCCTTTTACATTTTTTCAGACTCTCTAAATATGAAAAATTGTCGAGCTTACCTTCTCTGGGCTCGTTAAAAGTACAATGAAGTACGTTACCATTGTGTGTTTTGTTAACCATGTTTGCATACCTGCGTCTTTGGTCTAAATGTCGGCTCCATGTTTCTCTCAACTGAACCATATGAAGCATGCCTTATACACAAGCCCTGTAGCACTTTGCGTCTACGTCTTGACACCTTTGGCCCCTGGAGGATATTTCCCGAGTGTCCTTTTCTTGCATATGTCCCTTTAACTTGAGCATCTCTATGTTTCATGCGCTTGGAATTAGTATGTTTGTGACACTCAATCCTCCTTTGTAATGTAGCATTCTTTTATTCTTTTTTCAAGATTTCCAAGATTATCAAAAAAGACAAAAAAATCAAATATACCCCAAAAAGAGGAAGGAAAAAGTATTTTCTTGTTATTTGCAGCACAATGAGTCTCCCTTGGACAAAGCACATCCTTTTGTTTGTTCGTCAATCTCTGGGATTGAATATGACCTTAGGAAGTTGTTCTCACTACATAGAGTTATTTACTCCTCCATTTGGTTATTCTTCCAAACATATGGAGAGTTTGTGTTGCCTCCTGCATCATGAATTTATGTCAATACCATGCTGCCTGCGTCTCATCATTTGTCGTGATCTTGTCCAAGGGAAGTGTTTACCAATCCTGAGTTGGCCCATCTGCAGTTTGTCTCTTACCCTCATGAATGGCCATCCCGAAGTCCAATCAAGTCTTTGTTCGAAGTCAATGAAGCCTCTAGTCTGATCATCAAGATCCTCTAGTCCATGACCGACGAGCCGTCGAAGACCTCTGGGTAGTGAAGTCGTACACCCATATTACACTCCTACCCAATTTTTGAAGATTTTGAAGTTTATGCTCGAGCTCTAAAGACATCATCTCCAACCATCAGGCCTTATCAGCTTCTAGAAGATGGGTACTATACATGTACATCTTTTTGATTTTGAGATGTAGATCCGTTGTGTATTGCTCATGGCTACACTTTATATAGTTATATGACATAGATCTATAGTGTATTTTATTGGTAGCCATGATTTTATTTCATATCGAGCATGGGTATGCCCACCTCGATGAGACAATTTTTATTTTGCAGATGGCACCTCCCGAATTCTGGCTCCTGGGCTCACTAGTTTGGTACATTGATAAAGATTGATAATGTATTCGGCCATCAGATACTCTTATGACCTCACACATTAGGGGGCATCTGTTATAACCCTAATTTGCATCAAACATACTTACCTGGCATAAGGCCATTTCATATACCTTCTTTTCTAAGCCAGTACTGAACAACTCTTCTTAAAAACACCCTTTTTAAAGGCCCACATGCCCTGCTCCACTACAACCCGCATGTAAACTCTAGCTGAACCACTACAGCCAGCGTGTACTTACAAAAGCATGAAAAATGGAAAGTTGTTGATGAAACACATAGTTTTGGGTAAGTTAACTAAACCTTTCGACGATGCATGGCCAGTCATTTGACTAAATACCTAGCTCCTTCTAGCCTATAAAAGAATGGGTAGGGTTCCCATTCTAAGAGAGGAAAAACATATTAAAGAAAATCTACCCAGATTCGTATTCCCCTTTGCCCAATATTATGCAACCATTTTGTGATTTCAACGAAGAAGAGAAGCAAGTGTGTTAGCTGTTGGTGCACAGTAAAAGAGGAGTCGAGGACTAGATTCATGGATTAGTGGCCCGCTTCATCATTGTAAGTTTCTTTAGTGAAGTTAATAATAAAGAAGTACTTTTCCCGTCCCACCATATGAGGTTTTCATTGTTTATTGCCTACATGTTGATTAAATATCTAACCCATTAATCCGTAGATCAAATGCATGTGGAGTTCTTTGTTTTTCTTTTGTGAATGTAGGTCATCCTTGGGAGGAGATTTACAGTCAAAGAGCAAACAAGCATGAAGAGCGATCAACACCAAAGATCAGAAATAAGGTATGTTCACTTGATCTTCTTAACTATGTATTTTCTTAAGAATAATGGGGATTAGGTCTGGGATGATGGTAAAAAGTAGGAATCTTTAGGTATTTTCTGCATGCATGATACAACCCTAAGTGTTATTCCGTAGGGGAATTTCCCACTCACAACACTGACTAACTGACTGTAATGGAATAGGAATAACATAATAAGGTAGTATATAATTTACCACTTGTATAAAAGAAACTTGGGGTATGGGTGATTCAGGGCTGGTGTCGCTAGCTTTGGGGCATGTTTATTTGATCTGGGGGATCTCGATCCCATCCTATGGAGCGGTCTCTTTAGTGGCATTCTCGATCTTTCCTGGAATCGGGGATGAATATTCTCTTCCTTCTTCAAGATCCATGCCAACTTTCTCTTCCCATGCTTCTACACCTTCTTCTTTTTGTCCACCCTCTTGGGGATTTTTTTCTCTCTATTCAATGCTACAACAACGCACCAACAAAACCCTAACTACTAGCCCTTTCAGAAACACCTGTAAAGCAGATGAAGTCTCACCTGAGGTAGAGGAAGGGGTGGTTGCATGACTTGGGTGTCTGCAACCTTAGCTGGGACACAGATCTATGATTATGATACTTGATAGAGAAATTAACACCATTAGTTCATCATTTTTAACCAATATCTACTCCGTAGGGAAAAAAGAGCATCACAACATTCACCCTGATCTAATGTATTTACGCACTTAGCATATATTAATGGATCAGATCTAGCAGGTTCAGGCACTAAGCACATTCACTTATATCAGATCTAGCATCCATATTCATCATAAGCACAAATCATAATTAGATCTATCTATATATCTATATCAAGCACTTAGAAAATGACACATATATACATCAGAACATTGCACAGAGCAAAATAACACAGTATTTACGTAGTTCACCCCCGCCCTTGGGCTATGTCCACCAAATCTTCTTCTTTATTAGCTTCAATCAGTCATCTACATGCAGAGAGCCACAAAAACCCTACTCTGCATAGGACAAAAGATCTGCATAGCTTGCTAGATCATTCTTCCTTGCATTACAACACAAAGCCCTTCACAGTATGTTAAAACCACTTGCACTTAGATATGCAAGCCTCTCATAGTATGCACAAAGCATCTACAAACCATACTTTCACTTGCTTATCGACCCCTCATCACATAGATACACTTCTTACATTTCATAGACATCTATTTATAGTTTACAAAATAGGCCTAAACATGGGTAAACCCATGGGCCGACATCCCATACAAATTACATATTCCCAAATCCCAATAAGGACCCAAAAAGGGGCCAAGATCCCGTGATCTCTTCTTCATCTTGTGCTCCACCTTCGACAGGCTGTCGAAGTCCCAAAATGTTAAGAACCAAACATCAATATAGCATAGAAAAACCTCAGAAAAAGTACTCAACGCCTTGAAAAAGAGATAATTTCAGATAATAATCCTCTTCGAGGGGGAAACCTCCTTTTACCCCACTTAAATGTTCAAGTACCAGATGATTCAAAATGAAAATG
>ML788337.1:409339-420598 GCA_009831015.1 Picea engelmannii | reverse complement strand
AAATGCATTCTCCAATGATTTGGGTTCCCAAAGGCGAACCTCATGTTGAATGTTATCCTTTAAAGTTCCTATGAATACATCAATCAAGTGCTCATCTGGAATATCTATTACCTTTATATTCAATCTTTGGAAGTTCTCAATGTTCTCTGTAACTGAACCCTTTTGCTTGAGATTTATCAATTGGCTAAAGAAGGTATTTCTCCTTGTATCCTCATAGTGTGCTATTATTTCTTTCGTGAAAATTGTCCAACTGACGAGTGATTTGCGAGAATAAAGCCATCGATACCAAACAAATTGATTAGGTTCTAAATATAAAGAAGAAATTCGTACCTTTTGTGTATGTGGCACATTATGGAGATCAAAGAATTGCTCCATCTGAAGTATCCATGTGATTGGGTCCTTGCCATTAAACTTCCTCATATTAATCTTAGGAATGTGGTTGGTCTTCAAACCAAAGTTGGAGTTTCTCCATTCTTGATTCACCTTCCTTGCATCCTCATCATGAATTTCATGGGATGCATTTTCACTTTCGGGTGTCTTCTCTGTTACGAAATTTTTCAAGACTTCCATGATCTCCCCTTTTAAGCCATCCATCTTAGTATCCAACTTAGCTTCTATTGAATCCATCAACTTAGCTTCCATTGAATCCATCTTAGTATCCAACTTAGCTTCCATTGAATCCATATTCTTTTGTAGTTCATTTATGTCCCTACGCATTTCTTCACCTTCATCAAGAGTCCAATTAGGATTTTCTGGAGGCTTATTTGGTGTAGAAGGTCCCTTTTTTGGTGACATGTTGGCCAAGTATCACTTTTGAATCTTGATTTTGAGGTGGTTCTGCTAGACAATATAATTTATTATGTTCTATCTCCCAATTTTTGGCCCTTCTGGGTATGAAACTTTCTTTTAGGTAGTTCTCTGATATTTCTTCTCTGCAATTCCACAGGTCTGATCAAAATTGGATGTGCCAAGTGGAATTTATGGTAACTTCCTCACAAGTTGTCGATTTTTGGCCTTTCCAGGAGATATCACTTGTATAGCATGCCCCACACAAAATAATTGATATAAAATTCTGAAATTCGCACCCAAAATACTAAATACTGTCCACGATCCAATGAAACCAGTCCCATTTAATTTGGATACTCTAGCAAGAAGTTATGATTGTATTACCTGGAACACCTTCTTGAGACTAGTCAGATACCCTATCTTGCACAAGGTGTATCTACAAATTTACGATGACCCAGAAGCTGAAATTCTTACCATAGATACCTTACTAGTTTATGTAAATTGCCTCTAGAGTTCAGGGTTTTAAATGTTACAGAAAATGTTTTATAGTGAAAATTCCACAATGACTCATTTCAGAATGATTCGAGAACCCTATCTTGTAGAGGCTGTATCTCCAAACTTATAAGGCATCATGAGCTGAATTTTGAACCCAACGTACCTTGATCCATGTACTAAATATCCTCCAAGCTGTTCCTTCTGAAATTTTGTAGAAAACAAATTATAGAAAAAATGCCACAGTGTCTCAGATGTAGTAGCAAAACCCTAAGACCTTGAGCTCTGAAACCATATGTTAAGAACCAAACATCAATATACCATAGAAAAAACTCAGGAAAAGTACTCAATGCCTTCAAAAAGAGATAATTTCAGATAATAAGCCTCTTCGAGGGGGAAAACTCCTTTTACCCCACTTAAATGTTCAAGTACCAGATGATTCAAAATGAAAATGTCTCCTTGGTATATATAGGAGACTAGGAGGTATAATTACAACTAATGGCCTAAAGCCGACATAAATAAAATAAAATTACTAATATAATATGCCCCAATTAAGGGGCAATGAGACAATATTAGGGCTTAACACAAAATAGGTCAACATGACCAAGAATCTTTCAAAACTTGGTCAAGGTCCAACAGACCCCCAACACTTACCTATGACTCCTCCCAAGTCACTCTGGCATGACTAGTTCTGCTTCGAATGCCTCGATCTTGGCTCGAGCTACTTTGAATTGATGCTGTGCTACAACCTCATGTTCTATAAACTCTTGAATGACTATATCATTTATAGGTCTCTCTAGACATTGTTCAACTGTAGTGGAAACCTGCTCTAGCTCTGCTCCTTGGCCTTCTACCTCTATAAACACTTGGTAGGCCTTGTCTTGTACGGGTTGGAGCCTCTGAGTTACATCCATAACTCTACTCTAGATAGTATGGATTTTTTGTTGTGCAGTGCGTTGTTATTGGGAGCGCTTCATTCTTTCCATCACTGACAGGGACTTCAGTTGCGCTTGTATCTTTTTGGCTTGATACTTTGCCTCTTGGAGTTGTGACTCCACTGCCTTCAATTCTGGGTTCTCCATGAGTTGTTCATAGGTCTAGGCACTATGCGCGGTGAGTTTCTTACATTCTAGGGAAATATCCTTTATCCTTTCAACTGAGCTCCGAGCGATTGCTTCTCTTTGGTGTCTTACGTCTTGTGGGGTCTCAGGTACAGTGTGTAGCTCCAAATCTGCTATGCGTTGTTGTAGCTGCTAGATGGATTTTGTGATTTGGTTCACTTGCTATGTTACTTGGTCTTCTTCCTTGATTTATACAACTGTCACAGAGTGAAGTTCTCTGTCGACCGCTTCTTTTACTTCAAGTTGCTCCACTAGAAACTATTCCTTTTCTTGTTGTAGTTGAGCTTTTTCTTCATCAAACTTTGCTTGGAAAGAGATATTTTCCTGTTCTGTAGCATTGCATTGCTCTATGAGTACTCCTTGTACTTGTTTCAAAGCCTAGGTGGCTTGATCTATTTCTTCCTATGCTCATCGAAGACAAACTTTGACTGTATCGGCTAGGCGGTGGATTTGGGTTGACTCATCTCCCAATTCTGGTTCTCCCGGTGCAATGGAGACTGCACCGCTGGACTGTAGGGCCTGTTGTACCCCTTGGAGCTCAGTCTCAATTCTATCATACATCTTCTCTTACTTTGATTCTTGCTTCTCTACTATTTCCAACGAAGCATCTTGTAGGGATGCTATGAGGAAGTCGAATTCATCGGAGGTGAGCACGGTCTGCATCTTGGTCATGGAGGATTTTGATTTCTTTCGGGAGGAAGGTTTTGGAGGTGAACCTTTCCTCTTCTTTAGGGGATCAACCTCATCTACTTGATTTTGTTCAACTTCTTTGTCATTCAAATCTTTGCCATCACCTCCTTGCTCTAGTGATATGGAAGCATTCTTCACGAATGCGTTGTCTATCTCTTGGACCTTCTCAGTCTTCTTTGTTCTGCTAGGTCTGGATGTATCCTGCACAGTTTCTAGTTTTTCAATGTCATATATCTCCGCGGGGTCTGCTGGAATAAGGAGATCCACTAACTAGTCCTTAGTGATCTCCTCCAAGTCCTCCTCGGTCAGCTTGTAGTAGGATTGAAGTTGTTTCTTGTGTTCATCGGTGCGTGTTGTAATGTAAATAAAATGTCAATCCACGCTGAACTTCATCAAAGGTCGGAACTAGTGTAGGGTGCTCAGGGTCATGCGAGGCTCCGACTGTATGGCTATCTTTAGCTGATTGTAGTAGGTATGAAAAATAACATTTGACTGCCACTATTTATTCATGTCGCTTGAGTACCACATTGTACTGAACTTTGCAGCCAACGGTTCAAAAGGCTTGATGTTTGGGAAGGTCGTACCTTCCGACATCTCCCAGGCAATAAAATCTATAAGGATCAAGAGTCAACTGAAATGAAATTCATATCCTTGATTCTGTGCTTATCTGCAGTCAAGCTCCAAATGGCTCACTAGGTACTTCGCCTAGTTCATCTGAAGGCCTTTCGCGCACTTCCCTGCGAGGTCGACTACAAAACCGGTGACTTGGGTAGGTCGATTCTTTCGTACTAACTTCCCTGCAATCAACTGACAGGCGAGACACACTGCACCACTCTAGATAGAAGATCCCTTGTAGCCTCACGTTCCCTTCTCGACATTGCCATAAGTGTCCTTGATCCTCTGTGCTAGAGCGCAATCCATGGATTTTCTGGGGTAAACATATTGTGGATCAGGTCCTTTCATACTCAAGCCTGTGATCTGATTGATCAACGTAACATCAACTGTTATATGGCAGTTTAGCCACAAATATCTGCCATGGTAACATACAATAGCAGCTTGACACATGAATTCACTTCCTGGTGTCTTCCGAAGTGGGGAATATTCATGACGTTCAACAGGGTGGATTGTGCGAGGTTCATGGTCCACGACTGGGGGATTATCTGCAAGTTTTTCCCTTTAGTTCTAGTTAGGTACTTATGTGGGGCGAGCATGTTATAGACTTTGTGATCTCTGAGGTTGAAGTTTCTAAACTTCAACGCTGCAATCTTATCTTGGTCTGCTCGAACTGCACGTATCCCCTTCGGGAGGTAGGCCATAACCAAGGTGTATTCGAAATCTCTAGGCACACTGTCTCGATTTATTGTGCTGCTTAGAGGTGGAATATAGGTAGTTAATATAGTCAGGATCAATTTGGCATTTTCTATATCATCCCTGTGCTTGTTTCACTTTTCATATGATGGTCGGGATGGTCTCGCTTCATGAGCAGTGAATGGAGAGGATGGAATCCCTCTCGTCGATGATGCTTGTACACTTGTAGACATCGACATGACTCTTTCAGTCATGAGGTCGATCAGAACTTCTTCAACAACTTTCTCTACACCACTCAACTCTTCCGGCATACACATTCAGGGTTAAAAATCTCAGGTTTGGAGGGTAACTTAGACACAGTAATGGGATAGAGAGAAAGAGTGTGATGAACACTATTTAAAATCAACAAGTCCATGAGCTCAAATTCACGATTGGATAAAGTGTTCTCGGTTCATGGTGCGATGGGATAAGTAGGTAACTTGGCAACAGGTCACCTGCAACGGGTATGAAGCATTCATTAACTCTATTATAGCTGTTATGGCGCAGTTCCAATGGTCGGATGGCGAGCTGTCTATCCATAAATGTCTTTCTACCCATTCAGAGTGTCGATCGAATGGTTATAATGTCCCCAACGACTATATTGCTTCACCATGATGAAGTGCCATGTGACGTTGTTCTGATATCTTGGCGAAGCTCCAATTTTGCAAATTTTCCTTCTGTGAGGTTTCTTCTAGATCTTTCTATAACTTTTCGATCTTAGACCTCTTCTTACATAGCTTTCTATCCTTCTTCTCAATGAGCTTCATCTCGGAATGCCTTTTTCCATTCTGATTTTTATCTTCTTTTGATATGGTGACTTCACGATGTTGAGATTCTTTCGTAGGATTCAAGGATAATACTTATTTATCTGGAATAGATATTCGGTCTTATGTGGGTCTTTTAGTGTTCTTGCAACTTCGACATCCAGGTCTCTGGTGCTAAATAGCTTTGATCTGTTCTTCTGTTCTTTAATCAAGTGTGTGATCCTTCTAGTCATGAATTCTTTTAACTCTTGCTTCTTCTACTCTAAAACTTCTTCTTCTTCTTACCTTCTGGCATGATCTCTTTCAATCCAAGTTTTTCCTAGTAGCATGGTAAATGGCACGTTGTCCTCAATAAATTTAATGATCTCAAAATATTATTTTGTTGAAGCTCTATTGATAGTCATAGGTATCCAGGTGAGCTTTCCACATAAGTTTATCATCTTTCCTTTGAATAGTCCTATTCCTCCTAATGAAGGAATAATAGTAGGCCTTCCTATAGCTTCCCAAGTTCTCTCTGTCATGATATTCACCCGTGTTTCCTCATCTAGAACACAATCAATGTCGAAGTCTCCTATTATTGCTTCAAGGCATTCCTTTTCTTTGAAGATATCTGATAATATGATATGTCGGTGGTCATTCAGGGTTTCTCTCATATGTAGCAATACTTTTTCTGATTCTTTCTAGGCTTCGACCATAATCTTCGTTTCTGGATCTATCTTAGAGTTTTCTTGTCTCATGTTCATTTATTCAAGATTAGCAATCATTCTAGGGCAATCCAATACTTCATGGTTCATAGCTTTACAACAAAGACAACTAGGTCTTCTCCTAGGGCATTCCTTGGCAAGATGTCTCAGTTTTCTGCAACTGTAATAGATGGTTAATCCTCTCTTTCTTTTAAATGATCCCCAACCTTTCCTACACTGTGCGCTAGGATCATGATAACTAATCTGCAAACATTTATTTCTATGGTCCTGCATACACTTATTAGTCCAAACATTATTTCTATGCACAGGTATAACATATTTTTCACTATTCTTATCATATCTACTCATATCAAATATTCTTTCATCTATTAATACCCTAGTTTTCAAGCTAGGATAGAATCTATCAAACATACCTAGATCCATACTGTTGAAACAAAAATTTCCACTTATCTTACTTTTCAAATCTAGAACTTTTTCAATATTCTTACCTTTATTAGAGCATAGAGCTTTCAAATCTTACCTCTTTTAATAAAAAAAATCTCACTTTTTCCTTTCTTAGAGCACAAAGCTTTTAGATCTTACCTCTTTTCATCAAATCAGACTTCTTTTCCTTAGCACAAATATTGTCAAACTAAGTAGAGTACTGCGCACTAGAGAAATAGATATATGCACAGAGCTTTCACAATGTCAGGTTGGATCTTTTTATAGAGCTTCTTCTTCCTTACTTCCCAGAAATCATAGTTTTAGTCTCGGAAACAGAACCATTTGTTGGCACAGGGGAAAACCCAGGGTTCAACACTACAATAGCACACCAAAAAAACCCTAACTATCGACCCTTTCGGAAACACCTGCGAAGCAATTGAAGTCTCACCCGAGGTAGAGCCAGGGGTGGTTGCAGGACTCAGGTGTCTGCAACCTTAGCTGGGACATAGATATGTGATTTAATACTTAATAGAGGACTTAGCACCATTAGTTCGTCATTATTAACCAATATCTACTCCACAGGGAAAATAGAGCATCACAACATTCACCCTAATTTAATGTATTTAAGCACTTAGCATATATAAATGGATCAGATCTGGCAGATTCAGGCACTAAGCACATTCACTTATATCAGATCTAGCATCCAGATTCATCATAAGCACAAATAATAAATAGATCTATCTATCTATCTATATCAAGCACTTAGCAAATGACACATATATACATCATAACATCGCATAGAGCAAAATAACACAATATTTATGTGGTTCACCCCCACCCTGGGGCTACGTCCACCAACTCTTCTTCTTTATTAGATTCAATCAATCATCTACATTCACAAAGCCACAAAAACCCTACTCCGCATAGGACAGAAGATGTGTGCAACTCGCTAGATCCTTCTTCTTTTCCTTACAACACAAATCCCTTCATAGTCTGTTACAACCACTTTCACTTATCTCTGCAAGCCTCTCATAGTATGCACAAGGCATCTACAAACCATACTTGCACTTAGATTATCGACCCCTCATCACATAGATACACTTCTTACATTGCCTAGACATCTATTTATAGTTTACAAAATAGGCCTAAACATGGGTAAACCCATGGGTTGATATCCCATACCCATTACATATTCCCAAATCCAAAAAAGGACCCGAAAAGGGGCTGAGATCATGTGATATATGCTTCGTCTAGCACTCCACCTTCGACAAGATTTCAAAGTCCCAAAATAGGTCAACATGACCAAGAATCTCCCAAAACTTGTTCAAGGGACAATAGTCCTTCCTCGATTTCTCCTGGTCCAACTTCTTTCTGCAACTTCTCGGACCGTTTCACTTCTTTCTTTATCTTACCGTGCCACCACTTCTCAAATATGGTGGCTCTTTTCAAGGCTCGCTCATCCCTTGAGTCAATTTCTTATTTCTCCCTCATTTTTCAAAGAACCCTCTCCCCTCTCTCAGGCCATGATTCCACCCAAAACTCACCCCACCCCAAGAGAGGGTGTTTAGGTTGTCATCTCAGTCGAGGACATAGCCAACATCCCCTCCTCCCTCATGACAACCTTAATCCACATGGGGATTTCTCTCAACATTCTTCCCCTTGCGTATTTCTTGAAATCCACCTCTTCCCATGAAAAAGATTGGTTATTCTCAGTGGAAAACTCAATAATGTATCCTTCTAATGTTTTATTGACCCAGAAATTGATAGCCTGCGTTACCAAACGATCCATTCGATGAAATGATGCAATATTTTATGTATCCAAAGAACAGGTCGTATTGACTCATTCTTGGAATTCCATATCTTCTTGACATCTATCTATCCAGTGGAAAAGTTCTTCTGGAAACTTAACCAAAAATATCTCATATTGGTCACTCGATATTTCTGAATAAAAGGAAACCTCCCGTGTATCTTTCACAGATTTTCCTTGTATCTCTGCTTCTTTCAAGATAAAGGCGTCGCAATTTTTCTCCGAACACTAGTGAATATTAGATCGGTGAATCCTCAAAATCATTCTCCTTGTTAGTCACCACTAATTTTTTTTATGTGAAATCAACATTTCAAGATCTGGAAAGGTGCTAAACTGGTTTGGAATCCCGACAAACGAGAGAAGGGGCTAAATCTGGAAGGAAAAGGCTAAACTGGCGGGGCACTAAGGTGATGGGACCTGATACGTCACAGATCATGAGCTCTCCAGATTGACAGTCGAGGATCATTTCGAGGGGATAATTTGCGTAGAGGATGATTTCAGAAAGCGGGCCGAAATCTAAACCGTGATTTTCGATCAGGGCTACGTGGAACCACCAGATGCATTTTGGGGTGAAAAGCAAGTTGCCCCAAACCATTTCTTCATGCCCCAAAAATTTGGAAAAGTATAAAGGGGCATTTTTTTGGTTATTTTATTATTTTTTGAACAACTGGACCATTTGAAAACTTGGTGTGACCACCATCGTTCAAATGCATCTCAACAGTACACCAATTGCACACCATTTCCACTCAATTCCAGGGTCCAGTAGATGATTTCTAGGTGTCACTGAAGATGAAAGATTATCCATAAGACTAGAACAGAACAAGTGGCAAATAAAGGAACTGAAGCGTCAGAGGAGTTAGAAGCCATATCATCAAACTTTTTCTTCTTAATCATTTTAATCGATTCCAATACCGAAACTGTCATTTGTAATTATTATAATTCATTTCAGAAACTGAAACGTTTCATTTGTAGTCATTGTAATCGGTTTCAAACTCAAGGAACTCAACTTGTATAAATATTAGGAGTTCCCAATGTATTAAGGGTTAGTAGAAGTGCAAGGGCACTATTTTATCTATTTGGAACTTAAATTGTAAATTTTTGAAGCTAAATTGGATACACATGCAGATGTCTTGAAGTTTCCATGAAAAGATTCTAATGGTGGTGATCTCAGTTTTGTCTCCTCTCTTTGTATGTATTTCATGTATTTCTAATTTCATTTTCACTACCTTCTGTTTAAATTGGATAGTCAAAGGCCCAAAATTCATCTTGCGATGCTCTCGGCTGAAGCAATTTAAACTGTGTTAAGTTCTTCCTAACTAATTCAGAATTCATTTATTTAAGGCTCTGATGCAGTTATATGTTTGTTTTCTTCTTACACTCTACAAATACAAATTATAACTCATATTTATCACCTCATTTATCCTTTATCCTCTTGAGACTTCTACTGACCAGTCAGTGCTTCCATTCATTTTCAAAAGTTTGACTCCATAGTCCTAAGTGTCCCTCTCCTTCCTTTCAATCAAAATTAAAAAAAAAAGCCCCAAAACAACAAAACCTAACCATTGATTTTCAAAGAAAAACCAAGTGATAGGAGAGATCCCTCTCTGAGCTGAGCAAGTTAGTACCCATCTCTAATGTTGTTTTGAAAGTTACCTCTATCATTTGTTTTATCAGCCGAACAAATTTACAGAGTGCTAACATTCTGGCGCCGTTTTCGGGGAGCGAAGTTAAAATTTTCCGTGGGATAAATGAAAATTTTCATATCTGAGTATTGATGGTGGAAATTATTCAGACACAGAAAGGTTGTACATTCACCCGACGACTCCATTTTCAAGAATCTATAATTCAAATTTTTCATAGCGACTCCATTGTCCAAAGACTCAGTAGCCTAAAGATTTTACTGATGAATCCACTGCTTCAAGATGGATCACAGATTTGCAAGGTATGATCCAATGAATCACTCTCATATTCTTGGCTTTCCAAATCATATTCCTCACATAGATTGGCAAAAATATTTTCCTAAATTCAAATATGGGAAAGGAAATGATGTTGCCTTGCACTTGATTAAATTTCACATGCACATATGTAAGTTGGGGGTTGAATTTCATGACGATTGTTTGATGAAAATTTGTATGGATACTCTAGAGGGGAAAGAAAGATTATGCTATGAAGGTTTAAAACCAGGCAACTTATACTCTCTTAAGGATTTCCATATAACATTCTTTAAGCATTATGGAGAATATAATCCTTCATTCTTGGTGTTTGAATATTGTTGTGAATTTTGTGAACATTTCAATAAGTACCTTGAAAATATTTTTGGTAATGAAGAGTGTATGAATGATGAAATCATAGAAGCCATTTATGAATATTAATCCCAACAACAAATAGTAGCCCCTCCTTTGGTTGAAGATGAAGTTGATCAAGAAATTGTTGCTAAAAGTCATTTTCCTTTTCCTGAACTTGATGAAGATATTCAACAAGATTTCCAGCAAGAAAAATTTCTTCAATGTTGTCTTTATTCCCATTTGAATGGTGTGGTTGTTCAAATTCTAAGTGCCCTAGACATGAATGAGGATTCTAAAACTGCATCTATGGAGACTTCAAGCAGTGAACCAACAAATGACATAGAGTTTCAGGAAAAAAACAATACAGTGTATGCCACTTTTCAATTAGAAATACAGAAAGATAATGAAGAGACTGTTGTTTTATTTGATTCCTTTGAAAATCATAGTTTTGAAAATGCATCCATGGGAACTCTCGACTGTGAAATAGTTCATGTTGTTATATGTTCACATTTTCAAGAAGAATATGAGAAAGAACTTATTTCCATTCATTCATTTCAAAGTCAAAATGACAATCCTCAAGCAAATTTCCAGAAGGTTAGTAAAACCAAATCAGAATTGTTTGATGAACAAGAGGATAGCTTTGATGCACATAATATGGCTATAATATTTGAATAAGTTCAAGAATGTATGAATTTTGTTTCCATTTCATTTGAAAATGTTCTCGGAACTGAAGAAATAGAGCAAGAGCAACACACACTTATGAATGAGGTTTGTCTTCATGTTTTTGTTCATCAAGAAGAAATGATTTTTCATGGTTTTCAAGATCCTGTGGCCATCCTA
>ML788337.1:378556-394233 GCA_009831015.1 Picea engelmannii | reverse complement strand
ATGGAAATCATGGGACTATCCAAAAAATACTCCTCCATAATACCGAGCTTAATACTATGGAACTTCCCAGAATAATTTATGATACCTCCATCTCCAAGCATTACTTGCAACTCTAGTGTTGGATATACAAGTAAATTGAGATCCTTTGTTAATTTGTAATTGATGAATTTATGGGTACTATGAGAATCAATCAACATTGTTACCCTTTTATTTTTGATGTATCCTTGTATCGTGAGGTTTGTGGAGTACTAATGCTAACCAATGCATGACAATATATTGTTGGAGTAGTATCTTCAATCTCTATATCTTGTGATGATTCCATTTATTTATATTCTTCCTCTTCATGGTCTATGTAGAATAGTTTCTTCTCACCACATTTATGCCCCTTACTGTACGTGTTGTCACAATTGAAACATAGTTTGTTTGTTCTTCTTTCATCCATTTGTTGAGTTTTCGACCTTGTATATTGAGTGGGGTTAGGAGAAGGAGCATGGTGCTCTCTATAGTTGTTAGTGGCTACCCTTCTAGAAGCCATTTGTTTGGTTTCTACTTTCCTTTCCATATTGGAATATTGCTCTAGGGATTTAGGTTTGAAGAGACACACCTCATGTTGAATGTTCTCCTTTAAAGTTCCCATAAGGATATAGTTTTAAAAAATTATCCTGAATAATGTTCTTTACCCTAAGACTGATCTTTTGGAATTGTTGAATGTGCTCTATAATTGGGCCTTTTTTCCGAATATTTATCAATTGAATAAAGAATGTATTTCTCTTAATATCCCCATAATGTGATATCAATTCATACATAAAAATAGACCAAGAAATAAGATAATTCTTTTTTATTTCACAAAGCCATTGATACGAAACAAATTGATAATTTTCTAAATATAAGGATGCAATAGGTAACTTTTTTAATCTTGTTGTTTGATGTATATCAAATAATCTCTCCATATGGAATATCTGTGTTATAGGATCTTTACCATCAAACTTCCTCATATCAGTCTTTGGAATGAAGTGGCTCCTTGGTGTTAACATGAAGCCTTCATGATGTGGACCTTGGAGTAATGAATGATCTTGGCTTTGAGATTCTATATTTGTGCTCTCCAAATGCGATAAAATACTTCCCATATGTGATTGATTCTCAACAACCTTATTCTCCTTATTTTCATGATTTCCTTGTATTTTTAGATCTCCTTTACAGAGTCTCTCATCTAGAGCATGAAATATCATGGAAGACATGGAATTTTGCAATTCCTTCATTGATTTTTGTATTTCTTCTTTATTTTCATGCATCTTATTTTTCATGTCACCCATATTCCTATCCATATTATTTTCCATGTGTGCACTATTTTCATTCATCTTCTTTTCCATATGTTCCCAATTTTCATTCATCTTCTCTTCCATCTTATTTTCCATCTCTTTCATATTTTCATCCATCTTGTTTTTTATTTCATCTTTCATTTACTTTTTTAGGGATTCTTGAGAACATGATAAATCCACTAGTTTCAACATACTACCATTCATTTCATTAAATTGGTTCTTTAATTGGGATAGCATGTTTCAAAATATTCATTTTCTTTCGACGTCCTATGTGTGGTTTTTGGATTTTTATTTGGTGTTGAAACCTCTTTTGGAGCCATTTGGGATAAAAATAATATTTTTTCTCTATTTTCTCTTTATGGCAAATTTTGAATCACCTAAAATAAATATTCCAATCAAAAGTTATGCCAATTATAAGTTACATACCTTTCAAGCCCTTAATTTGTAGTATGTATGGATGACTGGCCTTTGTCCTGATATATCTATGAACTTTGAACCCTTCTAAGTATACAATTTTGGCATGTAGTACTTTGATATGACTTTTTAAACTCCTGGAAACTTCATAGTATGAACATTCACTAGTAAAACTTTATAGAAAAAATACCAAAATGTCTTGTTTAAGACTAATTTTAGGATTAGTAAGCAACCCCAACTTCAACGAGATATATCTCACAAATTTTAATGTTTCAAAATATAAAAAATTTGGCACATGTAATTCGCTATGTCTCCTCATGATTATGAAATTTTCAGAGTCACAAACTTCATAGAAAAAAAGGTTTCAAAGAAAATGTCAAGTTGACTCTTTTAAAATTGATTTAAGGATTAGTCACAAGCCTTGTCTTACTGGACTATATATCCAAAAGTATAGAGAAACATAATATGAAATTTGTACCACCTATACTAGGAGATGTCATCTCAGTCTCCACAAAATTCCACTATCTAAAACCTACCAGAAAATAAGTTATAGCAAAAATCCCAAGATGACTCATTTAAAATTGAATCCAGGATGAATAAAAGACCCTATTTTCCACAAGGTATATCTCTGAAAGTATAACGACCTAGAACCTGAAATGTTTACCATAGGTACCTTGATATGTATTATAAGTAACCTCAAAATTTCACTGTCTAAAGAGGCCCAAAAAACAATTATAGTGAGAATGCCAAGATGGCTCACTTGAAGAAGAAAAACCCTAGGATCAATTCTATGATACCAAATGTTATGATCCAACGGCTTTAAAATTATAAGAAGTTAATTGATACAGTCTACTTTGAGGGGGAAACCTCCTTTTACAATATATCCAATTCAAGATATACAATATGAGATGTGATAAGTGTTTATTTATCATTAAGCTAGGCTCAAGCATGAAGTTCATTCGAATTTTAGCATTTTACTTGAACCATAGACAATTACAGTTACACCATAAACAATTTGCTACAGTAACCAAGATCACAAGAAGAAACACCATGCACAAGTACACAAGAAGTATCCTAGGAAACCCTTCTCAACAAGGGAAGAAAAGCCAACCAATCCTTTGTTATATTCTTAAAGAGAAAGACCTCCCACACCATAAACCTAGTACACAAAAGGGTCCTCAAAAACCCTAGAAGACTAGTGCCTAAGAGAGATGTGCACTTTTCCCAAGAACAAGTACTTGCTGAAAATTCCAAACTCACACTTGTGTTATAATTCCTCAATATGGAATTTACCTTTATTTATATTAGACCAAGCTTATCAAAAGTAGTGTCTATTGGCTCAACAGGGATGACTTCAATAAATCACAATATAATTAATAATTACCATATTAATTATCTTTTACATTAATTATATTTCACTTTATGGTGGGGCCAACCTATACCCTTTACATCACAAATAGGGTTACAGGTAAGTCTTACTCTTGGAAAATATATCAAGGGATCTCATACACCCACTAGTGCTCAGCCACTAGGGGCACATACATCTATGCTCAGCCATAGGGATGTCCACATCTCTATCTCAATGCATCTCACAGGAGAATCATACTCACTAGTGCTCAACCACTAGGATCACATTCATCTATGCTCAGCCACAGGCACATCCAACTCAACAGATCTCTTTCTCACTATGTCTCACAAAAGAATCATACTCACTAGTGCTCTGCCACTAGGATCATGTTCACAGGTGCTCAGCCATAGGCACATCCAACTTAGAAGATCTCTTTCTCACTGTGTCTCACAGGAGAATCACACTCACTGGTGATTAGTGACTAAGATCACTTTCACCTATGCTCAGCCACAGGAGCGTCCAACTCAACAGATCTCTTTTTCACTGTGTCTCACAGGAGAATCATCTGGAGTATCATATCATATCAACTCTCTACATAGAGGATACCAGTACATTGTTTTATCTCTGTCTCAGAGAGAATGACACACCCAACTCATGGGATTCCCCACACAGGGACACACAACATTCCATTTCCATCTCAGAGAGGAACCACACACCCAACTCATGGGATTCCTCACCCCACACAACGAACACAACGTTCCATATCCGTCTCAGAGAGGAACCACACATCCAACTCATGGTCATACCCAACTCATGGGATTCCTTACCCCACACAAAGGCACACACCATTTATTCTTCATCTCATAGAGGAACCACAGACCTGACTCATGGGCACACCCAAGTCATGGGATTTCTCTCAGGCTGACTCACTTAGTTTGTGTCCTGTAGGATGTCTCACGCAGCTGTAATCATCAACACTCCCTCTCATATAGGGAGGCATTCTCGATCAGGCCAAGTCTCTCACATAAGTACTCAAACTTCGTCTTGGTTGTATTCATCAACACTCCCTCTCATCTAGGGAGGTATTATCCAACAAGCCAATTTTTCACGGAAGTACTCGAACTTCATATTGGAAAGTAGTTTAGTGAAGATATATGCAATCTTCTCATGTGTAGGAAGCTATTTCATGTGTACTGCTTTCCTCTACAACATGTATCTGATATAATGATAGTTTATCTCAGTGTGTTTCGATCTATCATGAAACACGGGGTTCTGAGAGACCTTCACACAACTCTAGTTATCACAATGAATAATAATAGGATCCATCTCATGATCAAATAAATATGCCAGAATCATCCGAAGCCACATTACTTCACGGACTACCTCACTCAATGTTATATACTCTGCTTCTGCGGTACTCAAGGCCACAAATATTTGTCTCTTACACCAAGAAACCATGGCAAACCACAAGGTAAAACAATAATCGGATGTGCTCTTCGAGTCCACTGCGCTTCCTGCCCAATCGACATATCCCTGCAAACTCAAGTCTACACTGGAGGCATATCTCAAGCCATACCCAACTATGCCTTGTATATATCTCAATACATGTTTCATTGCTATCTAGTGAGTCTATCTCGACTGACTTGTGAATTGACTAATGTACATTCACTGCATAGCATAGATATGGTTGAGTGTTAACCAGATACATTAGTGATCCAATCAGCTATGAATCAATATAGTCTTAATCATAATCATTCATTTTCTTCAAATCCATCACCATCAGTGTAGGCATGGATTTGCATTCTGTCATACTGAACTTCTTTAATATCCCCACTATATATTTTCCTTGACTCAGGAAAATATCACTGGTCCTTTTTCATACTTCTTGTCCCAAAAAGTAGTGCATCATACCTAGATCCTTCATCTCAAAATCAAAAGTCAAAGATTACTTTTATCCAACAAGAAGGCTTTCTTAATAAGTCATCAAAATCGGGCTCTCGTAACCAACAATGTAATAATATAGGTTTGGATCAACAACACTCTTGCTGAAACCCAAACTCATCAAGAATCCATCCATCTGATGTAGTTTCCAACTCATGGATGGTAGTACAGATGGAATTGTATCGGGCTTAATCGATCAAGTGTCTCATCATAGACAACTCCCTCTGTTTGTGGGAATCCTTTGGCTATAGATTTTTCATTTATTACTTGGCATTTCCATCAGTTGCATGCTTGATCTTATAGATCCACTTGGAAGTCACCACATACTTCCCTTCTAGTCTCTGAAAAATATCCCATACATCATTCTTCAAAATGGACTGATACTCTTTTGCCATGGCATCTTTCCATACATGTTGACCTATTGTTTCTCCATGAGAACAAGGCTTTGTATCAATAGTATAGCTGAAGAATAGCTCGAAAAATATTTGGTCTCTTTCTCTCTCGAAATGTGTTGTATGTATTTGTGCCTCTTGCAGAGTGTTTCCAACCTAGACATGTTTTTTATGGCCTACTGCAAGGTTGCTGAGAATATCAACTAGAACAACTGGATCAATTGTATCAATGGCTATCTCCCTCTGGGATGTTGAAGACGAAGAAGGTATTGTCTCTTATACTCAATTATTTAGACTCCTTCTAAGTCAAGTGACTCCCTCTGATGTCTGAAGGATAAAAATATTCCTTTGTTGTTAACCTTCCTAGAACAAGGAAACAAACGAAAGGAAGCAAGACAAGAATATCTCCTAGAGGAGACTCATGAGTACACCTCTTGGAATCAAAACAATTTAAGGATTGTTGTCACAACTACAACAACTACTTGTAATGTAGAAAAATGTAGGTTAGAGGCATGATAATTAAAACAATCAAACCTGGAGTCTTCACATCTAGTGTGTTGTTCTTCTGAATGCATTGAGATACCTTTGGATCCATGATTGCAGCAAAGGTTCCTTCCTCTTATAGGTACCCTCATGTAAATGATACAAATAATATATACAAGTTCATACCTGAGAGTGCTAATATGATTTCTCCAATTTCACTTAGACGATCTCTGATCTCTAACATCTTCATGAAGAATATAGCAATGGTGTTAGCTTTCGTCATCTTGATATTTTGAAGCTTGGCCCTTCAATGTAAGATATCTGAGGGTGTTGTCATATTCCTTCCTTTCTTCCTTCTCTTCAATGGAAGTTGTCTCTGGTAAAAAGCAATTTTGTATCACCCACAATAAGTATTCCTCTAAATTATTGAATTATAGGAACTGAAGTTGCTTGATCCATCAACCTTATATTCCATCATAGTTATGTTCATCATATTTTTTTTTCTTTTATTCTTCATAAACCTTTGTCAACTGGGCTAGAAAACCTAACGGCTAGGCTAGGTTAGAAACCTTAGGTTTTGTTGGGATTATCAATGCCAACTATAAGCCTTGAAAGCTAGAATAACACAAGTAATCTTGAAATCTTATTCAAAGAGTTGCAAAAACCCTAAAACCAAAAATCTGCAGAAAATTGCAGAACACTAGAAACCCTAGGGCCAAAAATCCATAATTCTCGGAATTTGACTTTGAGAGTTTATGGATGTGTGTTGAAGGAGGTCATACAGTCCTATCCAAATTTCATCCCCAATGTCCAAGTGTGAAGTTCTGAAACACCCAAAAGAAGAGGGTCGTATGGATTTTCTAGAAACCCTAGGAGGGTCGTACGGTTCTGCAAAAAGTGAGAGGATGACTAGTAGATGTTTGTACAATGGGTTCTTCAAGACCTATGCTTTGAATCAATTTTGATTTTTCATTAATCTAGGCTAAAGCATGAATTTAATTCCAATTTTATCATTTTACTTGAACCATAGACAATTGCAGTTACACCATAAACAATTTGTTGCAATAACCAAGATCACAAGAAGAAGCACCATGCACAAGTACACAAGAAGTATCCTGGGAAACCCTTTTCAACAAGGGAATAAAACCCAACCAATCCTTTTCTATATTCTTCAAGATAAATACCTCCCACACCATAAACCTAGCACACAAAAGGGTGCTCACAAACCCTAGAAGACTAGTGCCCAAGAGAGGTTTGCACTTTTCCCAAGAACAAGTACTTGCTGAAATTCCCAAACTCACATTTGTGTTATAATTCCTCGATGGGGAATTTACATTTATTTATATTAGACTGAGCCTATCAAAAGTAGTGTCTATTGGCACTATTAGCACTAGGAGTCACCTTCATATTGCATGGAAGGCAAGCCCAGTACCCATCAAGTTATACGTAATGAAAGAGTGTTTTAAAGGGTCAAATGGAAAACGACTCAAATCGTAATGTTCTAACTCACACAACAGGGCTAGCACACACCAACAATTAAGGTCTTGGCTAAATTCTATCAGTAGTTTGGGAGTAAGTATGAACAGAGGGAAGACTTGAGTGAGATGAGTGTAGGGATTGCTACAAACATTAGGTCTACAAAAGTCTAAGGAAGAAAGTTTCTAATCACAAGATCTTCTTGACATCATAAACTAAGGAAGATAAATAAACATCATGATAATATAATGATCAAACATCCACCATAACATCACCAAAATAATTCATGTGAATCATTCAAAGCATGAAAATTTAGCATCAGAAAAAAATAGACTAAAAGAGAAGTTGATTTCTATTAGCCAAAAAGTCTTAAGTCCAGTACATCACTAGATCATAGTCACGTCATCAAAATATTACAAGTAAAGAGAGCCTTTCTCAACCATCTAAACCTACTAAAGAAAATGATCTATCTATTTATAAAAAAAGGGAGGCAACAACTGGAGGTATGAGTTGGCCCCCTTCCCTTGAAAAAATCTAAACATTTATTTTCCCTAACAACTTATCTAATCATCTATGCTATAAAACAGGAAAATGTTGGTGACTAATCCAACTGAAATTCAAACTGAATTGGTTCCCTTTTGTTGCGCATCTCCTTGTTTGCCATGTGTCCTTCAAAGCACATAGTTGTGTTCATGATGCCAGTTGTTGCTTCTCCATCCTTCTTCATCATCAATTTATCCCAAAGTTGTTAGCTTGGTCCTCGTAGATACCTGATCTTTATTGATAGCTTCTTTGGGTTGCAAATCTGGGTAGCGCACTACCAGGAGAAAAGGTAGCGCCTATAGGTTACGTCACTATTTTGCATATGTGTACAGACTCTGCTCTCTGTAAAATATTGGGTAGTGCCTGTAGGTAGCGCCTGTAAGTAGCGCCTCTGTGTTGCGCCCATATGACAATTATGTTCTCTGCTAAATATTAGGTAGCGTCACTTATGCTGCGTCTGTGTGCAGATCAGGTAGCATCGCCAAAAATATAGTGCCTTAAATATTGAAAGTGTGTAGGGAAATTTGTTGTCTTTCATGATGACAAAACTATTTCAATTAAGTTCCTTGACTGTATAATGGGTAGTGCCTTTTACCACTAGGGAAACTAGCACTTAGCAAAAACTCAAAACCCAGCTAGTTAAACAATTAGCAGCCTATATGATGGTATAACTAGTATGTGCATATCAGTTAACCCTCCCAAAAAGGAACAATTCTAAAAAATGAAGCTTATCATTACTATCTATTTTTTCATTTTAACACTTAGCCTCACACTCTTTCTGGTAGAAAGAGGATCTTCAATTGGCACAACAGGCTTCTTCTTCTTAGCATTGACAGGATTTTTCAGTGTAGTTGTGCTCTCCTTAGCTATAGGTTTATCATCCTCAATGGTAGCTTCAACCAACACCTGTAAATTCCTTTGGGCTACCTCATCTTGAAAGTGTTTCAACTCTACCTTTAACTTCCTGTTTTGAGACTGAAATCCTTTGTTCTGTTTGTAAAGATTCTTTAGCTGTTTATGAAGGGACAGAGCCTTTCTCACTGCAAACCTTGCCAAGTTGAGGGTATGATTGTAGCCAACCATGGGATATTCCATATGAGACAAGTGGACCTTGTCTTCTACTTTAAGACGAGCTATTTCTTTCCTTACATCTCTAAGTTGCTTGATAAGTCTTTTGTAGGTCTAACTGTTAGGAGGGACAGTGGCATACTCAGTCTTAATAGGCGTTTCCTCAGAGTCCTCTTCCTCCTGCATGGGAAGTGTCTTGTCCACCTCATCAATTTTCTCAATGGCCTTACTTTTACCCTTCTTTCTCTGCACAGTGGTTTCTTCATTTCTTACCACAAGGCTCCTTGAAGTGTTTCACGGGGGTTTCCTATTCTCTCTGCAAAGGTCTTTTAGTACATTTACCTTTGTGTACAAGGGATTCTTGTTTTCTTTCGATGGGATTCTCAATGCATTTCTCAGAGGTCTCATCTCTCTTCTCCAAAGGTCCTTTAGCACCTATACCCTTCTTCTTGTGTACAAGGGTTTCTAATTTCTCCTCTGCAGGCTTTTCAATATTCTTCCCCTTCTTCTTTAGAATAGGGATCTCTGGTAAGGACTGCTCCCTATAATCCTCCTTAGGAATTGATGACCTTGTGAAAGGTCTTTTACCTTTGATTTAGACTACTTGAGGAGAAGGGGAAAATAGAAGCTTTTCCCCTCTCTTACATGTAGCTTTGGTAAAAGGAATCACCTCTTCTAACCCTGGTGGAGGAGGTGGTGAAAAATCTCTATGTGGAGAAGGAAAAAATTCCTCCTCAGCTTCAATGACCTGCTTATTGACCTTTGACACTTGAACAGGGGATCTACCCTTTCTCTTCCTACTGGACCCTACTTTGGTAGCACTGGTAGGTGACAAAGAACTTGCCCACTGTGATTGAGAAGTGGGTGCTAGATACAACTTAAAATGAGAGGTAACCACAAAATTCTCCCATGAAATATATTTCTTTCCCCAATTCCTCTGATACTAGCATTTTGATTAATCCAGAGTGGAAAAGGATAGAATCCACATCTTTAGATTTGGCCTGTATCTTGTCTGACATCTTACCTATACTCCTCAACAAGTAATAAGGAATATTCATCTCAAACTTACCAGTAAAATGTAGAAAAAATCTTATATGGTACTGGTATAATGTGTTGAATCTCCCTTCACAAGTAAAATATCTATGTATGATCTTCAGTAGTCTATCAAATTGTTCAATCAATTGGATCCTTGGCATACTTTTGGACAAGTCACTGGCTTGATATTCAGGTTTAAAGAGATCTTTTTCATAAGCTGAAATCAAATGCATGGCTTTGAACCACCTTTCACCTGTAATGGGGATCCCCGTTGCAGCTGAGATGGAGGCTTCAGTCACTTCAAACTCCAAATTCCCAACCTTAGTTTTCTTACCATCAAACTACAATGCAAACTATCTTGCTGCCTCTGGATGGCATCTCTACATGTTCTAACAAAAGAAGAGGAACCTTACTCTTTGAAAGGCCTATCTTGCCATGGGTTCTGTTTTAAAAAGAAGCATTTCCACTTGTTCTGTCCTAATTATCTTACCTCCTTTATGCACCTTCTTCGATTTAGGGGTCTCCATGACTTAGAATGAGGGTTCTTAAAAGGTTTGGTAATGCTTAGGAGACTTTGAATGGGGTTTCAAATATCCAAGTCTGACCCTATGCAACTAAGTAAAATGTTTAATTTCAAGATGAAAGGAGGCAGGGGAAGCAACGAGTGGTTAAGTAGGGCCTCTGGGTAGCGCAACACATACACATAGGATAGACTAGTATAAAGATTGCCACTTCAAGGGATAAGGAAGACAACATAAATATGACTCATATATGGGCCATGAGGTTTACAAGTCTGAAAAAGAGAGGAGATGAGGCTATCATACAAAGATGAATCTTTTACCGCTGTGCAAACTTGGCAAAACGAAAAGCCGATAACAAATTTCCTGTGAAGATTAATACACAGAGGAGGTAACAGTGGATACTTGCATAGTAGACACCTGTCGATCTCTTCAACACAATCTTAGGATGAACTTTGAGAAAACCTCGGCCCTGGAATCTTTCTCAGCATTGGATTTGGTTGACATGCAGTCGCACTGTTGAGTCTTTCAAAATTAAAAAACCATTACCAAAGCTCTTAAATGCAAGATCTTTGAAGGCATCCTTAACCGACTTCTGGCACTGAAAAAAAGGGACATGACATCAGTTGTGGAAATCATGGCTCAAGGTGGAAGTGTGATGATTGTGATAGGTGCTATGAAACTGCCTGATGAGCAGGCAACACATCCACTTCAAAATATGATTAGAAAAGTAAGAGAGGACGTTTGAGGTATGCCCATAAGGTCATGAGTGAGGAGAGAGGAGTGTCACATCAATCTAGTCATGGGAGGGATCGACCTAGCGATAAATCATGAAGGGGACCAAAATAAAACATGAGCTAGGAATGGTTTAAGGAAAAAATCAATTTGAGGATCAAATTAGAGCTAAGACTCAAAAACTTTAATCATTCAATGGGTCCTACCAATCATAGATTTTAAAGGGATGAGACCTTAAAAGAAAAAATTAAAAACTAAGTCTTAAAAATGATTGAAAACAAACTAAAAAGACCTAAGGCAATTTAGAGTGATAACATTGGCTCCACAGGGGATGGCATGCCCCTTGTAGGCTGCCAAGAATGAGTAGATTCAGTGCCTCATCCTAGGGCTATGGGGTCAGTTATTGAAACAAAAATAAAAAGAGAATGATATTTACAATGACATGAAGAGCCACTCAAGGATCAATCAAAGTAATTTTTCAGGAAATGCCCATTGACAGGGCCACAAAAAACTTCTTCATTCTCCATATTCTGCAAATTGAAACCCATCCATAAAGCTTCAAATTTACCGTTCTTGCCTTTATCATGCTTCGGTGCATCCCATTTGAGCACCAAATCACCAAATGGAAAGTCCTCTTTGTTAATCTTTTTGTCAAAATCCTGCTTGATCTTCAGTTGATGGTCAGTTGATTTGTCTACAATCTTCTCCCAGGTCTACTGCACTTCAACCAACTGCTAAATCCTTCTGATCATATGATCAAGTTCCCCTTGATAATCTTGGAAGAATTTCACCACAGGTAATGCAAGATGAGAAGGAAAAACTGCCTCAACTCCATATACCAGCTAGAAAGGGGAAAGTCCCAAGGACCTTTTCACTGTCACTCTGTCATCCCATAGAGAGAATTTGAGTTTCGAATCCCATGCCTTTTTGTTATCCTCTAACATATTTTTAATAATATTTATAATGATTTTGTTCGAGGATTCTACAAGCCCGTTTCCTTGTGGATAGTAAGGGGTAGAATGAATCAAAGTGATCCCAAACTATTCAAAAAACTAAATTAATGGTTCAGCCTTGAATGACGCAGCATTATCAGTGACGATTCTGTTAGGACACCCAAACCTTGCTATGATGTCTTCCAAGAAACCAATGATCACTCTATGTGAAGCATTCCTTGTGGGAATAGCTTCGATCCATTTAGTAAAGTAATTTGTATCAGTCAAGATCCATCTATGTTGACCACTAGAAGCAGGATGGATTTCCCCAATAAAATATAGGCCCCATTGTTGGAAGGGTCCTGAGGCTACCACAAGCTTCAATAGAAAAGAATTAAGCTGTTGCTTTCTGGAAAAATTCTGACACTTAGCACAGGCTATGATCTTAGCACAAACATCCATGAACAAATTGGGCCAGAAGTACCCAGCTCTGAGGATCTTGTATGCCGTGGTTCTCCAATAATGATGCCCCCCACATAAACTGTCATGAAAATCAGACATAATATTTTGGGCTTCTTAGGGATCTAGGCATCTCAAAAGCACTCCTAATGGATCCTTCCAATACAAAATTTGCTTAACAAAGAAATACTTTATTGATTTCAGTTTTAAGGCCCTCACCTTGTTCCTTTCTATACCACTTTGGGGCTATAAATTTTGCAGAAAAAATATAATGTCTTTGTACCAACTGCAATCTTCCAGTGTATAAATGACTTGAAGGCCTTTATCATTCATCTCAACCTGCTGATTTTTTGAACATGAGTGAATGAAATTCATCCCCAATGCTGAGCAATTTGATTCATCCAAGAGATTGGCCAAACCCTGGCCTTCAACCAATTTTGTGGGCCTAATATCCAAATCAAATTCAAGTAGTTTAGCAATCCACTTGCTTCTTTTTCCGTCTATATCAGGCTGAATAAGAATTTCTTTTACAACAGTTGATGGGACATAAGAAATAACTCTTGAATGCAGAACATAAACTCTAAAGGACTTAATATGTTTAACCAATTCATAGGATTGTTTGTCCATAATGTCATACTTTAGTTATGCGTCTCTCAATGCCCTACTGAAAAAGGCAATGGGCTTCTCTAAGCCTTCCACATTCTTCCACAATAGGACTGCTGCTACTGTATCAAAAGAGGCAAAAGAAAAAATAAGAAAGTCCTTGGAGTAGTCGGGGCTAACAAGAATAGGGGCTTCTATCAAGGATTTCTTTATTTGATCAAAAGAATCACGGGCCTGAGCAGTCCATTTGATTTCACTATCCTTCCTCACCATGGTTGTGATATACTTAACTAACTCAACAAAATTTGACTCAAATCTTCTCAAAAAGTTGATTTTTCCCAGAAACTATTGTACTCTTTTTTAGATCTAGGGAGTGGAAAAGTTTGTATAGCCTCAACCCTGATGGAATCAATCCTTGTGACACGATATGCCCCAATAATTTTCCTTCTTTCATGACAAACAATGATTTTTTCGGATTCAAAGAGACGCCAAATTTTCTGCATTTCAAGAAAACCTTTCTTAAATGATCACAATGTTCTTTATCATACTGAGAATACATAGTTATGTCGTCCAAATAGATAAAAACAAACTTATCCTTTTCTCCAATAAATGATATGTCCATAGCTCGCTGAAAATTTTCCCCCACGTTCATCAAACCAAAGGGCATCTTGGCATACATAAATGTCCCCCAAGGAGTGGTGAAGGTCATATTCTCCCTGTCTTCTGGAAAAATAGATTCCTGATTGTATCCAGAAAATACATCAACCATAGACATCATGGCTACTTCTGTAACCTTCTGTAATACGTGCTCCATCTTGAGTAAAGGATAATTATCCTTCTTTGAGCTTCTGTTCAGAGTTTGTAAATCAACACAAAGACTGATTTCCCCATTCTTTTTTCTTACTCGGACCAAATTGGCTACCCATTTGGAATACCTCAAAGGAATGATATTTTTTGCATATAAAAGCTTCTTAACTTCTTTCTCCATGACAGGGAGCAACATAGGATTGATTTTCCTCAAATTTTTCCGGAAAGGTTTGGTGTTTTCTTTTAATGGGATCTTGTGCTATATTATGCTTGTGTCATAAGTTATGAGATCTTCATAAGTCCAAGCGAATACATCAACAAATTCTTTCAAAAACTTAGTGTATTCTTCCCTCTACTTTTCCAATAGGCTGCTTGACAGTTTGACGTATTTTGGATCTTTTTCAGTGCCCACATTGCACTCAGTGATATCAGCATCATCAGTGGATACCTTCCCTTTCAATGCCACATTATTTCCAACAAATAATCTTTCCAAAGGAACCAGTCCCTTTGGTATATGATTTCTAGGCAACTGCACAATATGATGATTAGAAATTTTATTGAGGAAAACATCAACATGAGGAGTGATTTCTGGATCATGATCTTGATCAATGTGCAATGCATAAAATTCATTAACAGCCTCAAGAAAATTTTTAAGTTCTAAATCATCTTCAAACACCTTCCAATACTTTACATTGTCCAGTATAGAAGGCCTGTATTTGACTTCTACATCATACTTGATTTTTGGTCCTATAGGAATTCTGAAGTTGCTTGTTGATACAACCAAAGAATCAGCCACAATATTCTCTTCTCTAGGAATGAATGATATATTAAAAGCAGAGAAAAAATTGTCCACTAAATCCCATACTTCATTTCTGTAAGATCTAAGCCTAGGATGCTTTGTTTGATAAATATTTTGAATTCGATGGACTATCAATTCAACATCCCCAAATACTGACAACTCCTCTATCCCCATGACTTTTGTTTCCCTCAAACCCAAGACAAGAGCCTCATACTCTGCCACATTATTAGTAGTCTCAAATTCTAGTTTATATGACAAAGATATAGTTTCTTGAGTTGGTGAGACAAAGATCACCCCAACACCAGCACCTTCCTTGGAAGAGGCTTTATCAAAGAACATCTTCCAGACATAAGTTGTTAGAGGAGGCTCTTAAGAAAAGTTGATGGAATTATTTTTATTTCTAAAGGGGCTTTCGGGGCATCGGTGAGGTGCAAAATACTAGATCCCATATCTGTATCAAAAGAAGAAATAGGGTGACTGGTGGGGTTTTCTTCATCACTAATGATGTAAGCCAATTGAGCTTCCCTGTAAAGTCTTCTATGCTCTCCCGCCAAAACAAGAATAGTGGCATAAGAGAGATTCATCTGCAAGGTTCCCCCAAGTCTTTTTATCCAGGATCTTGACAAGAGCATACCAAACTTGGGGGGAACATCAACAACTACGATATCCATAATTATACTCTTCATAGGGAGCTGAAATAAGGTCACCACCATATCCTTAATGACTCCAAGACATTTGAATTTTCTGGAGTCAAAAGAATATAAGTCATGATAGGTCTTTGTGACTTCTAACCCAAGTTCATCCA
>ML788337.1:357663-373848 GCA_009831015.1 Picea engelmannii | reverse complement strand
AATAAGGAATATTCATCTCAACCTTACCACTAAAATGTAGCAACAATATTATATGGTACTGGTATAATGTGTTGAATTTCCCTTCACAAGTATAACATATATGTATGATCTTCAGTAGTCTATCAAATTGTTCAATCAATTGGATCATTGGCATACTTTTGGACAGGTCATTGGCTTGATATTCAGGTTTAAAGAGATATTTTGCATAAGCTGAACTCAAAGCCATGGCTTTGAACCACCTTTCACCTGTAATGGGGATCCCTGTTGCAGCTGAGATGGAGGCTTCAGTCACTTCAAACTCCATATCCCGAACCTTAGTTTTCTTACCATCAAACTACAATGCAAATTGTCTTGCTACCTCTGGATGGCCTCTCTGCATGTTCTGATAGAAGAAGAGGCACCCTACTCTTTGAAATGCCTCTCTTGCTATGGGTTCTATTTTAAAAAGAAGCATGTCCACTGGTTCTATCCTAACTATCTTGCCTCCTTTATGTGCCTTCTTTGATTTAGGGGTCTCCATGACTCAGAATGAGGGCTCTTAAAAGGTTTGGTAATGCTTAGAAGACTTTGAATGGGGTTTCAAATATGCAAGGTTGACCCTATGCAACTGAGTAAAACATTTAATTTCGAGATGAAAGGGGGTAGGGGAAGCAGTGAGAGGTTAAGCAATGCCTCTAGGTAGCACAACGCATACGCAGAGGATAGACTAGTCTAAAGCTTGAAACTTCAAGGGCTAAGGCAAACAACATAAATCTAACTCGTATACGGGCCATGAGGTGTACATGTCTGAAAAAGAGAGGAGATGAGGCTATCATACAAAGATGAATCTTTTATTGCGTCTCATAGGATAATCATACTCACTAGTTCTCAATCACTACGATCACGTTCATCTGTGCTTAGCCATAGGCATGTCCAACTCAGCAGATCTCTTTCTCACTGTGTCTCATAGGAGAATCATATTCACTAGTGCTCAGCCACTAGGATCACGTTCACCTGTGCTCAGCTACAAGAACATCCAACTCAATAGATCTCTTTCTCACTACGTCTCACAAAAGAATCATACTCACTACTACTCAACCACTAGGATCATGTTCACCTATGCTCAGCCATAGGCACATCCAACTCAACAGATCTCTTTCTCACTGTGTCTCATAAGAGAATCATTTGGAGTATCAAATCATCTCAAATTTTTGCACAGAGGAGGCAAATACATCGTTTCATCTCCATCTCAGAGAGAATGACACACCCCACTCATGGGCTTCCCCACATAGCGGCACACAACATTCCATCTTCGTCTCAGAGAGGACCCACACACCCAACTCATGGGCATCCTCACCCCACACAGGGCACACAACATTCCATCTTTGTATCAAAGAGAAAACACACACCCAAGTCATGGGCTTCCTTACCACACACACGAGTACACATTTTTCCTTCTCCGTCTCAGAGAGGAACCACACACCCATCTCATGGGCACACCCAAATCATGGGCTTTATCGCAGTCTAACTCACTCAGTCTGTGTCGTGGAGGATGTCTCATGCAATTGTAATCATCAACAATAAGGTGCCCTAAGATTAGGTCTCTTTAGTATATATATAGGAGATAAAGGGTACAATTATACTGAAAAGGTGCAATGAAGGGTTCTAGCCAACATACAAATATAACACTAGAAATGTAATAATTCAATATCTAAGGATTAATAAGGGATTTTATACATAACACGAGGCTTTGTCTTAGGATTAACAAAATGAAACCACACCTTATCACCAACCTGTAACTTGTGTGGAACCCGATGCTCCTCATGTCATTGCTTGTTTTTGGCATTAGCTTTCTACAATATGTCATGAAATTATCGTTGAACATGTTGAATATATTCAAGAAATTTAGTTTCTCTTTCTACCTCGATCTAAGCATGGGAGGACTCTTCCTATGAAGATGCAAATGGGAAGAGAAACATCAATGGGGGCCAATGATTGGAACCCCAAGAACACTTGGAAAGGGTTGTGGCCAATAGAGCTATGGAGGGCTATGTTGTAGTTATGTTGAACATATGGAGGGCTCGTATACCATGTACATGGATGATTGGAGTTGTGCATGTGCAGGATATGAACATCATCCTATTGACCACTTGTGTTTGTCCATTTGTTTAGGGGTGGAATGTAGTCTATTTGGTGAGCTTGGCTTTCATTAAAGACCACATGCTGGACCAAAGGAATGCCAAGATGATAAATCAATCTCTTATGTTCTTCATGCTTTGTTGTTAAATAATTCGATTCGATGGATGAAAAAGATGGAAATATCTCGTCTAGTCCTTGGTTTATGGATAAAGTCGAGTTATGTAAGAAACAATGGTATCCTTCTTTTGATCGCTCCTTGAACTCTCTTTCATTGGCTCCAATATTGTTTAGGATTTCAAATTCCATTACACATTTGGGACATTTATCTTTGGAAGTTGTTGGCAATGCTCTTGGAAAATTCCATCATTGTTCTTATGAAACATGGAGAAGATTTACACAAGAATCTATGTTGAAATGGACCTTAAAAGAGGTCATCTAGAGGAAATTTGTTTAGAGGTCATAAGATGTCTTGGAATGGAAAGATTGATTATGAATATGTTGCATTCAAGTGTAGATCGTGCTTTGCTTATGGGCATCTAGCTTCTTCATTCTCAGTAAAAAAAATTAAAAATTAACTTCTTGAAAGCCTATGCTGGCAAGGAGCAAAGGAGAATCCACAAGTAATATGTCGTATCTCCAATTAGGAGGATTCTCTGCATCAGAAAACCCTAGAAACGGAAGCTAGAGTAGAAATTAGAGACAAGGTGAACAAAAACTCTCTTAAGCAAGAAGAGATAGTTATGATGTTGAAAAGGTCATCTCCTCTTGAGAGGTCATTATCCAAGGTGGAATAAGATGATCTCTATCCCATACAAGGGGAAGGATGTCTAACAACTTAGTGAACTCTACCCATATTAGATTATGATTTCAGGGAACAAGAATAGATAAAGGTTAAAAACCTAAGGAATAAAAGTTTCAACAAATCAAGTCAATTAACCTTTGATTCATAGGAGGAAACCTTAACCTTAACATCGTTATTGAAGATTATTAGTAGATTATTGTATAGAATCTCTTTCTTGTCAATTTTTGTTGCAAATTTGGCTTCTTAGTTAAGATGTATATCCCCAAGTTTTAAGACCATTATGTGAAAGAAATGAGAGTAATGGTTTGTAGTTTTTGTTTGAGGATCATGTCAATGGCAATGACATCTATATATTGTAAATCTTTTTCTTTTATGAAATAGAATATAATGTTTTTTAGATATATCTATATATGTGTGTGTGGGGTATCATGCAGATGTAAATTGATAAAAAACAATAAAGAATGGTATCAAATAGAATTAACTTATTTTTTTATCTTTCAATAATTAATTTAATTTATTTTTTATAGTATTTTTTTATATATAAATATTTATGAATAATTATTGGTTTACCATATTAAATTTATTTTCAATATATTTTTAATTTTGTATAATATATTATATAGATTAGTTAAAAAAAGGGAAAATGATGTGATATAAAAGTGTTTTAATCTATTCTACCCCAATAATTATACTAAATTGGATATATATGTTAATGTTTATCATTAAGCTCATCATTAAATTTATTATTATGATATTTTTCATCAAATTTATTGTTATGATATTTTTATATTTTATCATGTTATTGATTAAATGTAAAAAAATCATATATGAAAGTTAGGAAGAAAAAGTGGCATTCATGTGAGTTTCAGTTGTTTTTGTTGTGGTTTATTTTGAGAAAGTAAATGGACATCTAAATTACAAATTGGAGTAAATGGACACCTAAATTACAAATTTCAAGATTCCAGTCAGGGTCTTCTTAGCTTCAGCTTCCAACTTTGCTCTGTGAGTGTGATTTCTAAGTCCTATTACTGGAGCTTTGAGATTGTATCTGCTCAGCGTAAAATTTATGAAAGTAAAATTTACACAATATACAAAATATTTTGACATTTATAATTTTGAATAAAATGTAAAGTGACAATCATGAAAATAATTTAACCGTAATCAATTTTTATCAATATTTCTCTTAACAGACTGGGTAAATTTGAAATTCCAAACCTGACACCCATGACTCTGTGTGGACATGACTCTGTGTGGACTTGACCTCAAGTTCTTGCCAATTGTTGAGTGCGAAATGACTATCAACTCAATTAGCTGCGGAAATGAAGCTTAACGGAACAAAGAAAATAAATTAACGAGAACGATCTCAAATGGACAAAGGACCCCGCCTATAGTCAAGTTGCTTCCCAAGGCTTGAATACGAAGGACTCTATCGACGTCGAGTCGAGTGCTTTCCAGGTGTCGACTCTCGAGTATCAATTACTCTGGACGTGACCTAAAGTTGCTCAGTGTGAATCATAGCCATAAAATAAAGTAACAGTTGTTTTCCGTGCATAGTGATGCCGCATTAGAAAATAGAATAAAAGTGAGGCCGCCATGACCATGAAAAAAACAAAGCAGTAAGCTAGGCCCTGCAATTATGGAGATTCTATGAACAAACAACATGGGACCATTTAGAACGACAAACACATTGATTGAACCATGTCTAAAATCAAGTTGAACCTGTGGGACTCTACACGGCACTGTTGAAACGACGTCGAGACGACAAGAACAAGAAATATGGTTTGGGTTACCACATGTATTTTAGGGTTTGACGTTTAGGGGTTTGAAATTTTTTGCAGTCACAAAAGGGATCGCTTTCGGTATCCACATTATTTTAGATATATTGGTGAATAGGTGAAATTGTTAGTTCCTTGCAAGGATGGAATCTAATTGTGATGTATTCATCCATTATAAGTATGGCAATCCTTCACTAAGGACATCCTCTCAATAGGTTAAATACATTCCATAGCTAACCTACCTCTCCATTATTTTCAGACAGATGTGAATATCTTATCTTATAGTCCATAATCATAAGTAGATATTAATGTGGAATGAAACACAAGCATTGTAAAGACCTTGTTTTAGGGATCACTGGAAATAATCATATTATAAGAACAAACAAAATGGGGCATTTTGAAGGGAAATAGTTTTTCTGCACCCAATTTAATGTCAAGTGAAATTGATTTTGAGGGGTCAACTCAATGTAGATCTAAAAGCAATTCATATTCATCTGTTGCAGCATTCAATTAAGTGGTTGAATGTAAATCAAAAACTAATTTTAATTTATAAAATTTAAATTTTATTAATTGATTATTTTTTGAAAAAGTTAATGAATCTCATTTAAAAATTGGTTATTTTTACAAAAATATGATTAAATTATAATATTTATCAAAATGTTACAAATTTTAATAGTAAATTTTATGTTTTCTATTGAATATTCAACTTTAAATTATATATATGATTTTTCAAACCAAAATGATAACCTAAAGTATTATATATAGGTATAATGTTCTAATCCTTAAAAAATACCTACCCAAAGTTAAGTTGGTTCTACTTGATTCTAGCGCTTAAGTACTAATGATGTTATATATTAAATTATTTTTAGATTATTATTTGAGTTTTTTTTATTTATTAAAAATTGAGTGATATTTTGGAAAACTTTTTCTTTGTTATTAATATTTTTTTTTAATATTAATATAAAAATGATTAAGTTAAAATGAGATAAGTGCTATATATAAATTCTCTAATTTTTACAAGAAAAACTTATTATATTTATGATAGTCATTTTTTAGTCAAATTATATATAAATTATTTTGAAAAAACAAATAGCATATAATTAAAAAGACATGAAAAAGGAAATAAAGTCAAATTGGTTTTAAAAGCTTTCATTAAATATTGAATAGTTATTAAGTAATTTTATTATAGGACCATTATATTTTCTAGTCGAGTTATAAAGAATTATTTTGACACATAAGGAACTAGCATATGGTTATAAAGTCATGGAAATGGGTCAAGGCTAAATTGGTTTTTAGAAGCTATCATTAAACATGATTAGTGGAGAGGAATGTCAAGATGATAAATCAATCTTCTATGTTGCTCAATTAACCAATCTTACTAAGTTTAAGAAAAATGAGGGTTGGTTTGAAGAAATTATTTGTAATATAGGGGTTAGGTTTTTTTTGGAAGAAGTGGTGCAAGAACACTCACCATGTTTCTTTTTAGGATCAAGATATTGTTTTTAGGCAAGGTGTCCCTCTCATCTAGAATTCTCAAAGATTTATGTTTTCTCATTGGTATGTAGTAAACACTCAAAAGGAAAAGGTTATGATATATTCAAATCCAAAAATATCACTTAAGCTAATTTAGGGTATCACAATAACAACTTATAGGAAGTTAACTCATATAAATATTTTGGAGTTGACCTTGATCACATGGTTAACTTGAATTATAACATTGAGAAAATAAATAATGGAGGATGGAGAGCCTATTTTGGTATTCATAAAAACTATAAATCCTCTTCTTGTAACAAAAGTAATATATACCCACAGTTTACAATTTTTAACATCTATATGTGATTGATAAGTTAATATCTCTAGGACTTTCATCTTAGATGAATATGTTTATCTTATTTAAGAGATAATAGGAACAATTTAAAGTAAATAGATTTGATTATTGTTAACTCAAGCCTACAACCAAAACAATTGCATTGACCAACAAGTAGGTTTTGCATGTTCCGCAAAATCCAATACAGTGTTAGAAAATCTTTTTGGCATTATGGAAATGTTAAACCACAACAAGAAAAAATGTCTTTCAAATATAACTAGCTACTTTTTCATTTTCACATATCTATAGCGTGTTTTGAATGTGCACATATCTCTACTATGCTATAAAACTATCATAGTTTTGTCTCTAGTGATTTTTATAAAAACAAAAATATATTCAACATTGTTTGAATGTTTTCCCCTACAAATTCAATGTGTGTCTATTAAATTTTTTTGATGAGACATAAATATTCTCTCTCTATTTTTTTTTTAAATTCAAGCACATCTTAACATCCCCTAACAAATGAAATCAAGTCACTATCATAGTCATATATTAAACACTCATTATTTAGTCCATGTGTATTGAGATTAGAACCTTTCCCATATCCCATGAGTGACATGAGAATATGTCAATGTGTACGTCCCTTGTTTATGGTCCCAAACCATGGTGTCTATTAGACATGACTATGTAGTGCTCAAAGCTCCAACTTGGATCATTGTCCCTAGTGTTGGACAAATGATTGCATATTGAGGGCTTCTGTATTGTTCCATGATGCCAAGAATGTCCCATGAACCTTGATATCACTAGCTTGATGATAATTCTATGTTTTTTGGCCATGACCAAATTCTTAGGCCATCAATCACTTACTACCCCCAATAGTTGGGCTCATAATGCATTCATAGAAAAAATATTATTTCTAGGATTTATGAGGTTCTTTGAGGCTTTGCATGTGGCCAACAATCCCCAAAAACAATTATAAATTCCTAAGACCCTAGTTGTTGGCCTCAAACCATGACTAACACCTAAAGAATCAACCCTAAATACCTCTAAAGCTATACCAAAATCCACCACTACATCTACAAGAAAATGCAGTGTTTCAACCATGCTTTGCCAAACTGCGAATAACTTGAACAAAAAACTTAAAAGATTATCAACCTTTTATAACACTTCAAACTTTTTAATAACACAACAATTTTTTCCCAAACTCGAAATAACCTCAACACAAAACTTAAAGAATTATCGACTTTTCATAATACTTCAAAATAAATACTAAACCCAAATGTAACCTAAATCAACTTCTCCATCATACCTAGACTACTCAACATAATTAACATGATCAAATTTTTATAATACTTCAAATTAAGTATTGAACTTAAATCAACCTATGTATCATACCTACACTATTCAACATAATAAACTCACCCCATATTCAATAGTAAATCTTCACTCAATCCTAAAATCTACCTTATAGCTTAAAACCCTCATATGCAATATAGTAAATCCTCACTCAATTTCAAAATCCACCTTATAGCTTCAAAATGAAAACTAGTTAGCCATTCACATTATTTTTCATTATTTGATTTGCAACATTTTTGAAACAAAGATAAATATAAAATTTACATTTTATGTTTTTTTTCAAAGAAACGATGAGGACATTCCATATTTATATTCACTAAGTTTCTTTTTTATATCCATCAAATTCAACTCTCAAATATCACCATTATAACCCACTTCACTCTTAAGAAATTTGAATCACCTAAAAGTGCATAGACAAAAATTCACATTTTATGTATTTAATGGGAAGCCTATCAATGTAAAGATTATTCATTTTTTTTTTCATGGGTTTTAGTAACTGGTTAAAGTGAAATGGGAAAGGCTTAGGATCAAACTAATTGGATGCCACTATAAACCAAGAGAATATCCAACAATGCACAAGACATATATACCAATAAGTTACAACTTAGAAAGAGTTGAGACATCCAGAGACATGCCCATGAGGGGGTTCGCACTCTTGGGGAGAATATACCCTTCTAGCCTTATCACAATGGGTAAAATTTATTAATGAAGATTGAAACCACATGAGGAGAGTGTGAGGCCTACCTCCCAACCATTTGAGATATTGTCCCTTGACTATTATTCTTTCTTTATGAATAACTAATGCAATAACATTGAATTCTCAAATCAAATGCTTCAATGCATGGAGTTGGGGTGTCTCTAATGTCAGGAAAGGGATAGGTAGAGGGAATAAGTAAATCCATGGCTAATTTATTTCATTATTTCACATGATGAATATATACAAGAGGAAGTGACCTTTGGTTTCATCTTCGAAGAGGTATGAATGTCTCTTCCAATTCATCTACGACTCTTCATATTTATCCCAACTTAATATTTACAAGGATATTTGCAATGTACCTCAATCCATAAGGATTAGGTATGAGACATTCCCCCCATTAATCTGAAGGGTTTTTTTTTTAGTCCAAGCATCATTCAAAACTTTTCAAAATTTTCTCTTCCAAGAACTTTGGTGAATATGTCTGCAATTTTCTCATTTTAGGAACAATGCCTCAAGTAAATAGTCTTCACCGCTACATGATATTGAATCAGATGGTACTTTCTGTTGATGTTCTTGGTTTTATAATGGAATCTAGGATTCTTGGCCAACTTGATTGCATAAGTATTTTCAACCAGAAGAGGAGTGGAATTCACCTATTTCTCCTACAAATATTCAAGTATTTTCTTGGTCACGCAATCTCCTTTGTTTCTTTTTCATTTGCCACATATCTTTCTTTTGTTTTGGAATTTGTTGGAACTAACTATTTGTGTGATCTCCAAGAGACAATTTTTGATCAATGAATCATGAGATATCCTAAAGTAGAAACTCCATTTTCTTTATTTCCATCAAGGTCTAAATCAGAATATCCAATTAGTTTGAAGTCATCCACCTTATAATACTTGAGTAAAAAATATTGAGTTCCTTTCAAGTATTTTAGAAATATTTTTGTAGCAAACCAATGTCCTTCACAAGGTTTTTGCATGAACCTAGAAACAATCCCAACAATGAATGAAATATTTGGTATGGTGGTGGTAAAGTAGATAAGACTTCCCACAATATGTCTATACTTGGTTTCATCCTCAAATTCATTCCCTTGCTTCGATGTGAGCTTCATATTCAGTTCCATTGGAGTAGAGAGATAGGTACACTTAGCCATGCCGAATTTGTTCAACAATTCTCCAATGTACTTCTTTTGGGACATGAATATGTAATTTTCATTTTTAGTCACTTCTATGCCCAAATAGTAGTGGAAATGTCCCTAATCTATTATCTTAAATCCTTTATTCAATTATTTTTTATTGATGCAATATAATTTTCATTGTTCCATATTGTTCCTTGTTATCAACAGATCATCTACATACACTACAAGATATAAATTACTTTTTCCAACTTTCTTGAAAAATAGAGTTGCATAATCAATATTAAAGTTGAAATTCAATTTTAGAATATGCTCAGTTAGTTTTTCATACAAGGCTCATGGTGCTTGTTTCAGGCCATATCAGAATTTGATGTTCTTGCAGATTTTTTGTTCTTGTCCCTTCACAACAAAACATTATAGCTAAGACATGAATAGATTATATTTCAAGTCTCCATTTAAGAAAGCAGTCTTTACATCCATTTGATGAAATTTCCATCCATTCTATGCTTCCAAGGAAAATAGAGTACAAACAATATCCCATTTTTTTGTGGGGGAAAAATTATCCTCACAATCAATACCTTATTCCTAAGCAAATCCTTTTTCCACAAGACTCACTTTGTTCTTGTTAAGTGAGTAATCTAATTTTTACTTGTTCTTGAAGACCCACTTGTAGAAAAAATGTTTGGTTCTGAATGGAGGGTCCACCAACTTGCATGTCCCATTCTTGATGAGAGAATCATAATCCTTTTGCATGGATTGTTTCCACTCATCATGAGAAGAAACTTATTTAAAGGAATTTGGTTCAAATTTAGTAGATAAATTCAATTCATAATCATATGAAACACCCGTACCATCTACATCACCTTCATCTTGTCTTGTAGAACTTCTGATTCTTATTTTTCCAACCTCATTAGGATGAACACTTTCAAGTGTCTTTATGAGCCACTTCGGTGGACCTGTTAGCAATAATTATTGTCATGGGTTCGAAGAGCATTTGGGTCTGCAAGTTGCACGAAATGCTTAAGCGCAGCACGGGAGAATCCCTGTTTTTCCAAGTAGCAGATCAAGCGAGCAGGCAAAGTATGTTGTCAACGGCCAGGGTCCATGTATAGAGAAAATCAATGATCGATGGGTAATCGTGGTTAGCGGAGTTTCACCCAGATTAGGGCAAAGGATAGCGCTTATATATCACCAAAGAAATCTCAGCCATCCATCCAGAGGGGACACCTGGCACAAGTAGAGCCATCTCGATGCCTCGCTCATCGCAGCTCCAATGTGCAGAAAACAACTCCATCATACCCCGATACATGAAGTAGCGAGAGCATTCAGGACCTGGGGCCCACAGCGATGTCGGGCGAGTTCAAGATCGTCAGATCTCAGAGGGACATGTGGTGTGCGATTGGGCTCCATCGCCTCCTCGCCCTTCGCAAATTTAGAGAGTGAGGACCAGCCTCCTCCCAGTTGAGAGATGCGAAGCGCCGGAGCATTCAGACTTAGGCCCACAGTATCACTGAAAGAAATCTCAGTCGTCCATCTGAAGCAGACACCTGGCCCGCGATTGGGCTCCTCGCCTTTTCCCCCATCGTAACTTTGAAGTAGAAGGACTAGCTCCTCCTAGCCGCAAGTCACGAAGTGCCGAAGGCGTCCAGATCCTGGGCCCACAGCATTACCGAGAAGATCTCAGCGGCCCATCCAAGGGGACGCGTAGTGCATGATCAAGCCATGTCGTCGTTTCATCTATCGTAACTTTGAAGCATGAGGAGCAGCCTCCTCCCATCCACGAAACGCGAAATGATGAAAGCACCTTTGAAGATAGGTACAGGGTCACAGCCCGTGGTCACTTGGGGGGTGATAGAAAGAACTGCGTGAAGGGATGAAGCGTCGGGTTTGACTGCATAAGGGATCACTGTGTCCTCCAGGTGCCAGTTCAACTTGATCTCAATACTATTTCTCGCTCAGAGTAAATGAAGGTAAGAAGGGGTAGTTGAAACCTCTCCTCAATCATTAAGTTCGAAGTATGGAGGGCCTGGCGAATGGTCTGCTTGAGAGGGTCATGTGTACCCATTTCTCCAGAGAAGCCATGCCGAGTTCTCGACCAGCCGGAGGAGGCCTGCACACGCTAGCTCAGCATTTACTGGCCTAGCTACTCTTCCCATGCAGAGGCCATGCGAAGTTAAGGAGACGTCTGATGAAGGACATCCACCCGAAGATTGATTGAAGAGACGCTATACCTTGGAGGGTGAGCGCGCCTTTGTTGGGAAAATCCGCCCAAGTATATGTACTCAGTTTTTGTATTTTGAAAGGTATCGATGGTAGAGCAGAGCTCCCTACTATAAAGTTTAACAGACATCCTAGTTTGTTGGATATGCATCTGTATTTGAGATATCTTGTTTTATCACAGGCAGTTTTTCTCGCTCCATCTAATTTTCGTCTCATGCTTAGAGAGTTCATGATTGACTGAGTCGCGCAAATTATTGCAGTTCTATTATGATAAATGATTTATCGTTGCATTGTTGTATTCTCTGGTTTTTTGTATTTAAGTGCAAGAAGACCTTGCGTTTGGATGCCTTATTCTACAGTCTGTTAGGAACCTGTCATTTATAACAGACCTTCACACTCTTCCCATATAAGTCTTCCACCCATTCACCCTTTACTACAACTCACTGTCTGAAGTTTATAAAGACCTCACTCACCTATGCATGCCTGGCCTAGTTTGGAGTTGGAATGATATCATTTTGAGTTGGATTTCATTCGGTCACCCCATTTATAAACAAACCGTGACATAAAACTGATGGGCCTCAGGCTCTGCTCCTGCTAGCAATCCAGGAGTGACTTCCGTCGCCAACATTTCTGGCGCCGTTGCCGGGGACGAAGTTGAATATTTTCCCCGGGATTGAACGACAACGATTAGCTGATTCTAAAGGTGCATCAGATATCAGAACTATTGAGATTGTTGTTGTGCACCTGGCGACTCCATTGTGACGACTCCGCTGGGGAGAACCTGCTCTATCAATTGTGGCTTTCAGAGGCAGACACACGTGGTCTGATCCACAACTGCCCCTAGCTACACCTGAAACCGATCCAGAGGTGGTTCTCAGAAAAGGAAAGGCCCCTGAAGAGGAAGCTTCCACTGCCAAAACAGGTAATCCACCATCGCCTTCTGTAAGAACTCCGTTTCCTCCCCCTTAGTTTCTTGATAGACCTCCTTCACAAGTTTCCCATTTCCTGAATTTTGGGAGTGTTCCTGCTGAGTTTTCCCCTCCTGGTCTGGGATTGGAGGGAGAAATTCTTGTCACTCCCCTCTCCTCTGAAGCTGTACCTTGGCGTAGACCCACGACCACAGAAGATTTCCTCACTCCTGCACAAGGAGGAGCACCTGCTGACTTGAGCTCAGTAGACCATTCCTTGAATCACCTCTTGTTTCCCACCCCACTCTGAGATTCATTCCTGGTAGCCCCTTCGCGAACCCCTTCTCCTCCAAATTCTCCTCCACCTAATCTTCCTATGGCCGGTGCTAATCCCCCTATGAATAGAATGGATGACATAGTTGCTGCTAGGCATGCTCCCTTGATCTTACCTCATCTCACGAATCCTTTCCCTGCTGGAGATTACTTGAAATATATGCCCAAGTTCACTGGGGAAGGGGACATAATTGCAGAAGAACACCTGGCTACTTTCTACAGTTATGATGACAACCTAAACATTGGAGATGAAGATGTCTGGATGAGGGTTTTTGTCCAGAGCCTAGATGGTGAGGTAAGGAAATGGTTTAGAGGATTAGCTCCTGGATCTATTGCTGGAATTGATGCCCTGGATAATGCTTTCCTGAGGTTGTGGGGAGATAAGAAGGATTTCATGTATTACATGACAGAGTTTAGGTCGTTGAAGAGAAAGGAAGGAGAGTCTGTTCCCGACTTCTCCAAGAGATTTAATAAAATGTATAACAGAATCCCTACTGAGATAAAACCCTCCAAAGCCTCTACAATGATCACTTACTCCAGTGCTTTTGATCCTAATTTCTGCCTACTGCTGAGAGAGAGAAGAGCTGCTACGCTGGCCCACATGCAGGATGCAGCCGTGGAGGTAGAATCTAACATATTGGCTGTCAATCGACTCAGAAACACAGGTGATAGAAGTACGTCCAAGAACAGGCCTGAAGCTTCCTCATCCAGTTCCTCTCCCCTGCCCCATCAGATAGATGAGACAGCTAGAACGATAAAATCGCTTGCTGCCAAGATAGAAAGGTTGGAATTAGAGGGGAAGCCCATGTATAGAAATCCCCAAAACAATGATAATAGAGGTTTCAGACAACCTGCTAACAATATGCCTCAAGTTTTCCCGAGGGAACAAAGGGGAAAGGACAGAGAAGATCAAATGGTTCAAGCCCCCCTCCAAAATAACCTAGTTGATCATGAGGAAAGAGAGGAGATAGACGAGTTTGGCCCTGAAATTCACTGTATTGAGGAAGCTCCCCCTTTTCCCCATTTGACACAGTCCACGTATGAAGAATCACTGATGAGTGCTCAAATTCATGAGCTAGGGAAAGAAGAGAGAGTCGGTCACACTTCTAACAGATATAATCTCAAATCGAGAAGGAAAGAAGGAGACCTTGATAGCCCAGACCAACCTCTCATAGCAGAAAAACCTGCTAGAGCTACAGCAACCGCTACTAAAGATAAAAGAGCTCACAACGCTTTACCAGCAGTCAAAGAGCCTGTCACTAAGGTAAGGGAAGCTTCTAAACCTATCCTCTCCTTCAATTTTGAGCATGAGATTTAGAAGATTAGAATTCCTGTACCCCTCTCAGAGCTAGTTAAAAACGAAGATTTTAAAAGATCCCTCTTCAAGCTACTACAATCCGAGTCCCCCCAACCCCCCGCTGATAGAGTAAACCTTCAAGATGAGAAGCCAGCCATCATCTTAGGCCCCATGGTAGAAGACAGAGATGACTCATCCCCCCCCTTCTACACATCCCTGAACATACATGATAAAGTGCTGCATAGCTGCCTCACGGATTCAGGGGCCTCCCATAACCTTATGCCAAAAATAGTCATGGAAGAATCAGGACTAGAAGTGATAAGAACTTATCATGATTTATATTCCTTCGATTCAAGGAGAGTTAAGTGCCTAGGAGTCATCAAAGACCTGGCGGTTTCCCTGTTTCAGCTGCCCATGACAAGTGTGGTCATGGATATTGTGGTAGCCGATGTTCCCCCCAAGTTCGGTATGTTGTTGTCTAGATCATGGATAAAAAAACTGGGAGGGACACTACAGATGGATCTCACATATGCCACCATTCCAGTCTTCGGAGGGGAACAAAGGAGATTATATAGAGAAGCCCAGCTAGCCTATATTGTCAGTGATGAAGCAGACCCTACCAATCACCCCATATTTGCACTTGACACCGACTTGGTGTCTAGTTTGCTGCAGCTTACTGATGCCCCTGAAAGCTCTTTACTAATCAGAAAACACCCCAACCCTGGTCATCCGATTTCCCCTCAAGACTCCCCTGTTTGGAAGATTTTTTTGACGGAGCTTCTTCTAGCGAAGGCACTGGCACTGGAGTGGTTTTCATATCACCTTGTCAAGAAGTCATGTCTCTGTCATACAAGCTGGAATTCGAAGCCACCAACAATGTGGCAGAGTATGAAGCTCTTGTTCTGGCTGGGTATGAGGGCTGCAAAGGAAATGGGAATTAAAGAGATAGCAATATTCGAAGATGCTGAGTTGATTATTCAACAGGTAAGGAATTCTTATCGTGCCCATAATCCATGGCTTAGGAATTATCAGAATGAAGTATGGGACCTTATTGATAATTTCTTCTTGGATTTAAACGTTTCTTTCATTCCGAGGGGATAAAATACTTTGGCCGATTCTTTATCTATCTTAGCTAGTGTGCTCAAATTTCCTCTGCCGCCTTTGGTAGAAAATGATGTTGATATAAGATATAAGACCTCGGTGCCGGACAATGTCAAGTGTTGGAAGGTGTTCGAAGATGATTATGAACTTAAAAGGTTTCTTCAATCAGTGGATGAATTTTCTATGTTACATATTGACCAAGATCCTGATTTGGAAGGTGACCCTCGTCCTGAGGAGTTGTTAAATAAAATCGCCAATCATCAGATCATTCAGCCGCCCAGTTGTTGGGCTCCGGATTTATAACATTTTCTTGCTGGTTCTTGAAGACATTGTTTACTCTCCTGAAGACTTTTGTTTAGCAAATGGCATTCTTTCTGTGCTATTCATGTTCTGTTACACATATATGTTCCATTGCATACAGAAACCATGAAGTGCTTCCAAAACCACAAATGAGCGAAGAATTCAACTATAATGTGGATGCACTGTCACGTCTTGGTGCAAATACGGTAAAGGGCAGACAAGGAGTAATTTATCTCTGGGCAAAGTTACCAAGTGGTGTTGTTGAAGTTGTTTGCAAAAAGACATGGGGTATGTTTGTGTTTTATTTGGGAATGCTTTCGGCAATATTATTCA
>ML788337.1:334652-345589 GCA_009831015.1 Picea engelmannii | reverse complement strand
GTGACAGTCAGAGTGCAATTTTCTTGGCAAAGAACCCTGCTTATCATTCAAAGACAAAGCACATTGATGTTCAATATCACTTTGTAAGAGACATGATTGAAGAAAAGAAAGTATCACTGATGAAGGTGGACACTTTAAAGAATTTTGCAGATTCATTAAAAAAATCTGTGAGCACTGAGAAGTTCTCTTGGTGTAGAGGATCCATGGGCATAGTTGCCCTGGATTGTTGACTATGTAACCCTGTAACCCCCTGTGTGCAAAGAAAACAACAAGTGGGAGAATGTTGGGTATGTGTTATATTCTTTGCACGAGTAGTAGTGTCTGAGCGTCTACATCGGGCACACAGGGGGGTTAGAGGGGGGGTGCAGGGGGGTGGAGCCCTCCGTGCGCGGGTTCAGGGGAAGCACCCCCAAATTTTCTTTTTCGGGACGACATATTTCCGCCAGGACGACATATTTCCGAGACGACATATTTCCAGGACGACATATTACCGGGATGACTTATTTCTGGGACCACATGATATTAGGTGGTTTTTCGGCACATGGTTTTTTGCCGATGGTTTTCTATTTTCGGTTAAGGAATTAGGGTTTTGGACTAATCCAGGTCATTGGGTTAGGGTTTTGGATGCCACTGGCTCCTATATGTATATTGTATTGTAAACAATGTAACACAATGTGTGAATATAATATATGCTGGTTTTCCCAGTTTGGGTTTCCAGGTGAAAAATCTCTGTGTAATGTTTGTATTTTCCATTGTATCTTTTCTGTTCTTTTCTGAATATCAGTTTGCAGTAGATATTGTACAAGGTTAGAGTTTACATGAACCACATATATCTGTGTTTCTATTGTATTATGTATTTTTCTGTGTTTTATTTCCGCATTTGTTTTATTTTATTGCTCCACACTCCTGTTTTTCTAACACGAAAGGTAAGGTAACATGCATCGAGAAGTGAAGGAAAGAGAGAGAAAGGAGAATGAAGAAGTGGTAGAGGTCAATGAGGCAAGGCCAAGTTGTCGAGGGGAAGGAAATGGTACCATCGAAAGGTGCTAGGTGAAATAGGTTTCCACATTATCATCCCAGTCATCTAAATTTCGTAGGAAATAATGAATTTTCCTAGAAAATTATGTTGTTTTTTAGGTCATTAACTTGTAGGCTATTTTTGAAGGCCTAAACAACATTTTTAGGAAAATAAACATCATGAGAAAAGAGTATACCTTCATATACTTTCTCTCTATATCTCAAATGAAATATCTCAGAGAGCTCTTTCTAGCAAGATAAATCATTCGTCAAACATAGCCTGCATGAGGAAGTTATAGGCCAAATAGTGCAAGGTAAATTTTCAGACCCAGTTAACTTTCGAGGGCCATAACTTCCTTCTCTAGAATCATATTGGGGAACAAGAGTAGTATATGGAAATATATTGAGCCATACGAGACAACCATAGAGTCAAAATAGAAATATGGGTACTTAAAAGTCCATAGGAGGACATAGAATGCACCTGTAGTAATCAAGGCTAAAAATATAATTTGGCCTTCAACTTCAGCAGCTTGTAACTAGCATCCTAGAGCTTGGATGAACCTGAAAATTCATCATGTTGTAAAACTTATGGACATGAAGTAATCTAGTTGATATCCTATCAAAATCCCAAAGGCATTGATGTCAGAGGTGCATGGACATGGTCAATATAGCATTTGGTGGAGAAGTGTGAACAAGGAGAAATCATGCAATGATCAAATGACAATAACTTTCTACTCATAACTCAGAATTGAGCAAGAGAGAAGTCATTGGAAAGGATTTGGATAGAGTAATCCATGTATTCACCTAGAATGGTCAACTATGTAGTAGAATTCATAGGCAATTAGAAGGAATTTTCTTATGCATTTAAAGAGGAAGAGTGTGCATATGTCTAGAATTGCATGTTATGGGTTTTAGCTAGGAAATGTTGTTGCATGCATGTTTTTAGATTTTATAGTTATATATATAATAACAAATTCAAGTGATTTCTATAGAAATGAGACAAAAGAACATAGACAATGCTTCAAAATGAGCATTTGGTTTCTCTAAGAAGTTGTTTGATGAGATATTTGGGTTCAGTGGGCAACATGGAAGATCCTAATGAAACTCTTGTTCGGAGAAAGAATTCCATATGCATATCAATTGTGTATGCTAGGTAGGAAATCCATCTGTAGTACATGATAATTTGTGTACAACAGGTTCACATGGAGATGCAATGTATGGAAATATGGAAGGATGGTTTTATAGAATATGAAAGAGTTTGGACTTAGTATCAAGGATGAGCAAAGGGAAAGACTGAAGAATGTTAAGGTATGAGTCTAGGTGTAGCCATCTAGTCATTCTAATTAGAGTGCTAAGTGGAATCTAGGTGTAAGATTAGGTAATTTAGTGGATGAAGTAGTGAAATTGCATCCAATTTAAAGGATTCCAATGTATAGATAAGGTAGTACAATGTGGCCATACCTACTCTAAAAGGATTAATATGTCAAAATGCTAGTGTTTTGATAAAAGGGGGACATAATATGTAGATGGAGATAAGGTGTATTACCTGTAGGGACCAATTATGCATTTTTGGAGTAAAACCACCATTTTTTCTAACAGAAGTGTGCACTGGAAGCATGGTATGAAGGTCCCCACTTCAAAGGTGAAGAAATTAAGGTGCATGTAAGATAAAGAGTGGCAATAGATGCATAAATAAATATGTTATGTGCAAATTGATTCTAGAAGGATGAAATAAAACTCCTATGAGAGGAATTACATAAATGAAAGTGAATTATAGAATGGGATAAGTGCATGAGTAAATGGATAAATTAGGAAAAAGGTACCACTAGGTGGATTCCAAGTTATTTTGAGTCTATTGAAGCATATAAAAAACTTTAACAACAATAAAATTAAGATCATTGATGGATATATAGAACATTGAAGTGTATTTCCCAAAGTATATTAGGATGACAAGTCAAGGGATTCAAGCATGGAGGTGAATTTCTAAAGAGAAATCAATAAGGGACCATGAATAAGAAAAATGAATCTATACTTGCTATGGAATGCGAAAGGGACAAGATCGAAGGAGAATCCATCTCAAGTGGAAAAGATTCATTGGTGATATGCTAGGAGGTTGGAAGTATCATTGGAATTTATGATGGCAAGTAAAAGCAGTGTCAACCACTTCCAATTAATCTCTATGAATTTGGAAAACAAGACATTTGGGTAGAATTGAAACATGATGGAAATTGACTATGTAAGTCAAGTTTGAGGTTGGGTCGCTAAGAAAAGAGAAGGAATGGTGCAAGACACCACAAGTGCTAAAGTGTTCATTCAAGGAAAGGGTGAAGTGGTTTGGTCCAAAAAAGTAAATGGATGTTGAAAATCCAAAGTCAATAAGATAACATGGTTGGAAATATAATTTGGTCATATATGAGTTGGGTCAGATGGATCCAAGAAATAGAATAATGTTGAAGTTCAGTATCAACATAATATATGGCTAAAAATGTAAAAGTGGACAAGAGTGGTTCGGATGGAAAAGTGCTCCGTAAGAAAACAAAGGATATAGGAATCTGTGGAGAATTAAGGACGTTGAGAAACAACAAAGAGAGTGGTAAAGGAATAAATAGGTTGTTGCAGTTGTTGTCACAACAATTATGATATGGCCATTTGGGAAGCCATCTATAGCACATGAAACAAGAATGCATATGCATTTACGAGCATGCTAAGGATGCATTTTTAGTGCATATAGATATGCATTAGTGAATGTATATTCATTAAAATATATATAACATGTTAAAGACTAGGATTGGTCTAATGTTATATATATACAAATATGAAAGTGCTAATGAGTGTTTCTGTGTCATAAAAGAAGGATTTTATTGCATGGTTACGAATGTTGTTAATAATGTTTCTACATATGGAAGTCATCCATCTAAAAGGAAGCAACAACAAGATGAAATGTTTCATAAGTGGTTGGTGAAGGAGGCATGAGTGCTCCTAATGACATCAACTAATCAGGTAATGTAATATACCAGATATAAAATGTATGCAGAACATAAATAAAATGCTAGAAATGGCAGAATAACAACAATATAACCAGAACATTCACCACAATAGTATTGAAATGATAAGAGAATAATAATAGAAATAACACTTTGAATCTGAAAGAAATGTTCACAGGCCTCTTCGAGGGGGCAACCTCCAGTTGAGAAGATCTCTATTACAATAATATTCAAGCTAGGGTTCTCATACCATTGACTCCTATTTATACTAAAAAGAAGCATCTAGAGGAAGATACTTCTAGAAGCGAAAGCTTCTATTAGATCTTCTTATATTCGCCTTATTCTATTTTATTGAAAGGCCTTATTAATATTAACCTTTATTACATCCGAATATATTTTTCTACCTATGTGTGGGTTAGGACCCTAACATGTCTGCCCCCTTAAAAACAACCTTGTCCTCAAGGCTTGAGATGAGGAAATTGTTGCAGAATGGTAGCAGGTTCTCAAGTGGCATCTGTTGGAGTTGTATATTTTCACTGGACTAGAACTTTCTTGATGGTTCTCTGATGTAGGTGACACTCACATTGGTCCAAAATGGCTTCTGGCTATAGCCAAATGGATCCTTCTTTAGCTAACTCTGGAAGGTTGGTTTGAATTTGGCACTTAGCTCCAATCACCTTCTTTAAACATGAAACATGAAAAACAAGATGTAGCTTCGAATGGTTGGGAAAATCTAACTGATAGGCTACTTGTCCCACATGCTTGAGATCGGTATAAGGACCATAAAATTTGGGCACTAGCTTCTGACAATGCTCGACCTTGAGGGAAGTTTTCTTGTAAGGTTGTAGTCAAAGAAACACCCAATCCCCTTCTGCAAATTGACTTTCAGAGTGACCTTGATCTGCTTGTAGCTTCATGCGATTTTGTGCCATGACCAAATTCTCTTTGAGGGTACGAAGAATAGCCTCTCAAGCTGTAAGTATTAGGTCAACAGCCTGGACCTTCGAGGCACCCGATAAGTATGAGAGAACTGAAGGTGGCTTCTGTCCATATACTGCTTCAAAAGGAGTCATGCATGTAGTTGTATGGTATGAAGTGTTGTACCACCATTCAGCTAGGGGTAACCATTGAGCCCATTGATTTTTCTTTTTCGAGGCAAAACACCTCAAATATGTTTTCAAACACTTGTTGACAACTTCTGTTTGGCCATCAGTCTGGGGATGATAAGCTGTGCTGAGATGCAATTTGGTGCCTTGTATCTTGAACAGTTCTTGCCAAAAATTGCTTGTGAAAGTTGGGTCGTGATTATAAACAATAGAGTGCGGCATGACATGAATCTTGAAGACTTGATCCATGAAAATTTGAGCCACCATGGATGTTGTAAACAGGTGTATAAGGGCGCAGAAATGAGCATACTTGGAAAGGTGATCAAGAACCACCATGATGACTGATTTATTTACCGATTTGGGTAAGCCAGTAATAAAATCCATAGAGATATCCTTCCAAATAGCAGGTGGAATCAGGAGTGGTTGTTGTGTGCCCAGAGATTTGACTATTTCTCCCTTTTTGCATTGACACACATCACATTCAACGACAAAATTACGAATTCCATGTCTCATACCATCCCAGAAAAAGGAACGTTTGACCCTATCATAGGCTTTGGTGAACCCGGAGTGCCCTGTTGTGGGTGTAGCATGAAGCTCAGAAAGTACTGTGGATTTAAGCTTTGATTGTTTACTTAAATACAAACAGCCTTTGTATCGAATTTTATCATGGAGTTAAGAGTACCCTGGGGAAGCTGGAGCATTGGACTACAATTGTTGGATCAGTTGCAAACTTTTGGGATCTTGTAGCCATTCCTGGCAAATGGATTGGAGCCAATCTGGGACAATGAATGAAAGAGAAAAAATGGATCCTTCATCTTCATATTTGCGGGAAAGTGCATCCGCAACCACATTGTCTTTTCCTTTCTTGTAAATTATCTCATAATCATATCCAAAGAGCTTAGTCGCCCATTTTTTTTGTTCTGGGGAGGAAATGCGTTGTTCCAGAAAATACTTGAGGCTTTGATGGCCTGTCTTAATTTGGAAACATTGCCCTAATAGATAAGGGCGCCACAGATCAACGACATGCAAAATAGCCAACATTTCCTTTTCACAGATGGATTTGCCCAGATTTCTTTCAGATACTTGCTTGCTGGTAAAGGCCAAAGGTCGACCCTCTTGCATAAGGACAACACCAATTCCTTTCCCTAAGGCATCACATTCCAACACAAAGGTCTTTGTGAAATCGGGAAGGGCGAGGACTAGAGTGGTGCACATGACCATATTCAAGGTTTGAAAAGCTTGAGCAGCGGTTGCAGTCCAAGTGAAAGAGTTATTTTTGAGGAGAGCAGTGAGAGGTGTTGCAATCTTCCCATAATTTTGAACAAACTTGCAATAATACCCTATTAAGCATAGAAATCCACGCAAGATCTTAAGAGTCTTTGGGTGAGGATAGTCTTTCATAGCTTCAATCTTTTTAGGATCCACCCTGACGCCATCCTTGCCAACCAGATGACGCAAGTATTCTACTTCTAAGGCACCAAAATCACATTTAGACTATTTCAGGAAAAGTTGGTGCTGAGAGAGTAGATGGAGAACTCGATCCACATGAGCAAGATGGTCTGTCTAGGTTTTGCTATAGATGAGGATATCATCAAATAAAACTAAGACAAAATGGTGGATAAAAGGACGGAAGACATGATTCATGAGGCTTTGGAAGGTGGAGGGGGCATTACACAAGCCAAAGGGCATGACCAAAAAATCATAGTGGCCCTCATGAGTTCTAAAGGTAGTCTTGGGAATGTCTGTCTCTTTCATATGTATCTGGTGGTAGCCCGAACAAAGATCTAATTTAGTGAAGAATTGGGCACCACTCAATTCATCCAGGTGGTCATCAATGAAAGGAATGGGGAATTTGTCTTTGATGGTAAGTTTGTTGAAGGCACAAAAGTCAGGACACATTCGCCAAGAACCTTATTTATTCAAGACCATAACCATAGGAGAAGAGTACGAGCTCGTACTAGGGAGGATAATGCCTGCATTAAGGAGTTCCTGGACCATTTTCTCAATTTCATTTTTTTGGGAAAAGGGGTGATGATACAGACGGATATTGGGAGGAAGGATTCCGGGTACAAGGGGAATTGAATGATCATGAACACCACAGGAATGAGGGAGTCCTTAGGGAGTGGAAAAGACCAATTGATGTTTAGAAAGGATGGCTTGGAGGTCTTGCAAGACCGAAGGTGTCTCTATTGCTTGTATGGTATGGAGTTGGGCGATAACATCAGAATGACCTTTTTTGAACAGCTTTTCCATGCGATGGGAACTAATGATCTTAGGTGAACCGACGGTAATGCCTTGGAACTTATATTGGTGGCCTTCCTGGTCAAATTGCATCGTTAAGTATTTAAAATCCATGAGAATGGGACCCAAAGTCCTTATCCAGTCTACACCCAACACAATGTCACAACCTCCCGTGTCGATAGAAAACATATGGGATTTCAGGTGGTAGTCACCAATTTGGAGATGCACATTTTCACAACACCCTCCACATTTCATGGAACCACCATTGGAAATCATGATTTGGAAATTATTGATGGCATGGATGTAGCAATGAGTTTCTTGGGCAATGCGGTGATGAATAAAATTATGGGTGCTGCCACTATCAACCAAAATGATGACCTTCTAATGCTTGATGTAACCGATTAGCTTGAGGGTTTGGGGAGCAGAGAAGCTAGTGAGAGCATTGAGGGAAATGACCAGTTCTACTTCAGGAGGGTCTGAGGGAGGGGTTATGTCATTGGATTTAGGTGACTCAAACACAAGGGGAGTTTCTACATCCTCTTCCAAAATATCCATGGAGATGGCCATAAGAAGATTTTGTTCTTTACACTTGTGGCCTGGGAAATATTTGTCATCACAATTATAACAAAGGCCTTTGAGTTGGCATTCAGCCATTTCAATCCTGGTCAATTTTTGGATCTTTAGTGGAGCAGAGTAGTGGGATTTACTGGTTTATGGCGAGGGATAAAGGAGGGTTTTCGGTTTTGAGAAGACACAGCCTGTTGTGCTTCTTTAGCTCTTTTAGTATCCTCCACCCAACTCTATGGCCGAGCCATGAGGACATGGGCCCGAATCTCATCCTTGAGGACACTAATAAAAGACTCTCGAAAAAAGGCATCAGACATGCCCTTTGTTCTAAAAGTCAGGTGCTCAAAGGAAGCTATAAAGTCTTCCATTGTTCCTAATTGTTTCAACTTTTTCAAATGGCCCAAATGGTTGGTGTCAGTTTCAAAGCATTCATAAAGCTCTACCACAAAGTGTGTCCAAGCAATATACCCTTGACAAGAAGTTTTTCTCCATTGCCACCATTGCCACCGTTCTTGATCTAGATGGAGAACACCATACTGGAGTTTGGCCAAATCATCTGTAATGTTGTATAAAGAGAAATAATGTTCCATTTGGGTTACCCAACTAGTGGGGTCTGAGCCATCAAATTTGGTCACATCCACCCGTGGAAGGCGTAGGTCACGTTGAAAGTGATGGTTTTGAAAGTTATGGGAATGAGAGGAATGGTCACCTTCGGGATGTGAAGGTGAGGAAGAGGATGGGTTATCTTTAGGGATATGTAGTTTGGTGCAGAGTGATGAAAATACTAGTTCAATCTGGGTGGCGAGGTCTTGTTTGATTTCCTCCATTGAGGATTGGATGGTTGTATTGATGGCTGCAACATTGGTACTGAGTTGTTTCACTTCTTGTTGGGTTTCGATGAGACCAGATTGCAAGGTGTTGAAGCGAGCTTCCAATTCTTGTCTATGGGTATGGGCCATGAGGATGGGGGAAATTGAAAGGGGTGGGCGGAGTAAAAAAATTTCCGAAAAATTATATGGATGAATGTGATAAGGGCAAAGAGATGAATCCAATGGAATATGTCTCAAATAATGGTGAAAATTTTTCTAGATTTTTTTTTTTCTACACCTGCGGAGTTATACTCGAGTCTGAAGAATACTGCAGAGAGGAAATGCCCAAATTCTTAACTAGAAAGAAATGTGAATTTACTTGGCAACCCGTACACAGTTTCACGAAAATAGATCTTATATGTTTTAATTTGTTTATGTTTCTGTCCCCAAGGGTTAGGTATTCAAGTGTTCTATAGACAAGGGTTTTCCCTGTGCTATAGCTCTTTGATATACGTGTGGGGTCCAACAGTAGTACTCGGCCCAATATCTCAGGGCACCAACTAAGGAAGATAGACTATACCCTTAGCCGTACTACCCAACTACCTAGGTACTAGATAGTATCTTCCCGAGTGTTGTTCTCGATGACACTATAACAGTCAGGAAACCAATCAGTTTATCTGAAGAGGGCTTCAGGTAATTTAGGTCGATCCGTACACAGGTGTTCTTCGATGTGCTACCACTCGAAGAGGTACCAACAAGGGTTACAAGGGTGGCCAAAAAATCTTCTCTTAAGTACCACTTGTATTTACTGTGGGTATGAATCCCTCAACTGTGGGTTTATGCATGTAACGACAGATCTATGTGGCTTAAAGACGTCGGAATACGTCTCTACCCTGAAAAAAAAATTAACCCACACTTTCTGCCGAGGAAAGTGCTCTGATACCAGTTGTAATATACTAGATATAAAATGTATGCAGAACAAAAATAAAATTCTAGAAATGGAAGAATAACAACAATATAACCAGAAAATTCACCACAATAGTACTGAAATGATAAGAGAATAATAATAGAAATAGCACATTGAATCTGAAAGCAATGTTCACGGGCCTCTTCAAGGGGGCAACCTCCAATTGAGCAGATCTCTATTACAATAATATCTAAGCTAGGGTTCTCATACCCTCGACTCCTATTTATACTAAAAAGAACTATCTAGAGGAAGATCCTTCTAGAAGCAAAAGCTTCTATTAGGTCTTCTTACATTTGCCTTATTTTATTTTATTGAAAGGCCTTATTAATATTGACCTTTATTACATCTGAATATATTGTTCTACCTATGTGTGGGTTAGGACCCTAACAGGTAGCATCAAATTTATTTAATGGAAGCTATGTAGGTATGAATTTTATGTAATTATGTTGCATAATTATTGATGGAATTAGGTAAGAATTCCCTCAACCAAATTTTATTTTATAAAATGGAATTATTGTATAATTTGAATGCACTGATGGAAATGATACACCACTAGGTGTGGTAAAGGTTGAATGCCTGAGATAATTATAAAAACTATTTGACTTAAAATTCCTTCATGTGACATCATAGCAAGTCAATATTTTGTTGGTTATGAGTTAATGACTGTAATGATCCCAAGCCATTATGCAAGGATCATCACTGTTTTGGTGTATTTTTAAAACTTTTTCCTGGTTGTGGTATTTCGTCAAACACTTTGCTGATCTACCTTTTAGATGTGTTTATATGTGTGTATGCAGAAAATAACAGAAAGAGATAACCATGGAACATACCTCAACCATATGCAATAAGATAGACAAGCCAAAACATCTCAATTCTTATTTATTCATAAAATAGAGAAACCTACTACAATGAAGATGCCGATCTGGAATGCTCAATAGATGGCCAAGAAGATAGACAATAGATAAGAGCTACTACAAAATGCTCCTGCTAATACAAAAGATGCCTCCAAAGGATGAATGAGAAATGAAGATCAATACAAGCAAATCTGAATGCCAAACTCTCCAGCTGAAGAATGCCACGCTCCAATAGAAGGCTAAAACCCTCAATAACTCGGCCCTGCTACCAAAAGTATCCAATCACCCTAATAAATATGCCAACTGATAGACCAGGTGATGGTAAGAATAACCTAGGTGACCGAATCTCCAAGATCCCTCTCAATCTCTGTAGATCTGAAATCCCCCACTGA
>ML788337.1:300194-319187 GCA_009831015.1 Picea engelmannii | reverse complement strand
ATCTTAGTTGTTGATAATACATGTGTGGGGAATGACAAGTTCACTAAAAATAATAAATGGAATGATATAAGTGATTGAATTGTTAATCATAAACAATTATGAGTGCACTTTGTGATTTTTTTGTAAATATTACAATAAAATCATATTGTACATGTAGTATTAATAATCTGTTTTGTTGAATGTAAGATGGAATTATTGTAAGAAAAGTGGTCTCAAGTATGACACTTATGAAAGCCAGAATATTGATTGATGCTTGCTGCTACAACAACCAAGAAATTATGAGATAGAATTTCATATTTTTGGAAAAAGTTGAATTTCCTTAAAAAATAAATTTAAATTTCTAAATGACATTGTTATGACATTATCTCATGATAAGTGTATGTGTGTGATATGTTGGAGATATTACACACTCACCTATAATTATTTTCTTAAGTTTTATAGTCCAATGTTGAGAACGATTCCTTAGATGAGAATATTCTCTTTAGAGAATATTCCCCTACAAAATAGGGCATTCCTCTTCAGTTCAAATTAAGTTACACACAATTATACTAGTGGAAGTCACTAATGCATGGAAACCTCAGTTTTATGACCAGAAGTTGCATGTGTCTCTCTGACTTCCACACACGTGTCTTCGTTAACTGATGATTGCATGGATCAGTTAACTAGAACTAGGTGGCAGTTCACTCTAGTGTCTATCAGTGAGTGTCTAGATATCTCTAGATCACTACTATGGCACATTAGTTACTCATCTAACCTATATATATTGTAAATTATTCACTCTTTGATTGTGGAATACGGTTAATGAGAATTCTTCCTTCTTTCTCTCTTGTTTCTCTTTTCTCATATTTTCTCTACAAACTGTGTATGTCATTTGCTAGATAGATATTTTTTGTGCAGGTTCAACCCATTTACATGGTATCAGAGCCGACAAATTTCTAGGAAAAAGGAACACCATACTATTTTTGCAAGTATTGAAGATTGAAGAACGCAAAAAAGATGGATTATTCATCGGCAATACTTCTCACGCTTCATAACTATTTGGAGTGGAAGCCAAAATTATGCTTCATCTCAAATGCAGAGGCTTGTACCAAATAAATATGGACACGGAAGTAGAGCCTAATTCTGCCAATGAGAAAAAGACTTTCTCAATAGACAAGATATGGCCATAGGATGTATCTGTATGTCTGTTTCTCCCGAAATTTTCCATCAAGTATATGATGAATCAAAAGACTCAACTCCAAATGAATTATGGACCAAATTGGAGGTTCTATTAGGGAATAAATAATATTTTGAATATTTCATGCAGGAGATTGAAAATATAGAGCCATAATAGAAACCATCAGAAAATCAAGGCTGTTATTCTGAAGAGTCTTCTACACAAGTATCTGCACAAATTTCTATTCCATTAATTGCAGATGATGTCTACTCCATTTCATATTTATTTTCTGAATTTCATGTGGAATATATATTGCATGCATCTCATGAGTCACATGCAGACACGTTTCCATGCACCATGCATGCATATCAGGAGAACCATGCATGTACCATGCATGCATCTTATGAGACAAAACAGGAGCCACGCACATCAGATTCAATTATGATATTTTCTGAGAAAAATTTGCAAAAAAAAATTGGATATTTGAATTCCTCTCGGAAAAATACCCAATTTGAAAAAAAAAATCATCTGAAACCAAGTCCGGGAAGTGAAGTTATGATCATTTTAAAATCAACAAAATTTCAACGTTTTTTCAGAAATGACCGCACGATTTTTAAAGTTTCATCCAAAATTTATTTGGATCTTATTCATTACAAGAGAAAGTGGATATTTGTGGAAATTTCAATGGTGCATCCACTTCATCATATTTTTGCATACATCTACATCTTCAAAAAAATATTCAAAGAGCACAAACTTGCACAGTTGCAAGGTCTTCTTGGAGTGAAGAAGAGGGTTTCTTAGCAACTGTTTTTTGTTCGTTCTCATTTTTTTTTATGAATTGTAATTTGAGGGGGTGGGGTTTCCGATGAGGTTTTCCCTCTTTCCTCGTTTTTTCAGTGTCTCATTATTATATGCATTGTACAATGGGTACCTAACATGGCCTTGGTTGCTAGGACCCATTCAACATGTACACCCTAGTAGTATTTAGGGGGGTTTTGGAGATATTACAGACTCACCTATAATTATTTTCCTAAGTTTTACAGTCCAATGTTGAGAACAATTCCTTAGATCATAATATTCTCTCTAGAGAATATTCCCCTACAAAATAGGGCGTTCCTCTTCAATTCAAAGTTAGTTACACTCAGTTAAACTAATGGAAGTCACTCATGCATGACAACCTCAATTTTATCACCAACAGTTGCATGTGATTCTTTCACTTCCACACGTGTCTCAGTTAACTGATGATTGCACAGATCAATTAACTAGGACTAGGTTGCAGTTCACTCTAGTGTTTAGATCTCTCTAGATCACTACTATGGCGCATATGTGCTCATGTAACCTATATCTATTGTAAATTATTCACTCTTTGGGTGTAGAATACACTTAATGAGAATTCTTCCATTCTTTCTCTGATTCTCTTTTCTCATTTTTTCTCTGCAAACTATGTATGTCATTTGCTAGCTAGATCATTTTTGTGCAGGTTCAACACATTTACATGATACTTATAAGGTGATGGTTATTGATGATTGAAATTTCAAGAAGAAAGGATACTATTTGGACAATGGAGCCCTATGATTTCCATAGAGTGAAGATCCTTAGTGGGGGTCTGGTAATGAGTTGGCACTCTTCTAGTGTGTGCAAAATTGGGAAAAATGGATTGTTGAGGGACTGTGTAGCAGTGAAGGGGTGCCTGAGCCTGGAAGGGTGAGTGCAACAAGGAAAAGGAAACTGCAAAATTCTTATGGAATGATTGTTGTAATCATGAGGGTGTGTCATACAGAACAATGAGCTAAATTTGTGCTTGAAGTAGCTCTATGGAATAGAGAAAAATATTTCTAGTTGAAGTATGAAAACATTAATTTGTTGTTTCAAAGGAAGAGGTTCTTTTGGCTTACGCTATCAACAATTAAAAGTTCCCCCCCCCTTCACCCACATCTGTGAATGAAAGAGGTGCTCCCCCTCCTAAGGATCCTATTATTCTTTTGGTTGGAATGTTGTAGTCGTAGAAATAGCGATGGGCTATGAATCAATGATTTGTTTCCTTTTATTATTTTTTGAATTAGGTTCCGAGTAGGGGCTCGTCTGTTTCTTTGAGCTCAAATACTAATGAATTTTTTAAGAGACATTCATTAGCATTATGCCAAGGGATTTTGTTGAATTCACACCACTTCCCAGTGTCCTTCTTTGTCTACTCGTTACCATTCTTTTCCTATGGCTTGGACTGTCTGTCTTGAGGTTAGTTGTTTTGTAAGGTAGGGATGCCTTTACCATACTTTGGTTGTTGCGTATTTACAGACTTGAACTCCCACTTGTTCTACCGCCTAAATTTCTTCTCGCTTTTTACAGCATATCGATAAGCAGCTCCGAATGATGAGATTTCTAGAAACTCCATTTCAATTTGGATGTACATGTGTAGATCCTCGTGGTATTTCAAAACCAGATGTCAGTTAAAGTCTTTTATACCTAGCTTGGTGTGCAAGGTATTTGTGAACTCTGAAACTTTTTGGCCCCTCTCTTGATGTAGTGTGGTCCATCTCATGTATTTATTGTCATAGTTTCCAACAAGGTAATATTGTTCCTTGACCGCATCCATAAAATATTCCTAAGTGGGATCGACCCCAAATATTCCAGTCTCCTATGTGGAATTTTTCACCTTGTAAGTTTCCCACCTATATTTGACATGGGGGATAACCTTAAGGTGTGCAAAGGTGATCTTTTGTCTATCGAAAAAATTGTGGATAGAGAAATAAATTTCTAGCAGATTTAACCACTTTTCCAAAGCATCTGCATCTGCATCTATCAGACCTTTAAACATGAGAATATCAAAATTAAATTGTACCTTGAAAGGGGCGGTGCTTCGAAAGTGGCTTCTTGATGAAGACACATTTGTTATTGTCAACAGTCGTCAAATGATTTGGGAAAATTTCTCCATCATTTCGTCTCTCTGTCACGTCTAGGCTTCCTCGAGAAATAGATTAATATAATCTTCTTCTCTCACGTCTCTTTTTTGTTTTTCCATGCACTATGACTTGGGCTCGTTGTCCTCAAAAGAAACTAGCTCGAGACCCAACTATTTATACCCTGACCTCGTCGGGGACATGCACTAACAAACATAAATGAAGAGCCTACTCTGATACCAATGATGCATATTATTTTAAGAACGAAATGAAGGTGGATATATAAAAAGGAAATATACAGAGATATTGCAAGAAACACAAATATACAGTAATACACAATTTCTATTAATGAGAGAAATGTAGAGAAACTGTAAAAACATAGAGTGAATGAACTCACTCGAATGGTAGCATCTTATCTATGAAAAGAGATGTGACAACTACGCTCATTCGCAAGAAGATGATGTTTACAATGAGGCTCCAAAGGCCTTTTAAACATAAAGAAAATCCAAAATCCTAACCCCAGAAGATGAAACACCAAAAGGTTTGCGGGCCCCGATGGGGGTAGTTGATGTACATCAAGTTCCCGAAGGAGTAACTTTTGCATACCATCTCCGTTTGGGATGCACGATAACACATTGGAACACTCTAACCGAGAAAAACACATTTCGATTAGGCCCAGGCCAAATCCATTAAATAGCACATGGGCTCCCAAACGTAAAAAAAAAAAAACATCGTTTAGGGCCTCAAAATGGCCTCGGAAGTTTGGGATCCAAAAAACTGTAGGAAAATTTCCAAGGCAGAAATTTGTATTTTGAACCAGTGGAATAGGTGGGTGGTTGTTGATATCCACCTAGATCACTCAAAGCCATGATATAGTCAAGTGCGGAAACCAAAGACTTAGTTGAAGTATAAGTATTCTAGGCATCTAGGGCTAAACATGATACCTCAAACCACCACACTCGACCTCTTGAGGTTCTAAGTATCTTATAGGGCTTAAGGGTCATGAATGACACCTCAAACCACCATATATGATCTCTCGATGGGATCTTTAGCCTTCAAGTGGGAATATGGGCATCATTATGATATTTTGAAGACTAAGTATGGGTATTGGATATTTGGACATGATCGAGAGAGGAAACCCAAGCCTTAGGTTCTAAATGAAGCTTATAGGAATCTAGGGCCAACAATGACATGTTAAACCACCACAAAAAACCTTTCTAGTGTATCCTTGGCCTCTGTATGTGGATAATCTACATTATGACATTTTTAACATTAAGTATGAGTGTTTGGACTGTGCATATTGTTAGGGGATCAAACCCAAGAGCTAGGCCCTAAAGGAAGCTTTTAAGGCCAATAACGACACCTTGAACCACCACAAATGACCTCTCAAAGGGCAGCGTTTACCTCTAACTAGGTATCTATGTACCATTAGCACTTTTGAGCACTAGGTATGGGTCTCAAGACCCTATACATTCTAAGAAGAATGCACACGTGCTTTAGGACATCTGCACACTCTTGCTTAAGAATGGACATGTGTTCTAAAACACACACATAACCATACTCAAGAATGTGTGTGCATTCCTCAAAAATCTAAGTTGGAAAGCATGTGTGGCAATTCGAGGAGCACCAAAGCTATAGGATTAGGAATGTGTGCATGTTTCTAAAAATGCATACACATTCATGTGTATGCACATTCCTACACACCCCATCATTATTGTTTCGACCATCAACTTCGTGCAAGCGCTCTACTACTCTTATGATTCACCCATGTACTTGCTCTAGGTGGAGTGCTGTATTACAATATGATCATGTCATGGAATAATAAAATCTACCTTTCTTTTCAAGTTGTTTGTGGTCTATGTTATGTTGATTCTCGTAATTATTTCTTATTACCATAGATTTGTTATACGCAAATGAATGATACAAAATTGAGTAATAATGTAGGGGTTTCAATTATAAATGAATATTAAAAGTAATATCGTAATGCTCGCATCGTGCAATTTCTTTCTATGAGTTTTGATAGTACACTAAACCTTTTCTGAGACACCCATGAAATCCCTTTTCTCCTAAAAGATTCGACACAAATCAACTAAGAGGACCTACGAATCTTCGTGAATGTCAACATTCTTATTTTTATAATAATTAAGATTAATTAAGAACAAGCTTCCTTGGTTGTTAGTGTTTCTATATAATATTTTTTATCTTGTCAAATTCTTGATATAATAATATTTTCTATCCATTATTTAGGTGATTTAAGTTATAGTTAAAAACTAAGCTGAGAATGATTCTTTATACAAGTAAGCCATATAACAATATAGGTTAACTACGAAAATTATATTTGAAAATTAAAAGCGTATGAAAGGCTTTAAACATATGATCGTTGAGGGAGATATTACAAAGAATCATAAAATATTATGTTGCTTCAAAACATTAGCCATTTAAAAATTAACAAATTTCATGAAAATAGGTATTATAAGGTGAAATCAAGAATGCGAAATTTTTACTCAAATTAGATGGTGAAAGTTTAGCTTACCTTATCATGGTGTGTACATTGGATGGTCAATGTTTGAGATAGTTTTGGTCGAGAGTCCTAATTAATTTTAAAAAAATTAATTAGAAAATTAATAATTTATCGAATATAAATTAAAAATTAATATCAAAAGATTTGAAAATTAAAATATATAAAACATTTATATAATGATAATGATTAAAGTATGTAGATTTTTTAAGGTTTTTAGTAATTTTGAAAATAAACTTTGTAAAAAATTTTTAAAGAATTTTGGATGTTTCAAAAACTTCTTACACAATTTATTTACAAAATTACAAACAACATAATGATAATGATTATTAACATCTATTAAAATTAAAATTGATTGTAAAAAAAAATTATTTAATTCCTTAAAAATCTAAATAAATTTTAAAATATGAAAGATAAAAAATTAATATAATTTATTTAATTTCTATAATATAAAAAATAAATCAAGTTTATAGATAATTATAACTTGGAATAAGGTATATGCATAGGCTCAACTAAAATGACAAAAATGGCTTGCATTTTTAAATGTATAAATGGATTCAGCATGCTGAAAAATTCTTGAAGTACTTGAATTATACAAACTTAACCACTCAAATCTACAGATCCAATCATTTCTCACCAGATTTAAAATAAAATAAAACCTAAAAAATCATAAAAAAAAACTCCAAAAAATTAAAATGTGTGGACTACTCTCAAACTTATCTTCCAACTTTTGAAATATTGGAGCTGTTATCACTCCACTCCATTCCTTTGCGTTTAGTCGCGCCAGCCAACAAATCCCCACCTTCCATGCCAATCTCCTCATACTTGAGAGCCTCTTTAAGTTCTGCCACTACCTCACTTACGCTCGGCCTAGAAGACCGTACATCCTGAACACATCTCATGGCAACTTTGGCGACACGAGTTACGGATTTAGTGTCGTAACTTCCGGCTAACCTTTTGTCTATGATTTCCGTTATATTGCCAGCATTCTCATCCATCTCCTTAAGATACGGTATCACCTGTAAAGAAGCCAATAATTATTGTTGGCCATCTACGAGAAGGAGAAGATGCTACAAAATATTAATATTTTTGACAGCTGATAGTAAGATTCCTTACCCACTGAATGATGTTTAGTTCAGGCTCAGGTAGTTTTAGATCTATGGGTGGCCTACCGCATATGATCTCCAGCAAAACCACTCCAAAACTATACACATCACTCTTCTCCGTCAACATTTGAGTGTTGTAATACCTGTGAAATCGTTAACCAACAGTAACTTAGGTAATCCAGTGCTCTTAATAATTAATTGAATTCGTTTAACCTAAAGAATATTGCAGTTCAATTAACAACGATGATATTACAAAGAGAGTGCAAGCCATTGGATATACTCTGGATCGAGGTATCCTGCCGTTCCTTTCACCGCAGTTGTAACATGAGGAGCCTCTCGATCAATTGCCATTCTTGAAAGACCGAAATCGGCGAGTTTTCCGTTCATATTGCTGTCTAAAAGTATGTTGGCGGTCTTTACGTCCCTGTGAATTATCTTCGGGGTGGAACCCACGTGTAGGTATTCCAGTCCTTCCAATAGAAATTGCAGTGAAATCACATGAGATATAGAAATTGCAGTGAAATCACATGAGATATATGGTTACCCATGATTTGTCCTTTCTAAGATAGAAATCAATGGAGTAAACTAACTCGGAGCAATTTTTTTTTTTGTAAATTTTGGTTTTTCAAGCAAAAAAAAGTTTAAGTTTGGTCTTCAAAGATAGATCAAAGTTTCATGCATTTCAGAATCTAATCTTAAGAGTTTTACCTCATTTTAAACCAAAATATTCAGAAAATGGATCAAAGTTCTGAATTGACCAGAAATTTAAAAACAAGCTATCTAAAAACATACCATAAAAATAACTCAGAGAAAAGATTGCTTCAGAGTTAGTCCACTCCAAAATCAGGTACTATTTTCTTATAATCAGTAGTAAATACTTAAAACAATCAGCGTTTAGATCATATAAAACTGCTGTACATCAAAGTTATTTAGAGGAAGCATTACCCTGTGCTGCATCTAAAGCTATTTTGAGCCTTCTTTTCCAATCTACTTCGGAATGTTCTGTACTCCGCCCTGGAAAAAAAAATGTAAGAACCAAATGCGTCTTGGTTACCTTGGGTATTATATCAACTGAAACAAACATATCTTTCAGCAATATAATTTACCATAAAGGTGGTCTCTGAGGGATCCTCCTGACATGTGGTCGTAGATAAGCATAACTTCTCTGCTTTCGTTACAGTATCCCAGTAAAGATACCAAATTCCTATGATGGGTTGTGGAAAGAATTTCAACCTGTTAATCAAGTCAAACCACTTGAATGAATTTAACAATACATATAATACTAATGAGAGCTCAGCCAAAACTATTTGTGGTTACATATTCTTAAATTGGAATCCAAATTGAGCCCTGGTAATACCCGAAAATTACCTCATTCAAGAACTCTTGAACTCCTTGCTGGGAGAACAATGAGAGCACTTTGACAGCTATATCCTTTCCGTCTGGCAGTTTACCAAAGAACACGGATCCAAATCCCCCTCGTCCAATCTCCCGACTAAAGTTTTGTGTGGCAGCTATCATTTCATTTAGAGTGAAGGCATGGGACTTTGTTGGATTTGGCACCCTAATCAACGAGTAGTCTGCGATTCATTCATGTAAGTTAAACTTAAAGCACAATCATTCTAAGCTAGGTTCATTTAGGGATCATATTATAATATTTTTCTGTTATTGACAGTATTTCGTGACCTTGGTACAAGAAAGGTTTTGGTTTCTTTTCCACCCCATTCCTTCCGGTGGCGACACCCGCTATGTTTCTCCAGAATTTTTTGCGATACAAAACAATACCCACTATCAACGCTAAAACGACGATTAGAATTCCGAATATTGTTATTCCGAGGGAAAACTTCAATTTATTGTTGCTTGAATCCTGCCGAGTACATTCTCTCTTAACCCTACCTAGGCTGGGGTTTCCTGAGTAACTGCAACACGAGAAGAAACATATTTTCTGTGAACGTGACGCAATAAGATTAATTAGAATTTTAACTGGAGTCACAATTATTAGCTGTGGCATTTCTGTTATAGAAAATATGAAAGAAAATCTGAACCTCAAAATCTTAAAATGGGAGTTAAATAAAAATAAGGTATATGAAATAGCATATGATTACTTGAGTTTCAACGAACAATTGAGAAGAAGTTTTGCAGGAATTACACCGCTGAAATTATTGTTCTCTATATTCCTGTGACATTAAATTCGAAAACACATTAAATTCAAAAACATTGTGATATAAAATTTATTAGCTRATTCCTTTTAAATATTGAACAAGAATCGGAATTMAWATAACTCTTTAAGGTTTTTCAATWCGGATAAGAGAGGAAGWCATACAACTCTTTAAGGTTTTTCAATTCGGATAACCACTCAACAGTACCGCTGAGGTTGTTGTTCTGTAAATATCTGCATCATTAAATTTTGTTGTATAAAAATGCATAAGCTCAAGACGAAAAAWCCACAAAATGAAAATTTYATGTTGAAAAGAAACTTACAGTCTCTCCAGCATAGTTAAATTGGASAAATTTGGCAATGATCCCWTCAAGTGATTATTGTCAAGTGATCTGTTAATTTCAACACGAATGGTAAATGCTGCACATATGATAGCTATTGGTATGTGTTGTAATCTACAACTTTTGAGGATTACTCAGAAGAGCTAGTTAGGGACTACACGAAGAAAGGTCGAATTATGCTTACAAATTAACTAATTTAGTCAACTGTGCAATATCTTTAGGCACCGATCCTGTAAGATTTCTTCCGGACAAATAGCTGGAAACAAGAGAATTATCGTAAGCTCTTACAAATTCACCTTTACTATTGACCTGTAAACTAATCGAAGAATTAAACTTACATTTCCGAAATTCTTATGAGCGAAGAGCTGTTAGCACAGCCAATTCCTTTCCACGGTATCAGATAGCAAGGATCAGAAACCCACTCTTTTATGCGAAAATTCCTTTTGATGGCGTGAAGAGCGTAAACTGCAGTTTAAGAGCTACTTGGTTAGGTATTGAATGATAATATCTGTAATTTCACTACGAGAAGTTTAGCCAGGCACTTACCATCTTGAGAATATGTTGCCTGATCCGTGGCATATAGGTAGTGACACTCAAAAGCGTTAAGTATAGGAGAACGGGTGGACTTAGGGGCCTTAATGATGTTAATTTTATCTCTTTGATTGGGGAGTAACGTTAGTTCAATGGCGGAATAATTTCGCACTAGAGTAATGATTTCAGACTGTGTTTCACCATTTATTGCGACGTAGAAAGTTCTCGATTCAGACATATTGAGCGTCTCGATCTCTGCAAAATAGAAAAGTAGTAATGGTTTGCACCATTCGGATAAAGTTAAAGAGACTGGAAGGCTGTCGTCGTTGTTTGCAACCCACGCAGTTTGCATGACAGCAGCCGGAGGAAGGTCTCTGGTATTATTTGTTGAAATTACCACTTGCGAACTTACATTCCGCACAGAACTTAAATTTTGGGCGTCGATTGTCAAATCCAACCTCCAGATGCGGTCGAATTTGTCTTGAGGATACCTGCTTAATTAACCATACAAAGCTAGTCAGCTGAATCCTTGACAAAAGCATTTAGTCTCAACTGCTCAACAGTAGTGATAAAAATTGGAGGCAAACCTTAATGTTTTACATGATTCGAGTCACAAAAACCCGTTCAATCAAGGTTATCAGGCTTGCATTCATGGCAAGTCTGTCTGTTGTCTAAGGATTGCAATTTTTTTTGGGGTTTTACGGATCAAACTTTATTTTACGCATGTGGGAAGGTATAAACTAGTAGAACGGATTACTATGAACTAGCTATTTGATTATAAAGTTCAAAATCTTGACCTAACCACAGAATTTCCACCAAGATTAAAAGCAGATGGCAACAAAATTGTTCCTGGCTTAGCCTGTGGGTACATGCCATCTTGGAACGTCCTCAATTCAATAGCAGATATAAAGGGATCATCAGGCTCGGAGGTTCTAATCAAGCAAATGTATAGCACGCTGCCTGAACTAACCAATATTTTTTCAGAATAGAGTGTAGTTTCATCTGCCGTTGCTACACTTTCCACATACAACATATCGACTGTCTCAATAGAAAAAGAAAAGCTGGGCAATTTTTGGAATCCAGTGTAATTTCCAAGAGCAAACCATAATCTTAAGAGGTAAGGCACATCGGGTGTCACCGGCAACTCATAGCAAGACTTGTTGAGAGGTTTTGGGAAAAAACGTAGAGTCTTCAAGTAATTAGCAGTGACGTCCCCTATGTCTGCTGTCTCACCAACTTCTATGTAATTAGCATCAGTAACCCATGTTATGTTGTTTTCTGCAGTGTCATTTGATTTATCTCCACAACTGATACTCAGAAATCCTGCCACACCGCCAGGAAAAAAATATATTGTCTAAAACAAATCGATGAGAGCCATAAACAAGATATCAAAATGAAGATTCTAAAAAGTAGACAAAGCAGAAACAATCTTTCGGGTAGGAGCGGACTCATGAGCCGTTCGATCACATACCTGGTTGAGCAGTAATAACAGCCAATAAACTCAAGAGCAGGCTTAGTGGCGCTATCCAACAGCCCCGTTCCAGAAATAAACGAATTTTGTCCATTCTTCCACCAAGTTTTAGAAAGTGCTCCGGACTTATAAAGGTATATTGGAAGCTGCTTATCTAAGAAGAAATATGGAGTGTCGTTGAAATATTCATTCTTCTTCGGCCATCCTCTCCCTTCTCTGTAATCTGTAATCTGTATTTGAACAAGAAAGTAGATATATAACTTGCATCTTGATGTATACATATTGGAATATTAAAGTCGAATACGTCATAAACGCCATCTTAGAAATGGCTTCGACAACTCACCTATGCTTACTTTCAAAGGCTTCCTCTCCCCTGTGAGTCTGTGACTGTTTACTGAGCATGATTGTTACCAATAAAGTCTGACGACGTCATGGATGATCGTTGGTCGATTGTAAATTGCTTGTCCCTTTGAAGGGCTCCACTGCTTCAGCCTGCCTTTCCGGGTGAGACTTTTCATGAATGTGTATATGTGAACAATAATGTCTAACACGTCATGAAGGTCGTATTAGAAATGACGTAGTCTATCCCAACTTTCAAAGGGCTGTGGCTATTCACCATGCAGCAGCCCAATCATTGGGAGGCTGCTGCAATGTATATGTGATGGATGTGAGACCAAATACATTGCAGCAGCCTCCCAATGATTGGGCTGCTGCATGGTGGATAGCCACAGCCCTTTCAAAGTGCTTTCAAATGGTGAGTGTGACTCCTTCAAGGTCTTTGAATTTAATTTTATATTATTCTTTTTTACATTATTCCATATCATGATTTGGGATGGCTAGTTTTCAAGACAAGTGTAAAATGAGGTGCTACAAAATGCATACACTATTACGACATTGGAATTCATTTAGCATTTAGAGATCAAAATTACTGTAAAGCTAAGTTACGTGTGAATGCAAGAAATGTCAAATTAAGATCATTTAAAAATTTACTTATAAATGATGTTATTGTTAAAATATATGTTTATTTATTGTGTCTAAAAGGCTAGAAATACTTTAAGGGCTAGAGATACTTTAGAGTAGAGGAGATTTTTATGTAACATAACACATTAAAATAATAATAACTAACATACCTTGGAAAGGGAACCAAAAAAAAACTAACATATGTTTGTATGACCATCATAATATTTAGTGAGAGAAAAATCAATAAAACATAGATAATATAGAGAAATGAATAGTGTATAATTTTTTTCAAGTATATCATAAAAACAAAAAAAAAATAGATATCATCTAATTACAATTTGATATGAAAATGCAATAAACTAGATGACAACTTTTATTATCATCATTAATCACTAATAAATACAAAACCATGTCATTGATGTTAGCTATAACTAATTTTACATTATTTATTTGTAAGATAAATTATATATATCTTCTAAAAAAAAAAAAGACCTAGATATTCCTCATATTATATTTTAAATATGCAATGAGTTCAAAAAATAAATATAGTCGCATTATTGTGAAAATTGTAAACTTGTGAGAGTTGTCTATTTTGAGGTCAATTTAAATTCTCACATGAATTAAAGTATTGCTAGATCTTGAGAAAAATGATATTTCATTTTTTAAATGAGATGAATTGATTTGCTAAAAAAATTTCATAGAAACATGATGAATTGATTTGTTAGAAATTCATACTTGCTTCTCACAACAACTTAGACAGGTCTCAAAATATGGCTTTTGTGTTGGCCAGGTTTGCAAGGTTTACTTAGTGATTTATTAAACAATGGTTTATTAAGTTTTTATACCCAAACATGAAAATATTTATTATTTTATTTAGTGATTTTTGTTGAGTTCAATTTCAATACTCTAAGGTCTTGTTCAATTTTGTAACTATAGTTTCTACCTATTTTCATTCACTCTAAGAAAATCTATTATTTTTTTCCACTTTAGGAAAATTTGTTTTCAACAAAATGAGATTCCATTCTATAAATTAGTATATGACTATAAAAAGCCTTACAATTTTGATTTAAAAAAAAATAGGCTCTTCTTGTTTCATTAACAAGAGTCAAATATTTTCACAATTTGTTGATAATATAATAAGTCCTTTTTAAAAACAAGTGTATTGGTAAAACTTGTTTAAAAAGGCATTGTCTAAACATTAGAATTTTTAACTATTTGACTTAAAGTTAGCCAAATAAATCTTGGTGAAATCACCATTTTTTGTTATTTAAATTGCATTTTTAACTGTATAAATGGATTAGCATTGTGAAAACCCCTTAAAAAAATTAGACTCTTCCTTGTTTCATTAAAAAGAGTAACTCTTCTCATAATTTGTTGATAAAATAATAATCCCTTTTTAAAAAGAAGTATTTTTAAAAACAATTTTTTAAAAATAATTATTGACTACTCACATTTTGAAATACATTTATTATTTTTATTAATATTTTTTATAAAATAGATATTTACATAATTATTTAATCTTCACCTTGTTTGTTACAATACACATTCAAATAGTAGACTAAACTAATAATGTCCATTATCATTAAGAGTAAGTTGCATTGTGAGCTTGGAGACAACATGGACCACAAGTCATAATTACTAAGGTTCTCAACTTACTCTTTCTCAGTAGACATTAATCATCATCATCACATTTCTTGTTCCCATACTTCTACTAAATCACTACAATGGGTACAATTATGTTTCCTAATCACAATGTTTGACTGAGTGAATAATAATTTCTACTCGAGAGTTTCAAATAAATGTGAGTTTTCTAAATGTAATTCTATTTGTTATTGGAAATAGGATTTGGAACCCATAAGATTTGTTTCATTAAATCATAATCATAATGGACTAAAAAACTATAGGCTAAAAAGCATTAAGCTTGTTAAACATTGAAAATAAACAAATATTTTGGAATCATATAGTTTAAACATTGAAAATAAACAAGTATTTTGAAAACATCTTATAGTTTGTTTTAGGATGAGGATGTTTTTTTTTTACACATAAATAAAATGCAACAAATTATATTTTATCCATAAATAATTTACATGGTTTTACAATGATCTTACTTATTAAAAAATAATACAAAATATCTCGAAGTTATATTAGTTATGTTCTATCGAGTTAATATCTAATATTATAATGAATGATTGACCATAATCAAAATGTTTCATGTTCATCTTTTTTATACACAACTACTCTACACCAATTAAGGCCCAAGTCTACTCTGTATTAAAAGTACTTTAGTAATACCATGACAATGACATAAGTTGTAAATGTAAGTTTAATTCGATAATACTTTTCAATTATGTGAATTTGTATTCACTTGAACCAATGGGAAATTTTCTTTTGAACTTGTTTATAATGCATGAAATGATCTCACTGCCTTGTAAATGGATATTTAAATTTATATGTATAACTCCATGGTAGCCATAACAACATTTATTGTGCTCATTGAAAATTAAAAAATAATGTAGAACAACAAAACTTCCCTACAAATAAAAACATGAAAATAAATATAAATACAAAACTCCTATACCAAATCTTGAATTATGAATAAATGATATGGTTTAATTATGGATAACTTCAAGAGCCAACATAATAGATTCAATGTTTCAAGTACTACATAATACTGCATAGAAAAGGGACGAGCGAATGACAACACAATAGTTTGTGTTCATTGCTCCCTACATTCAATCTCTTCATCAACAATCAACCTCCAATGAATTAAACCAAGTCTTTTAAAAAATAGATTGCATAAAAGACTAATTAAAGTTCTTTATAGATTATATAATATGTTGTTCTTTATAGATTGCATATGATTGACTAAAGTTATTTATAGATTTCATAATGCACTAATTTGATGTCTCCCTTCATATTACAATTATTAACCACAATTTGTATTAAATGGTTGTATGTTGTATTATGGCTTCATGGTTGTTAGAATACTGAACAATTTTTCATGTGAGCGGGTAATTTCATGCCCTTTTCATAGTATGGATGGTTGGGATATTCACATGATACTCATTACTCAAGGGTCTGTTAATATTTAATTCTATTTTAAATTCTCTTGACAAGAAACCTAATCCTTCCTAGCTTTATTTACCTATACATAAAATCCATCCTGTTGACATTTCATGTGAAGTAGTGTGGTGTTTAGGAACACCATTTTTTTTCAAGAGACTAATTAAAAAATCATCCTTCTTCTCCTTCTTCATTGCAGGCTTTGCCATTGAGGGGGACTTGGAAGACTGGATGGACTTGGGATTATTGGCCTTCATTGGTTTTGCAGCAGTGGGCTTCTGGGCAGGCACAACCTTCTTATGGACTTATAAAAATTCGTCCTCAAATATTCCAAATGGTTGTTGTGAGGGCAAGGAAAAATAATCATGGCATGGTTTCTGTGACTTTAAAATAGGGTGATAATGGTACATGTGAATGTAGTTCATGTTCATTTTGATTTTTTAGTTGAGTCAAAAAGTAGAGGCGACGGAGATAGCTCTGTTGGTATAAGTTTCTATACTATTCTATTTCTTCCTGGGTTCCTATGAAGAATTTAAGAGTTTTAGAGGTGGTTGGGGACAGAATGAGGATGTTGTGGCGACATGAGTTTGAGGTAGACATATATTCTTCATTTAATTTAATTTCATTTCATAGAAGACAATGTCTTTCTTATATAAGCGTGAACATTACAGCCACCACTCCAGTTGTGAGAGATAAATGTCTCCTCTCCCATTTCACACTTTCCAAAGTCCATAGGTCATCTGAAACACCTTCAAAATATTGTCATGGATGGTCTTAATGCAAGCTTAAAAACTCTACCAGAAGAAGTTTTTCATGTGCGCTCCTTGAAACACTTCGACTTAATATGTTGCACCAGAATGATGCCGCTATCGGATTATTTAGGGAATTTAACTAGCTTGCAACACATCTATTTGTATGATGCTGGCAATTTGCAAATGCTTCCAAATTCTTTTGGGAATTTAAAGAATGTGAAGAAATTGTTTCTCCACAACTTCCCTCAATTGAAATGTTTGCTTGATTCCGTAGGAATGATGACCCAGCTAACAGAGCTAAGATTATGTAATGTTGGGATACAATCCTTACCCCAAGATCTTAAGGAGATAAAAAATCTCAATATTTTAGTAGTGGCACATTTTGATCCATTTGTCCACTTGAGTAAATTGGACCACCTTCAATTTTCCAAAATCAAAATCCTTTATTGTGAAGATCTAGTGGAGATATGGACATTTCCAACAACACTTACAGCATTGAATTTGAATTCCTGCTATGGATTGAGGAAAATACGAGGGCTTTCCAGTTTGACAAAACTTCAACATTTGAACATTAGTAACTATGTGAAGCTAAAGGAGTTGTCGAGTCTTGAGACGTTGATGTCTTTGGAGATATTCCATTAGATGTGAGAATTTCAACAACATCTGAGGATTGGGGCAGCTAACAAAGTTCTAAATTCTAGATATTGGTGCATCCTCTCAGAGAGTGTATCTACCAAGTGCGGATTTGGGGGTAGTCTTAGGCTTAGAAGAAGTTTTAGTTGTGGGCTTCATAGGCTTCTTTGCAGGGACCTTCTTGACTCCCTCTGTCATCTTGAAAGAATCCTTCACCTTAGTAATCCTGCCGACCAAAACAAGCTTCTTGATCTTCATGGGAAGCATCTTCTTGTACGTAGGGGGCATAACCACCTTGTGCTTCTCCTCCATGTATTTAGCGATGGCCCTAGGACCCTGAACCTCTCTTCTTCTTTAGGGTAGAGATCACCTCTTTGATCATCTGAAAAAGCCATAATCAACAAGTTATATAACAAGGTTTTCCATAACAAGCCACACTCCAATAGATTGACAGAATGAAAAAAAATAAATGTAACACTAAATTAAAGCATTTAACCAACTACACCTGAAAGTATGGAGGATGAGCAAGGGAAATCTTGGAGCCTTTGGGAGCCTTGGGATTTTTTTCCTTGGGAGCCTTCATCTTCTTGAAGGCCTTGGGATCGTCAACCTTTGTTTCAGTAGAGACCGCAATAACTTCCTCAATGACGATAGTAACAACTTCCTTAGGAAAATTCTCTATGTTGTTGTATATATAAGAGGAATGATAAGGGCGATGGTGCAACAGGAGGTGGAGGAAGGAGGTTGGAACTATTCAGTTGCAGACAAACACACCTGACATTTTCTGATATGTTGTAAATATATGCACATGGTACTTTTTTATACGGTGAGGACAGATGAAGAAAAAGAAAAAGAGAACTCCCCCTAAAAAATCTCAACTAAAATTGTCAAGGAAACACATTTATATAACCTCCTTAAAAGATCTACTTCAAATGCTAGACCATGACTTACCTATTTTTCATTCTATTCCATCTTAAGCCTCTCACAAAAATCAACCATTTATTACCATTTTTTATATATAATCTAAGATAATTCAATATAACCTTAAACTTTTAAAACAACAATTTGCTCTTAAATTTCTTTTTATCCACTTGGTGCTTATATATATATATATATATCAATCTACTATGATTCAATATAATCTCATTTTTTAAAAAACATGTTTAAATTTTCGATTAATTATTTTTTTATACTTTTAGTATTTGCTATGGCGATAAATAGATAAAAATTTATAATATATATGTATAATAATAAATAATGTAGGATGATACAATGTAATCTCATATTTTTAAAACATGGATAAATTTTCAATAAATTGGATTTTATCCTTTTAAATAAAAAAAATGGAGGTTAATAGATAGGAAATTACAATAAATTATATATATATATATATATATATATATATATATA
>ML788337.1:285049-300045 GCA_009831015.1 Picea engelmannii | reverse complement strand
AAACTTATATACATTAATACACCCGTGAGACCCATTAAACTATGATACCAGGTGTTAATGCCATAATTGCAGGTGACATTTCAGGAAACAATATGATTCCACACAAGGATAATAATAAAGGTAACAATGAAAAGCATGTGGATTCAAACGAAGAAGTAAGAAATTATGTAGATAGAGTGAAATCTGTTCATGATGTAATTTTCACCAAAGGATGTGTAAGTAAGAGCCCAATTATTGGGAGAGAACACATCCTGTATTACTATTTTTTGTTCATGATGTAATTCTCACCAGAGGTTCTGTAAGTAAGTGACTGATTTTGGGAGAGAACACATCATTTATTATTGTTTTAAGTTTCTGTAGGGTTAATGACAATGAACGATGTGGACATTTGTATGGTTTCCAGCGTAGTATCAGTATTGGTGCAACTTCCATTTCTCATAATCAAAGAAGTGTTACATTGACTGCAAACAACTTACATGATTGTATTTGAAAGTAAGTATGAAAATATTTTTTTCTCTTAGAAATTGGACATTGTGTACCATAAATTTTTAGCTATTTATAATTGGTACCCTGGTATCTGATAAATTCAACAAAATTTATATGCCTCTTAGTAGTGTGACTCAAAAAATTATATGTATTTATTCAATCCCTCAAGCATAAAATCCCTATGGGTTTCATTAAGAAGAAATATTATAGGGACCCATACCAATTTGTATATTTTGCTTCTCTTCTTTCACATATATCAAAGAGAAAGTTTTCGAAGGTTGTTAAATATGAAGGTATGTCACTACTCTTGATGTATTTAAGTAAAAGAAATAGTTTTGAAATTATGTATGCTTTTAATTATTAAACCGAATCACTGATGATAATGTTGTAGGATTTTCATAGAAACTGAAATTGGCCTGAGGGTGAGATATACAACCATTGTAGTAGAGGATGAAGTAACAAAATGACCATGAACATGGGCATGCCTTCAACTTGGGCATCGTTTGAAGACTCTTTGGTAGATTTAAGTTTCATTTGTAAATCTAAATAGTAATCTAAACATGAAATTCCTTTTTGAAATAGCCAGCGCTTGAGGACTCTTTGGTAGATTTAAGTTGATTTTTAAATCTAAATAACAATACTTAATGTGAAAAAATAGTTTGTTTACCCCACTTTATAAAATAGCTACGCTTACCTATCTGCCTATAAGGATCCCACGAGATAAATACCCAAGACAACAACAACAAAGGTTATGTGTCAGACCATATTGTGTGTATGAACCACACATTGCTTCAAGATGCATTCTAGAAACTACTCATGTCTGAGGAGAACAAGAATGGGTTTCTATAACATCTCGCTCTTGTGCACTGAGCAAACTTATTCTTTGAGGACACTTGCTCACTAGTGATCCTGATTTTATGCTATTAAAACATTGATTTTGATTATGAGGCATTATGGGTTGATGACATGTTGTTTTACTACATTGACATAGACAGGTGCTATTGACTCGGTTTTACTGAGTGTGAAAGATATTGGACCTCAAGGATGCAAAGGCATCGATGGAACCCATTGGACTTCGAATCGAGTCGGGGAGTGTATCATTGGGGTTTGACTGTTTTATAGGTGATATTAGTGCATCCGATTACATGGTATGATATGGATACATTATGACATGATTCATTGATGAGGCAGGCTGATGATAGCTTGCCGACCAGACTCACATGTGGAGTAAAGGGGTCACGCACAACTACTAGAGAAGTTGAGGGAGAGGCATAGACATCAGTCGTGCCACAGCCTACTAGCATTCCCACCGTGGCTTGAACTATAGGTTAACGTCTACCTAGTTCGAGAGCACCCATGATGCTGTGAGGGAAGATTGAGATAGTCGCTCACAATAATTCTAAGGGGCGCACAATAAGGTGAGGGCCTTATTCCATAGAGGCCCTTAGTCACCCACAAGTTCACCTAGCAGAGTATTGACTCTAGGGGTTTTTGATGTCTACCAAGTCAGTCAAGAGGCGAGTGGCACCCTTGGAGCAAGTGGTGCGTCCTTAAGGGAACGTCGCACAAGAAGAATGGAAAGAGGCGAATGACACCCTTGGAGCACCTAGTGCATCCAGAAGGGCACGTCGCGCGAGTGAAACAGATGAGCGAGTGGCACCCTTGGTGATCTGGATTATTTTCGGCACGAAATGAGAGCGGAACAATAATAAAGAAATGTACAAAGATATCATGTATATCCAATAATATAACAAAAACATATCAGAGATGCAACCATAAACACAGAGATATAGTAATACATGATTTCTATTAATGAAATAATTGTACAAAGACTGTAAAAGTACAGAGTGAAAGACTCGCTAGAATGGTGGTAGCTTATCTCTGAGAAGAGATGTGACGGCTACTCGCATTCGCAAGAAGATGATTATTACAATGAGGATCTAAGGGCCTTTTTAACATAAGTAAAATCTGAAACCCTAATCCTGGAAGATGAAAAGCCAAAAGGTTTGTGGGCCTCGATGGGGGTAGTTGATACGTCAACTTTCCAAGGGCGTAACTTTTGCATACGATCTTTGTTTGGGGCGCTCGATAGCTCGTTGGAAATATATATCCGAGAACTACAAATTTTGGGTGAGCAACATCGATCTATGATCCATGTTGCTCCACGTTTTCTCAAAAAACATCGTTTAGGGCCTCAAAATGGCCCCAAAAGTTAAAAACTGTTAAAAATAGTAAATTACCAAATTGCCAGAAACATGTTTTGGGTCAGTTGGAGAAGGTGGGTGGCCACCGATATCCACCTAGATCACTTGGAGCACCTAGTGTGTCCTGAAGGGAATTTCGTGTTGTTAATGATAAATGAATGAACCCAGATGGCCTTAGGACTAATAACGTGATAAGAAAATTTTAAAACAAATTCCCTAATAAAATTTCGCTCACGAAAATTAAAGTCTAGGTCTAAATTATACTAGTGGCATAATTTTCTCTATCCTTTAAAAAAAAAAAAGGAAGAAAAACAAAAAACAAAAAGGGGATATATATATGTGTGTGTGTGTTGGTAAATATATATATATATATATATATTTATAAAAATAAAAATTAAATAAATAATTGTTTTATTTTATTATGATAATTTAAAGTTTTTTTAATTAAAAAGGGGAAAGGGAAAATTTAATTTCTACACCTGCAAATTTGAGTTCTAAATGAAAAGGGGAAAGAGGGAAATCTAAAATAATTAAGAAGCTAGGAAAAGAGGGAAACATAAAAAGAAAAGGGGAACACAAGGGAAAAAGTAGAAGTCAAACTTAGTAAGGTATCTACCATTTAAGAACTTTCTAATTTAAACTGAACTAGCAAATTAGTAATGGCGAAAGTCATTAAAACCTGTAAGAGAATTTGGGGACACCTAGGAACGATTCTAGGAGTGAATCTAGGTGGGTTAGGGAAATAAGAGAAATTAATTAATTAAAGAAATAAATTTATGGAGGAATGAAGGGGATGGGTGACACTTGTACGGGGAAGAATTTTTAAGAATTGATTTTCAAAACTTTAATTAAATGAGATTTTAGGAAAGTAAGGGACTTCAAAACTCTATATAATAGAGGAGAAGGATGAAGGATATTTTTCTTGTTTGTGTAACATTACGTTGAAAAAATCTCTACTTGACTGACTTAGCTTGTGGGACTTGGGATACCCAGCTAGGGGAGGAGTGGTAGTTCGACCTTGCGAGGCAAGCTGGGAGCTAGTTGATTCTATGGTTAGCGTGTGTGGCCCCTTTGCGGCTTTGAGGCTAAGGGAGAAGAAGAGTAACCCTAGCATTGGTTGGGAGGTACCAGTGAAGTCTCATCGATCGGAAAGAGGGAGTTGCATGGAGCGCGCGGGACATCAAATCAGAGCAGGTGATCAGACAATGGTACACTTTCTTCATTTTTGTATGGTAGATGGTTGTAGGATTTATGCTTTGGATCTACATGTTTATTTTCATAAGTAAACTGATTGTTTAGATTGATGACTATAATTTTTCATAGCCTAGTTCAATGATTGATTGACTCCCATGGCCTTCATTTCCTCGCATGTCTTGACCACCCCGTGGTGTATTGATTGTGACCATTGTCGTTGTTTTTCCTTTCATCCCTAGATCATCAATCCTCGCGTGAGAAGTCGACCAGGAGCCTGATCTATGGTCATCACTTCAGAGTTAATAGACCTATGGATCTCAACGCCCTACTTTTATGTGCGAGGATGATGAGCGAAGGACATTCTTGTCATTCGTCTACCTCTGATGGTTGTCCTTGGTCGATGGTTCGCCTTGCACCTTGATGCAATTATCTAACTCTGCCAATTTGATTGTTGGCAAAGTTTCTCTTCATCCTCGACTTGTTTTATCTCTTCGTTATCTCGTTTTTACCCCATTTTTATATTTTGATGGATCAATTTTAACGCATCGTTTTTGTTCTTGGATAAATTTTAAATCACCATTGTATTGGTATCCTAGCAATGCAAAAACAATTTCTTTTCCCTGTCTGTGTCTTCATAATTTGTATACTAGAAATGAAAATGTTTTGTTATTCTTGTCTGCAAATTTTTGCTTGGCCTGTGAATTTTTTTATGTTTTTAATTCATTGAAAATCAATTTATCGTTCCCTATCTACGTTCTTTTTTTTCTGGGCTATGATTTTTCTCATGCCTTTAATTAAAAAAAAAAAACGATTATTTTTATCTCTGTTTGCGTTGTTGGGTACCCCACGTGAAGAAAAATAAATCAAAACCCTTAACCTTGGCTACGTTTGAATCGTGTATTGATTGATTTAACCCTTACCTCTACGTTTAGTTCGTGTAATGACTGTAATCACAATTTTCTTCTGTGTTTAGTATGGTGTAATGACTATATACTATTTTTATCTACGTTTGCAAGGTGGAATGATCTCTACGTCTTCATGTTGAATGCCCATGATTTTTGGCATTTAATTGTGACTGATGTTTGTTGTAGTTTACCATGAAATGTTTACCAATTAAATGTGATTGTATTGTTGTTGTTTACCATGAATTTGTGGGTGGACTGCTCTCTGCATCTTCCTGTTGAATGCCCATGGTTTTTGACATTTAATTGTGACTGATGTTTGGTGTAGTTTACCATGAAATTGATGTTAAAATGGTTGACAGATTTTTCTGTTACATGCCCCTAGATTTTTTATGATAAAACTAATGAATGTGTCATTGCCTTGATGGACCACAACTTGCCTTGGAAGTGGGACTGAATTTGCATTAATTACCCACATTTTTGGCCCTTAGAAAGTTGATTGTTTTGCTGTCTAAAATGCTCATGATTTTGCCTTTAAATTGAGACCCAGATTGCACGGATTTCCCAATCTCTCGCTCAGCCAATTATGTATTGATGTGTATGTTTAGTTATTGACGCGTAATCTTCATAGATACTGCTCTGTGTTTGGTTGAATGCGTTATAGTTATTTTCTTTCCTTTGTAAATTTAATCATTTATTCTTGAGTTGAATGCCTAGTATTTATGATGGCAAAATTTTATCACTACAATCATGTATTCTAGCCTGGAAGGAGGTGAGTCTATGCATTCTTTAAGGTTAAGTAGCTTGCATTTTATTTATCTATTTCTGCATAAATGCCTTGCATTTATTATTGCAAATTAATTGTTATTCAAACATGTATTGCTGAGTTGAAGGTGTATCATTTATGTATTCCTTAAAGCTAGTTATGGTTTAGATTGTATTGGATTGTACTTAAGGTTGATCAGATTCCTAAGTTGTTGACTAGTAGTCATTTAGGCTTGTTGAATTATTTATGTGTTAAAAGTTAATTTGACATAGTTGTTGTCTAACCTGGTAAATTAGACTCGAAGATTTAGATGGGCGTATATGGACGTAATTTATTTAATTTAGACTTTTCATTTTAGAGAAGACTCTCAAAATGATGCGAAATTAATGTTAATTAAATTATATTTAATGATAGATTATAATGCATATTTGCCTAATCGATTTGTAGTTCATTCCTTTTTTATTGAATTGAATGACTAAGGTGTTAGGTAGAATGGCCAATTGGATTTTTGTTTAATTTATTTAATGTTAATCAAATGGTAATTTAGAGACTAATTTAAAGGTTGGACTTGCTTAATTTAGAGGGTTAAGCTTTGTCAAACACTTGTAATAGTAGACAGGTTAGACTGGGTGATTGGTGGGGTCTGGGATGATGTCGTGTGGCCTGGCGTCACTCCTTGTCTTTGTCCTCTTGTGTCTCGTCAACCTTGTGTGGGGGTAGGAATAGTCTCCCAGTCAGTATTTGGTTCCTAGCACATCAAAGTTTTCTTGAGTCTTGGTTCCTTTTTGTTTTACGCCAGGGTGGTTGACGCACCTCTCATCTAGGGATGACATGGTCCCTAATGAGGGTATCATGGCATGCCCTATGGGTTAGTGACGAATGATATCTTGGTCGTATTCGATGCCTACCATGTGAGAGTGGTTGAGCATCATATGTTCAATTGGGTGCATGTGTTGGTACTCGCACCTTGAGGTTCTAGTCTTCTTCGTCAATGTCGTTATGTTGGGAAGGGGAAGTTTCCCCTTAACTTGTAGGCATGTCTTGTTGTGTTGGGAGGTTAGTCATTAATCCTAGTTATTCCGTGCCTATTTTTCTCGGTTTCCCTTGTGTCTGTGCGTGGTGTCGTAGTTTCATATTACCTGGGTTGCGTGCTTTTGTTCATCGTTTGTGGTGTGCTCAAACTTTTGTCATCATTTCCTTCTTGCCCCTTAATTCTTAAAAAACAAAAAAAACAAAAAATTGGCTTTGCTTGTGGCCTTAACGCTGGGGTTGTTACATATGGTATCAGAGCAAGGTTCAACCCTCGACTTGGGATTGCTACGACTTTGGTTGATATGATTTGATTATAATGTTGCTAATTGAGTTGACTTGTATTCGTGCAGGTAATCATGGTTAGAGGACATCGCGGAGGCAAATGATGGGGTGCTAGGGGAGGAGGCGTGCCACCTCCAATAGCATCCATGCCTGAGGGGTCTAACCCCCAGGGAGATGAACATGTTATCGGGCAGGAGCAGATAGAAGTTGGTGATGTGGTCGGAATGATGCTATATTTTCATCGCATGTTTGAGTCACTGATCAACCGTTTGGACAGAGATGAGGCTAGAGCGTTGGAAGCCCCTTAGGGTCCACCACATGCTCCATTCAGTACTAGTATCATTCACCGTGAGCTCGAGAAGGTCAAATTTCCCAAGTTCTTGGGTGCCTCGGATAGATTTGCTGTTAAGGCATGGTTGGAGAATATGGTGATGTGCTTTACACTTCGCGATTATACCTCCGACATGAAGGTTCACATGGCGTTCTTTCAACTGAAGGGGAGTGCTCTTTTATGGTGGAAGATTCTCCTACCGCAACTGAACATAGCTGTCGAAGACGTTTCATGGGAACTGTTCGAGGAACAGTTCCGAGAGAGGTACCTATTAGAGGAATTCATTGAGCGTAAGCTCAATGAGTTCAACACCTTACGACAGGGCGACCATACAGTTCCCAAGTACGAGGCTTGTTTTATGGAGTTGCTCTGGTATGCTCCACATCTTAACACTGAGAAACTCAAGGTTAATAGGTTCGTGTTCGGCCTTAATGACAACATACATGCAAAGGTTAGGATTTTGATGCCTCAAACCTTGCATGATGTCATGCAGAAGGCCCTCATAGTCGAGGAGGAGCTTATCAATGAGGGTCAGAGAAGAAATCCAGTGAGACCAGTAGGGCAGGTGTCATCTGGTGTGTAGCAGCACGAGACACCAGCCAGAACTACACTCGGATATCATGGCTTCCAGAGAGGACCCACTTTCACTACACCTCAATGACCGACGCCTCAACAATGGACACCTTATCGGGGACCAGAGCATCAACAACAATGTTGACCAAAGTAGCAATAGTTTAAGTCTGTTCAACAGAAAAGACCAGGATTCTAGGTCAGTGGGTCGTCATATTCTAATTCACATACCAGGACTACTGGGCCGAACAAGGGGTGTTGGACGTGTGGGGAGCCACACTACTAGTATGACTGCCCTGTGGAGAGGAATGAAGCATCTGGATCAGCCGAAACCACTACCGTGGGAGATTTGGGCAAGGCCCATCAGATTCATGCAACAGTGAATAACCGCCAGGCAGATCATTAGTCATCTGTTCTCGAGACGACAGATACCATCGCTGACCAGACCCTTAGTATTTTGATAGATCCTGGTGCTACCAAGAGTTTCATTTCTGGTACAGTGCTAAAAAGGATTAAGGTAAAGGAAATCAAACAGGATGATTTTAGATTCGTAGAGATGGCCTTGGGAGCCAAACAAAGGGTTGGAGGAAAGGTTACAAGCTTTATCATTAACCTGGGAGATTTTTTCACCAGGGCCAACCTGTACATCACGATCTTAAGATCTTATGACATCATGAATGGTATGGACTAGTTGGAATCGCATGAGGCGATACTCAACTGTAAGATGAAATGGTTGATATTGGTCGATGATGAGGGACATAGATGTGTGATTGTAGGCCAGAACCAGGGAGTTTCCCTAAGGTTCATCTCTTCCTTGTAGCTTCAAAAGAGCATGCACAAGGGATGTAAGCTTTACACAATCCTTGCGTTAAACGCGAAGGGAGTAGTGAAAGGTCTAGAACACCTTCCTATGGTGAGAGAGTTTGCAGATGTCTTTCTAGAAGAATTACCTAGGATGCCTCTGGAGAGGGAATTGAAGTTTACCATAGACCTAACACTAGGGACTGAACCGATAGTGAAAACGCCTTATCGGATGTCTACCCCAAAGTTACAGGACTTGAGAATGGAACTTAAGGAGTTGTTGGACCTGGGACTGATACGTCCAAGTGTGTCACCGTGGGGTGCGCCTGTTATTTTCATATGAAAGAAGGATGGGTCGTGGAGGCTTTGCATTGACTACCATCAATTGAACAAGGAAATGATTAAGAATCAATATCCATTATCGAGGATTGATGATCTATTCGATCAAATGAAGGGCGCGATGATATTCCCAAAGATAGACTTGCAATCAGGATACCACCAGTTATATATTAAGGAGGATGACATCCCTAAGACCACCTTTAAGACGAGTTTTAGACATTACGAGTTTACATTTTTATCGTTTGGACTCACAAACGTCCCAGGGGTATTCATGAGTTTGATGAACGGGGTGTTCCGTGAGTACTTGGACAAGTTCGTCCAAGTATTCATTGACAATATTTTTATTTACTCTCGGATGACGAAGGAGCATGACAGGAACTTGCGCTTGGTACTACAGTCTTTGCGAGAGCACAAATTGTATGGGATGTTTTCCAAATTCTCATTTTATCAATCAAGGATTCAATACTTGGGGCATGTCATCTCCGATGAATGTATCGTCGTCGATCCAACAAAGGTCAAGGCTATTATGGAATGGCCTGTGTCGACGAATTTCCTAGAAGTGCGTATCTTCATGGGTTTAGCAGGATACTATCGAAGGTTCGTCGAGGGATTTTCGAAGATAGAAAATCCGATCACGAAATTGCAAAAGAAAAAAAAGAAGTTTGTTTGGACCGAGAAATGCGCGGAAGTATTTCGGAGGCTCAAGGAGTTGTTGACAACAACACCGATACTAAAGTTCCTTGACATGGACGTGGACTTCTTGGTATGCAATGACGCATCCAAGGAAGGCTTAGACAGATTCTTGATGCAAGACGGATGAGTGATTTCTTACATCTCAAGGAAACTTAGAAGGCACGAAGAGAACTATGCAATGCACGATGTGGAGTTGTTAGCAATAATTTATGCCTTGAAGGTTTGGATACACTACCTTGTCTGACAAAAAATTGAACTAAAGACGGACCACTGTGGACTACAACACATCTTTATGCAAAGCAACCTGAATGCGTGATAATGGCATTGGTCAGAATTACTTAGCGAGTACGACGTTGAGATTACTTACATAAAAGGAATAGTGAACCGAGTGGCAGATGCTTTGAGTTGGAGACCATGCATATTTTTGGTGTTGCCTCATCAGACGAATCTACATGAAAATATTCTAACTTTACAACATGAAGATGACTGGTACAAAGAGGGTTTTGGGTTTTATTGGACCAAACACAATGATGGTATCAATATTTGAAGGATTTTCATTTGATGATGATGGTTTATTGAGGTTTAAAAATCGGATTTACATACCACCGAACGATGAGTTGAGGAGCTTGATCCTAAGAGAGGCTCATAGAGAAGTTTACATGGCTCACCCGGGAGTCATGAAGATGAGGGCATACCTTAAACCCTTATTCTTCTAGAAGGGAATGAAGGAAGACATAGTCAATTAAGTGGCCATATGTCTAGAATGTCAACAGGTAAAGGATGAACATAGACACCTAGAAGGATTACTACAACCACACGCTATTCCGGAATCGAAATGGGAGGTTATTTTTATGGATTTTATTGCTGCATTTCCACTAACAACAAGGAGACACGACGCAATTTTCGTAGTAGTAGACACTCTGACGAAGAGTGATCACTTTTTTCCTATGCGTATGATGTATCAGGCACCTCACATAGCTAGATTTTTCATCAGTGAGGTTGTGAGGCTGCATGGTGTACCTAAGAGGATTATATTCGATCAAGGATCAGTGTTTACTATATGATTTTGAATGAGTTTCCAAGAGGCCTTGGGAATCCAACTTAACTTCAGTACCGCATATCACCCAGAGACTGACGGGAAAACCAAACAAACAAACTAGACCTTGGAGGACATGTTGCGCATGTACGTGATGGACCAACAAAAGTGTTGGGAAGAATTCATGTCACTAGTGGAATTCACTTGTAACAACAGTTACCAAAGCACCATTAAGATGACGCCTTTCGAGCTTCTTTATGGGAGACCATTTCGGATGCCTTTGAGTTGGGATCGGCTTGAGGATAGGGTTCTGGTGGGACTAGAAGAATTCCAAGAAATGGAAGAGAAAATTCAAACAATAAGACAAAGGATTAAAGAAGCATTGGATCAACAGAAGAGTTATGCCAGTGAACGAGTCTTCTTGTAGCTTAAACCACATAAGAGTTTGGTCAAGTTTGGAAAGGGAGCTAAAATCTCTCCTCGGTTTGTGGGACCTTTTGAGATTGTGGAGAGAAAGGGGCCCGTGGCCTATCGACTAGCATTGCCTGATTCTTTGAGGCATATGGATGATGTTTTTCACGTATCTGTTTTGAGAAATTATATTAGTGATCCTACACATGTTATTGACATGAGCTCTTTGTAGGTGTCAAATGAGGGGGTGCTCATGGCTGAGACGATCTGCATCTTGGATCATCGCATTCGACTGATACGATGTCGAATGGTAAAGTAGGTTAAGGTCCAATGAGACAGCTACAGTCCACACATGACGACCTGGGAGGATGCATATGATATGCGGCAACAGTTCCCATTTTTGTTTGATAGATAGACTTATGATACTGTGAGACACTTTGTTTCATCATTTTTACTATGAAACTTTGGGATGAAGTTTAGACCAAGAGGGGGTGTATGTAACATCCCACTCTTGCATACTGAGCAAACTTATTCTTTGAGGACACTTGCTCGCAAGTGATCCATATTTTATGCTATTAAAACATTGATTTTGATTATGAGGCGTTATGGGTTGATGACATGTTGTTTACTGCATTGACATAGACATGTGCTATTGACTCGGTTTTACTGAGTGTGAAGGATCTTGGACCTCAAGGATGCAGAGGCATTGATGGAACCCCTTGGACTCTGGATCGAGTCGAGGAGTGTACCATTTGGATTCAATTGTTTTATAGGTGATATTAGTGCATCTGATTAGATGAAATGATATGGATATATTTTGACATGATTCATTGATGATGTAGGATGATGATAGCTTTTCGACCAGACTCACATGTGGAGTAAAGGGGTCACGCACAACTACCAGAGAAGTTGAGGGAGAGGTGTGGACAACAGCCCCACCACAGCCTACTAGCACTCCCATCGTGGCTTGAACTATAGGTTAACATTTACCTAGTTCGAGAGGACCCACAATGACGTGAGGGAAGACTGCGAAAGTCGCTCATGATGATTCTAAGGGGCACACAATAAGGCGAGAGATTTATTCATTAGAGGCCCTTAGTCTCCCACAAGTTCACCTAGCGAAGTATTGACTCCAGGGGTTTTTGATGTCTACCAAGTAAGTGAAAAGGTGAGTGGCACCCTTGGAGCACGTGGTGCGTCCTGAAGGGAACGTCGCGCAAAAAGAATGAAAAGAGGCAAGTGACACCCTTGGAGCACATAGTGTGTCTTGAAGGGCATGTCGTGCGAGGGAAACAGTTGATCTAGTGGCACCCTTCGAGCACGTAGTTCATCCTGAAGGCCACGTCACCTTGTTAAGGATAAATAAATGAACCCATATGGCCTTAGGACTAATAATGTGATAAGAAAATTTTAAAACAAATTCCCAAATAAAATGTCCCTCACAAAAATTAAAGTCTAGGTCTAAATTATACTAGTGGCAGAATTTTCTCTATCCTTTATATATATATATATATATATATATATATATATATATATATGTATGTATGTATGTATGTATGTATATATGTATATCTATGTATAAATAAATATATATATTTATGAAAATAAAAATAAAAATAAATAATTGTTTTATTTTATTATGATAATTTAAAGTTTTTTTAATTAAAAAGGGGAAAGGGAAAAGTTAATTTCTACACCTGCCAATTTGAGTTCTAACTGAAAAGGGGAAAGAGGGAAATCTAAAATACATAGGAAACTAGGAAAAGAGGGAAACATAAAAAGAAATGGGGAACACAAGGGAAAAAGAAGAAGTCAAACTTAGTAAGGTATCTACCATTTAAGAACTTTCTAATTTAAATTGAACTAGCAAATTAATAATGGGGAAAGTCATTAAAAACTGTAAGAGAATTTGGGGACACCTAGGAGTGATTCTAGGAGTGACTCTAGGTGGGTGAGGGAAATAAGGGAAATTAATTAATTAAAGAAATTAATTTATGGAGGAATGAAGGGGATGGGTGAAACTTGTATGGGGCAGAATTTATAGGAATTGATTTTCAAAACTTTAATTAAATGAGACTTTAGGAAAGTAAGGGACTTCAAAAATCTATATAATGAATGGAGGAGAAGGATGAAGGATCTTTTTTTTGTTTGCGTAACGTTACACTACAGAAATATATACTTGACTGACTTAGCTTGTGGGTGTTCGGATACCCTGCTCGTGGAGGAGGGGTAGCTCGGCCTTGCGAGGTGAGCTGGGAGCTAGTTGACCCTCTTGTTAGCGTGTGTGGCCCCTTTACGGCTAGGGGGGATAAGGGGGAAGAAGAGTACCCCTAGCATTTCCTGGGAGGTATCAGGGAACTCTCGTCGGTCAGCAAGTGGGAGTTGCACGGAGCGCAAAGGTCGTCAACTCAGAGCGGGCGATCAAGAAATGGTATGCTTTGTTCATTTTTGTATGGTATATTGTTGCAGGATTTATGCTTTGGATCTACATGTTTATTTGGATAAGTAAACTAATTGTCTAGATTGATGACTGAAATTTTTCATAGCCTAGCTCAATGATTGATTGACTCCCATGGCCTTCGTTTCCCCACATGTCTTGACCTCCTTGTGGTGTATTGATTGTGACCATTGTGGTTTTTTTTCTTTTTGTCCCTAGCCCATCAATCCTCGCCTGAGCAATCAGCCAGGAGCCTGATGTACGGTCATTGCTTCGGTGTTAATAGACCTATGGATCTCAATGCCCTGCTTTTCTGTGCGAGGATGATGAGCGAAGGATGTTCCTGTCAGCCATCTACCTCTAACGGTTGTCCTTTGTTGATGGTTCACCCTGTGCCTTGATGTGATTATCTAACTCTGCCAATTTGATTGTTGGTGAAGTTTCACTTCATCCTCGACTTGTTTTATCTCATCATTATCTTGTTTTTACCCCGTTTTTATATTTTGATGGATCAATTTTAACCCATAGTTTTTGTTCTTGGATAAATTTTAAATAGGCGTTGTATTGGTATCCTAGCAATGCAAAAACAATTTCTTTTCCTTGTCTGTGTCTTCATAATTTGTATACTGGAAATGAAAACGTTTTGTTATTCTTGTCTGCAAATTTTTGCTTGGCCTGTGATTTTTTTATGTTTTTAAATCATTGAAAATCAATTTATCATTCCCTGTCTGCGTTCTTTTTTTTTCTGGGCTGCGATTTTTCTCATGCCTTTAATTCCAAAAAAAAAAAACTATTATTTTTATCTCTGTCTACGTTGTTGTGTACCCCAGGCGAAGAAAAATAGATCGAAACCCTTAACCCTGGCTGTGTTTGAACCATGTACTGATTATTTAACCCTTACCTCTGCATTTAGTTCGTGTAATGACTGTAATCATGATTTTCTTCTGTGTTTAGTATGGTGTAATGACTGTATAATGTTTTTCTCTGTGTTTGCAAGGTGGAATGATCTCTGCATATTCCTTTTGAATGCCCATGATTTTTGACATTTAATTGTGACTGATGTTTGTTGTAGTTTACCACAAAATTTTTACCAATTAAGTGTGACTGTATTGTTGTTGTTCACCATGAATTTGTAGGTGGACTGCTCTTTGCGTCTTCCTGTTGAATGCCCACGGTTTTTGACATTTAATTGTGACTAATTTTTGATTTAGATTACCATGGAATTGATGTTAAAATGCTTGACGTATTTTGTTGTTACACGCCCCCGAATTTTTGCTGATAAAACTGATGACTGTGTCGTTGCCTTGATGGACCACTACTTGCCTTGAAAGTGGGACTGAATTTTCATTAATTACCCACTTTTTTTACCCTTAGAAAGTTGATTGTTTTGCTATATAAAATGCTCATGATTCTGCCTTTAAATTGAGACCAAGATTGCATGGATTTCCCAATCTCTCGCTCAACCAATTATGTATTGATGCGTATCCCCAATCTCAGGCTCAGTTGTTTAGT